>JADRCH010000013.1:14744565-14777746 GCA_019843965.1 Rhynchomys soricoides
GGGGAGGGGAGGGGAAGGGAAGGGGAGGGGACGGGGAGGGGAGGGGAAGGGAAGGGGAGGGGAGGGGAAGGGGAGGGGAGGGGAAGTGATCAATTGCATCACCACTGTATGAATTACTGCTGTCCCACGTTCCTCTGTCAGTGAGTTTGGCAACATATTCAAGCTCAGTGATACAACGAAGCCAATCCTGAAATTCCATTCTTAAACATACTGTTAACCAATAAGCAAGGCAAGAATCCTTAGGGACAAACTTTCTGAAGAGGACTCCAAATCAAAAGAAATAGTCTCAGGAATTGGCCAAATGGAAATATATGAATCGAAATGATTTCAGCAGCAAAGGAAATCATCAGCAGAGTGAAAAGCAAACCACACAAGGTGGGAGACAAGTTTAACAACTGCACCAGACAAGAGAGCTACCATCCAAAAACAACTAAAAAAAAAATTAAACACCAAAAACTGTCTGGTCAATAAATGGGCTAAGGAACAGATAGACTATGTTCAAAACAAATATAAATGCCAGTAAATATTTGAAAAAACACTTAATATTCTTAACCATCAAGAGAACATAAATTGAAACTTCCTTGGAGTCCATCTTAACCCAGTCAGAACACCTGTCATCAGCAGAAAATTGATAACAAATGCAGCTGAGGATGTGGAGGAGGAGGAGCTTCTAAGCTGTTGACAGGAATGTGAAATTGTGCAGCCACTACAGAAATTAGTGTGGAGGTTCCTCCAAACTGAGAAGAGACCTATCATGTGACCCAGCATTAGCATTCTTAGGACTCTACCCAAAGGACACCAAGTTGACATGCAACAGAGATCCTTACACAGCCTTGTTTATTACTGCACCACTCCCGATGGCAAAAATGAAACAAGCCTATATGTCCATCAACAAATAAATGGCAATGAAAATGCGGTACATACACATAGTAGAATTTTATTAGTCTATAATGGAAAAAATGTATTTGTAGGAAGATAGATGGAACTGGAGAGCAAAGTGTTAAGCAAAACAAGTCTTACACCAATGCTGCATGTTTTCTATCAAAAATGGAACCTAGATTTAAAATTGCACACTCAAGGTGTGCAATTATGGTATTATGGGTCTTGGACATAGACAGGAGAGGGCAGAATGAATACATGAGACCTGAAGGTGTTAGTGGGGGACTACTTTTTTTTTTTTTTCAAATAAACCAACAGTCAGCTGAACAGGGGCACAGCAGAGTGTGAGGGAAGGAGACAGATCAGAACAAAGTATAGCAACACATACGCATAAACTACTACAGTGGAACCCATAATTACTGTGTTAAGTGGAAATAATGAAAAAAAAAATTACCTTGGTAAGAGCAGCCAGCCCCTCAAAACATGTTAAACAAAGCTGCCTTTCTTTGAAGATTCTTGTTAAGTAAGTTCAAGAACTAGAATTTGCATTCTAGTGATGGGAACAGTGATGTCTGGGGATAGGTGGAATGGGGTGATTTAATTAGCAAGGAAATGCAATTTGGAATCTAGATAGCATATAAAATGTATTTGTCAGTCTATATTTAACCTACTGACCCTATATTAAATCATGATCCAGTTGTAAAAAAAAAAAATCCATTGGAAGGCAAGATGAAATTCAATGGATAATTTCATTAGTTATGATTTTTCTTTTTCTTTTAATTTTTAAAAATTCTTTGAGACTTCCATATGCTGTATTTCCATGCACACATTGTTTTTAAAAAATTCAACATATATTTGGACCAGCATGATGAATGATGACAGATCCATGGCTGGTGAATTTACCCTTAAAAGTAAGGAACAAAACCAGAAAAAAAATTAGCCTTAGATAAGTTTGCCACAGGGTCTGGTTGTAAAGATTCTCTTTATTTAAATTGTTCATAATGTTGGCTTAAGTTTTAATAAATGGTTGCCTGACTTTCCCATGATCATCCTTATTCAAAATACATCAGATTAAAGAAAAACCTTTATTTCTGAAACTGCATTTCAGGGGTCAACACACTCAAAATTTTATTATTTATTCAAATAATAAAATGTACCAAACGCCACACTTAGTCTTTCGTGTACTTAGTATTTTGAAAACAGTCTAACAGCCTCTGTTTTTATCATTGTCATGAATCATAATACAGATGGTGGTTGAATTTCAGTCCAGTGTCACAGACTGTCAATATGGTGTTTGGTAAATGGCTTCATTTTACCATTGATGGACCCAAAGCAGCTATGTCATTTATTTTGCTACCAAATAAGTCACATGTAAGCATTGAACTCGACTAGCCTGATAACCCAGCAAGCGTTTTTTATCTGCATGGAGAATATCTGACATCTAAACTCAAGCCAGAAAAATAAAAACAAAAGCCCAATTTTATTCTCTTTCATCTGAAGAAGGGTACTGTGCAAGCAAATAACAGTTGGATTATTATGGTGGGGGGCGTCTAAGTTTCTTTTTATGTTGCCTTGGCGGGAGCAACTTGGGAAGGTAGGATTTGATCCAGCTTCCACTTCAGTTTATCACAATGGTGGAAGTGAAGGCAGCAGGAGCTGGGGACTGCTGGTCACATGGCATCCACGGTCAGGAAGTAGAGCCCTGTGAATGCAAGCTTGCTGGCAGTTCCCTTTCTGAAGCTTAAAGTTCAGGGAATGCTGCCACACATGGTGGGTGGGTCTTCCCACCTCATGAACATAATCACGACAGTCCCTTACAGGGGTCTAAAAGTACAACTTTTCCAAGGGTGAAAAGAATAAAAGTAACACCGGGCAGTGGTGGCGCACGCCTTTAATCCCAGCACTCGGGAGGCAGAGACAGGTGGATTTCTGAGTTTGAGGCCAGCCTGGTCCACAGAGTGAGTTCCAGGACAGCCAGGACTACACAGAGAAACCCTGTCTCAAAAAACAAAACAAACAAGCAAACAAACAAAAGAATAAAAGTAACAAGCAGTGATAAGGACAGAAACAGGAATCCTCATGCACTGTTGGTAGTCAAACGTTGCACTGGGCAAGCAGTTAAAAATTCCTCAGGTAGTTAAACATGGTGTGATTGTATGATGCAGGATTCTATTCTTAGGTATATACTTTAGAAAAAAATAAAAAATAAAAAAGCAACCCCATAAGAACTTTTATAGATATGTTTATAGCAGCATTAATAATAACAGCCAAACAGTAAAAATGACACAAATGTTTTTAATTGAAGACTAGATAAAATGCAGGTATAGCAAGACAAAGAAATAGTATTTAGAAATAACAAGCAGTGAAGAACTCATACAAGATGTAACATGGATGAGACTTAGGACATTATCCTAAGTGAAAAAACCCGCATGTATATTTGAATCAATTTATATAAAATGTACAGGTAGGCATATTGGTAAAGAGTAGAAATAGATTTGTGGATGTACAAGAATTTGAGGGTGTGTGGAAAAGAATTACTGTTATGGGTAGCATGCATGGAGTGCCTTTGGGACCTAAAGCTAATCAGAGGGGTGGACACATGCCTGTGATATACAGAAATTAAAGTTCAAACTTACACACAATGAACTTTCCGGCATGTAGATTAGATGTTAGTAAAGCTGGTTCTTAAAAACATTACTATATTTTCGCGCTCAGGCATTGAGTCCTACTTTGGCTCTTGAGCATGTTGCTTGTCCCACCCTAAGCCAGGATTTGCTAATACATTAGGGGATGCAGCCAGTGGTTTCATCTTAGGCCTTATTTTCTTGCACTGCTTCTCTTTACAACTATGGTTCTTCCTGTTATATACACTAAGTGACCCTACCTAGAACATGATGTCCCATGTCCCCTCCTTGCTCACCCTGACTGAAGCAGGAAGGTGTGTCTCTGTGTGTCTTAATCTGCTGTAGTCATGTGAATACCTCATATGCAGTAGGTGCTCTAATCCCTATTGAATCAAATCTCATTTTTAGGAAAAAGCACTCATTGATTTTCTGTTGTTTTTAAGTTGAAATCTAGCATCCTTCCCAGATGACTCACAGGGCCTTTTGTGACTGTTCTTTATCCATCAGCTTGATCTCTTCCTCCTTGGAGATCCCCATCTTTTGCTCTGGGCTTACTGACCGCTTTGTGGATCATGGGATGCTCCGTGAGCTCCTCTTTTTACTGGAACATTCTCTACCTTACCCCCCCCCCCTCTCTCTTTCTCCTTTACAGATGTCACATGACACCATAGTCTGAAGGTTCTGATTTTCTCTGACTCTCTCCTCCTTATCCTTCACTGACTTCTAATCCCGTCTCAGTGTTTCCTTTTCTCTGGATGTGAACAAATGTCATTCTTGTTCTCTTGGTGTTTTTGACTTCAGGAGTTATGTAATTTTTATATAAAATTAATGCCTTTGCTTTCTTTCTAAACACCATTAAGACTTAATACCCAACCTGTTTTTATTGACTCTGGTCTGTGTATGACTGATTTATTGTTTTGCTCAAGCCATTGCATGGCTATTGCTATAGTTTTATGTAACTGTCACTCAGATCCAGTCATAGGTGAATTTATACTTTCATTGTTCTTCATCCCCTCCCATTTACAGCTACTTCCCTTTAGTCTGAATTGCCTCTTTTAAAATTTCCTTTAATGAGAATTATGGTAGCAAACTCTCTCTCTCTCTCTCTCTCTCTCTTATGAAATTGTCTTTCTTTTAGCCTCACTCTTAATTGGTATCTTTTGCTGTGTATAGAACTGTAAGATGACAGTTCTTTTCAACATGACATGAAAAACTAGAAAGTTGTCTCTGTGTAAATATTTTTCAAGTTCAGTTATTTTCTTTGTTTATTCACTAGACATAAGCATGCTCCAGACAAATTAAAAATGTAAACAAATAAATCCCTTTTCTTAATAAAAGAACATCTAGAAGTTTATATTTTTAATTCAAAAATGCCTGACCATGAGTCGAAGCCTGATAGACTTGACTATGTGTACAAAACTTTTTAAAAATTTTTCTATTGAACACAGAGTACTTGGCCAGTTTACCAGATGCTAAACCAAGAGAAGGCAAAATCACTAATCTGGTATTTGCTCTTTCATGTAGAAGAAAAATTTAAAGTAAATAAATGATATTAATAAAAATAGATGTGCAAAGGTTTGATAAATATACAAAGAAAGGCTCAATCTCATTAGTTATCACAGAATGCACATTAAGCAGCAATACGGTACTTTTTGTTTAATGCTTAGGTGATAATTTAAACAATAGGTAGGTAAGTGGGTTTTAGTATGAGATTCTTGTCTACTCTGAGAGTGAGGAGATGAGCTTTGAGTGAGCTTCCATTTAAGACCAAACTATCACCGGCACACACATCTCATGACCTTAATCCTAGACAGAGAGAAAACACAGCAATCTGTCATTTCTCGGTTATCATGCATTTGCTCCTGTCACCTGCGTCATTCTCATGATGTGGACATGAATAGTTACACATGCAAGGAACTCAAGAGTTATCCATCAGAAACAATCCTCCTGTGTCCACACCCTCTCCAACTTCCATTTTAAGCTGACTCAGCTGTACCTACTTACATCTCCATTTCTGTTTTTCAATTCTCTCTCAGCTCCATTCTGTCAACCTCTCACCTGTCACTCTACTTGAAAGTGCTTACAAAAGTCAACAGTTATTTGTAAATCCAGCTTCGCATGTCATGGGTCATGACCACAATGGAGTCACGGAACTGAATGGACTGGGGCAAGGGGTTGCAGTGAAACATTAGCATTAGTTAACAGACAAAAAAATAATTTAAAATTCAACGTAATGAGTTTGTGATGTTTCCAGGATCTCTTACCTGTGTTGTTAGGACAGCCTTGATTCTGAACACACAAAATGAGTGTGTGCTTTGCACCTCACATGCCAGCCAATACCAACAAGCCTGCCTGGAAACACCTCTGCTCAGAATCAGGACTATTGTTGTTTGTTATGAACTGCAGGGTTGTTGCTGCTCTTAAGGAAACATAATGGTTCAGTTACAGAAAACAAAGACCTTGAACCTTATCCTGCTGTTATTTCTCTGTGCAAGTATCAAATTAGTTTATCTTTGGGTTGTATTGTGTTAAGTGTTTGATTTAAAAAAAAAAAAAAAAGCAAACCTCTGTTTCAGCTCCTGACTTGAGTTTCATAAAAAACCTCATCAACTGAATTTTGACTCTAGGTAGGACAGACATTCCAATTGCTAAAATGTCTATAAACATACTTCTGCCAGTGTGTGTGTGTGTGTGTGTGTGTGTGTGTGTGTGTGTGTGTGTGTATGCACTCACATGTGGAGGCCAGAGGTTAACTGCTTTCCACCTTAACCTTTTTGAGGCAGGTTCTTCCATTTAACCTGGAATTCACCGTGTTGGCTAGACTGACTGGCCAGCAAGCCCTCAGGATCTTCCTGCCTCAGTGCCCTCTCCTTTCACTGCTGGGCCTAATATCTGAGAGCCCCGGATATAAATCCTGGCATCTGTAGGTAGGAGAATCGGGAGCTGGGTGTCTGGTGGCAGTAGATGGATGTCTCAACAAAAGAGAATTCATCGTGCTCCAGTTCCTCTTCTTTTTTCTGTTTAGATTTTCAACCAATTCAGTGCCTGTTCACATTGTGTCTCTTCCTTATTTAGTCTATTTACTCAATAACTAATCTCTTCTGTAAATGCTTTCATAGACACACCTAGAAATCATGCTGTACCAGACATTGGATATTTCTTAATTCCGTTTGACTCAAAGGGTGACTATGATACATTGCTCTTGGGGGTTGGGCAGAACAAGTGGTGTAATTGTACCCTTAGCTTGTTTGTTCTTCTGCATTGCAGAAGGCTGCCCCCCCGGGTCTTTCCAACACTTTCTTAATAGCAGGCTTTGCCCATAAAAGACAGTGATAGCAGGCAGAAAAAGAATGATACAAAGATACTCCTTTCTTTCCTGTCTTCTTCTCTTGCAGCCACAGCATCTACCCAGCTTCCCTGTATTCCACGTCAGCAGCCTAGAATGACCACAGATTCTTTGGCCTCAGGCTCTAAGAACACTGCCTGCTTTTGTCTCTCCAGCCTTGGGGTAGTGACAGCTTCCTGTTGTTGCTCATCTTTGGTTGCTTCCCTGCTCTGGGTTAGATTCCTATCATTCTTTATCTCCTGCCAATCAACTTGATGCATTAAATTCCCTTGAATCGACAGGTCATAGTACTATATTGTTTTAATTTTGTGGATATGTGTTCTATGTATGTGTGTCTGCTGGTGTGTTTGCTCGTGTGTGCATGTGTGGGGGCCAGAAGTACCTTCTTAATGTTTTGAGTCAGGGTCTCTCATTGAACCTGGATGGCCAATGAGTACTCAGAACTGTCCCGCTACCTCCAGTAACCTCAGTGCTCAGTTACAGGTAAACACTGCCATACTTGCCTTTAACTTGGCAGACCTCCAAACTGAGGTATTCACAACTGTGAAGCCGGCACTCTCCCCATTCATCAATCTTGCCAGCCCTTCTTTTAATTTTTTCTTCTTTTACAGATAATGACTAAGTACCAAGGTAGTATCCTCTGGCTTCTTTCCTTTGTCCTGGCCTGTCCTCTGATGAATTGTTTTGGTGATATTTTGCTCACTGCTCCCTCTGAACACTTTCTGGTAAGCATTTTGAAAGCGAGGCTTGCCTACAGGAGTCAAGTGAGTGCTAAGTAACTTCCCTTACCAGACAATCTGTATAGTGAGTGCAGTGAGTTTAGAAAAAGAGGCTGCCTATCTTTAAGGATGTGTTAATGGGGAGAGACCACAACTCCCGATTTCCTGCAAAATATACTTCTGGCATATTTCCTTGGTGTACCTTTTTGTTAAGTGCACTCTTGTAGGTTGATATCTTGTCCAAAGCAGAGGAAACTGGTTTTAGTGTTTTTCGGTTTTATGCTCAAAGCATTGAAATGTGTATTGTAACAAGCCCAGCTTTGGTAAGCGTTTATGTGAACATCCTCTTAGTTTATGGCAACATTTTCAGTTCCCTTCTGGTTTCTTCTCCCTGACTATCTTCATCACCATAAAAACATAAAAGAAGATTTAGAAATAAGCCATTCTGCAGGGTGTTAGCCCCTTTCCAAAAGCTCTTACAAAAAGTTCCAACTCCACACTGTAGGAAAGAGGGTGTGGATAGTTGAATAGAGGTGGAAAGCTTGGGGGATGTTCAGAGAACAATTTTAAATGGCATTGACTTCAATTCAATGCCAACTTTCTAGAAGGAAAAATGAGGTTTGGGAAAGATCAAGTCTTTGAACAAAAACAAAACAAAACCCCAAGTATTTAAAGGAAAGAAGCCCAAGTGTTCCTATGCAGAGTCACATTACAGTTGATGTGTACAAGGTTGAGGATTAGGCAATCCTGATTGTCCTATCTACAAAGATTGTGATGAATTCTGTCAGTTGTAGAGGACTACTCTTCAGATCTCACTCTGTAAAGAGAATCTACTTTGAATCACACCTCTGGTACCTGACACTGAATCTGCATCATAGCCTTATTCTCTTGGGTGGCTTTTGGCCAATGACTGGAAGGACAGTTTGGCCTTAACTCCTAAAGAGCTATCCTTTCTGGAGTCTCTCTTAGCACGGCTAAAACTTCCTGAAGTTGTACTTAAACCTGCAATTCTTTCTATTCACCCCCCTACCCCCACCCCCGCCCACAGAACAGACATGCACACATCTTGGTATAAAGGTTCTTTCTCCCTCCATCTTCTCCTTTGCCCCTAAATCTTTCATAGACATTTCCTCAAATTTGCCTCCCATAAATCCCCACCTAACACTTTGGAACCATTTTTGGTTTAATCTGAAACTCATCTCCCCCAACACCTCCTGGGTTTTTTTTGTTTTGTTTTGTTTTTAGTTTTTTGTTTGTTTTTCCACCACTGTGAAAAGATCTATGAGAACGTATCCAACCCTGTTCTAGAAACTTGTGGTCAAAAAGCCCCAGGTAACTGCAAGTTTTTGGTTTCTGTTAAACTGCTTGCTTGCTTTACTCACCCCCTGCAACTGCCAACCAGGATGTAGGTATTTTGTTTGTTGGTTGGTTGCTTTGCTTTTTGAGGGTTTATTTGTGTGTGTATGTGTTCTTTGCCTTTAAAATACCCCTGTGAAATTCATTTGCAGATGCTCTATGAAAAGTGTTTCTCTCAAGGCAGTTGTTGGCTGGCCTCTTATAGACTTACAATTCAGACATTTGGTGTGCTGAGTGTTCTTTGGGTCTCTACACAATGCTTACCTTGCAATAAAAATGATGGAACTGAATTTTTTTCTGAGCCTATATACAGAGATTCAATATCAGAATGGGCCAAGAAAGCAAATTACAATCCTGAATAAGGATTTTTTCTTCATTTTCTACTGTTTCTAGAGTATATTGATACAAACTTAGTAACATTGTTTTGTTAAAAGAAAGCCTTTAATTTTGGGGGGGACTGGAAATGAATAAAGAGCCCCCCTCTCTTTAATTTCAGGTGTTTGCTTATTTTTCCTATGAATCTATCCCCTGTTGTGTGCAATATACTTACAGCCATATAAGTATACTGGTTAAATTGTGAAGAGACATTAAACAAGAAATCCTGCTAGGTCAGAAGCTAAAGACCTTTGTCCTTTGCCCTGAAGAACTTCATAGCAAGCAAAAAAATAGTGCTTCACAGATGTCCCCATGCCCAAACTAGTGAATATTACTCAGAGGATTAAAGGAATCTTACAGAGTGACTAGTAAGGATCTTGAGGGGGGTTATTCTGAATCATTTAGATAAATCCAGTGTAACCTCAGGGTCTTATACAATGGAGACCAGGGCCAATCAGAAAAGAGCACCTGGTGTGATGTTGATGGTGTTGAAAATGGAGGTGTGGCCACAGCCAAAGAGCTCTGACTGGATCACTTGATCTAGAAAACTAAAAATTACAACCAAAACAATTTTAGTGCCCATAAAGGGCTCTGGAATAGTTTCTTTAAAAATGTAGGTTCTAGAAACTATTATACCCACCGTGAGTAAACCCCAGACACATTGTTTACACAAATGTCTTCTCTGTGAGGACTGGCTGATGTGCTGGAACTCTAACTTGTCTTCATGATCATGTGATGAACCTGTAATTGTGGGGAAATGAGAGACTTGGTCCAGGAATAAGTGTTATTTTCTGAGATGTTGAGATTTGGAGCCTAATTTTTCCCATTCCTCACTTTTCTTCACCAGGAGCATGCACTCCTCAGGCAATTGCCTCAAGTATTGCTTACTCCTAGTAGAGTGAACAGAAACACACACCAAAACAGAGTTCTTCATTAAAGGTCTTTATTTCCCTACATGAGCTGTGCTAGGGTTTGCTTCATCCTTGATATAAAACAGAACAGCAGAGCATGAGTTCCCTGTACTAGAAAAGAAAAGATCTGTTAGAGAGCTTGGCTAAGCTGTCCCAGAGTTAAACTTTGCACATCAGTTTATACCACAGGACAGAAAGAGGCAAGGCACAGTGGATGTGAATAGATAATCTGAATGAATGGAAGGGAAGGAACCATTTAAACTTCTAGCAGAATGTCAGTTTTAAGAATAACCTTGAAGAGTGGAAATAGAAAAGTCACTTTTTGACATGAACTAATATAATGAGACAAGTATCTTTGTCTGTAGCTGTTAAAATTTGTCAAGAAAGGTATATTGAAAAACAAGTGTTTGTATCATTTAAAATACACATTCGTTCAATATATTCAAAATTAAAAGGGCAAAGCCATTTTACAACAGAAAAACCCGGCAGACTTCCCTTAATTAAGGGGCCAAGGTAAATATCACTATAAGACAGTGAGCATCCTGAACTTCCGAAGTGATAGACAAATGCCGTGCTTCTATGGTGTTCTTGCTCAGAATATCTGATCACCAGAAAGCATCATAAAATGCCTAAGCTGAGGGACAGTCTACAAAATACCTGCACGCAACAAAATATAACCATATCTACTGTCCATATCTCTCCTTCATCTTCGCCCACACTCCTCTAATATCTCCCCTCTCCAACTTTGTCTTTTTTTTTTTTTTTTAAATAACTCATCAAATCCAATTAATACTGCTCATATGTCTATGGGTATGGGGCCATACTCCGGAGAATCACTAAGACCCTCCCCCTAACCTAGGCTCAGGGACTATCTCCAAAGAGGAGAACGGAAGAGCAGAAGGTAGGGAGGAAAGCAGTGAGTGCTGTCCTGTGGTCTGGACATGATTGTAGCTTTAAATATGCAGCTTTATGGTTTCTTTCTTTCTCCCTTCCTTCCTTCCTTCCTTTCTTTTTTTCTTTCTCTTGGCTACTTTGTGGATTCTTCTTTTATCTGTCTCCCACCCATATCTTCTCTGGTTTAGCTTAGCTTCTCTTGGCCCAACTGTCACCAACTGTTTTCTCTTCTCAGTCTTTTAGCCCAATCCACTTTCAACTATCTCTTATTTTCTTTGTCTCTTTATTTAACTCTGCTCCATCTCTCCTCTCCTCTCTTCTTCTCTCCTCTCCCCTCCTCTCTCCCCTCCCTTCTCTCCTCTCCTCTTCTCTAGCCCTATCAATCTTTCTTCTTGAATCAACAGTCTTCTCTAACCCTACTCTCTGTCTCCTGGAACCTACTCCTGTCTACTCCCCAGTCCTACAGCTCTCTCCCTTATTGCTCTCGCCTCTGTTTCTTTCACCCTCTGCTGGCTTTTTATATCCTTTCCTGTTCCCAGAAGTCCAAGAGCTAACTGACCCTGTGGAACATAGAATCATTTAAAGGGCCAGGCACATGAAATATTTTATATTACATATGACATGATTATCAAGCTCAGAAACTCACAGGATGTGCAGCTATCTGCATAAAATTAAGATAGCCCAAATTCCAGATAAGCAATGAAAGTTTTCTCCAGGCCCTGCCTCTTACCAAGTAGATTAAATCTGACACTAAATCAAACAAATGTGTATTAGGTATTAATTCATAATTTACTAAATTACTTTTATAGTATTGGGACCCAATTTAATAAAAACATGAATGAATGGATTGGGAATTTAATGATGCAGCATGACTTTAAATATGTAGAAAAATAATTTTCAACTCATGCAATTTTAGTTTTAGGGCAATTTCTCAAAAACAATAGCCCTCTGAAGTAAAAATAGCCATAATCTAGGTATATTTATCAGAGAAACTGAGCAAATTCATGGAACCTGGCTTTTAGGGAGGTTCTTAACAGCTTGGTTTTTTTGTTTTATTTGTTTTCCTAATTAGGAGTAATCAATTATTGGATAGACTTAATTGCAGCTAATATATAGAAAGAATGTTGAGGGGTTTGGCATATAATTCAAGAATTCTTTAATTGAAAATAATAGAAAAGAAAGACATGACCTAATTCAATTCTGGATTCTGAGAACAGCTTTCAATCCTGAAGTCTCAGAAGTAGCAAGGACAGACTCTGGGAAAATTCATTACCTGAAAGGAGACTTTTGTTCACTGAAAAGCCTGCATTACAGAACCACGGAAGACATGAAAATACGCACAAGTCTCCAAAAGGAAATGAAATCAGGTGCAGACTGAATACCTGTCCAATTTGGATGATGGATGTAGTCCTGCCTCCTCTAATACAGAATATTGACTTACTGGTTTTGGAAGTGCATGCTACTGGTGGATAGGAATAGAAGTGGTAAGATTTTGGTGTGAGAGCCTGTACAGTTCCACTGCAAAGACTTGGGTGAAGAGATGATTTTCCTATGGTTAATATTCTTTGAGAACAGACTTTTGAGATGAGTAAGGGCCGATACTTTACACACTACATGCTTTGTGCTAGATTCTAGGCTAGATGTGTTCTACATGAACTCACAGAACTTTCAGAAGCCAACATATAGGTAGTTGTTAATCTTAATCTCTACTTTCTAAATGTGGAAACTGAGGTTCAGATGTAACCTAACTTGCTCAAGTGGCTAGTAAGTGCTGAATCAGGATCCAGACTTCAGCAGCCCAGCTCCAGGGCTTGGCATTCAGTTTCTATACGCCATTTAATGCCATTTAGGGTTGACTCTTTATTATTGTATTGTGCACACTTTCACCTTCTGCCCACAAAGCATCAATTTTCTACTGGCTTTGGATATGCTGTAGATGCAATCAATGTCTTAAAAACACGTTCTGTTCATCAAACACAATTCTCCTATGAGTACGTGAGTCTTAGGGGCTCTGCTTTGCAAATGGGGGTTAAGTATCAGTCTCTCAGAAGATAGCTAGTACCTAGTCAAGTAGAGCCAGAGTGTCAAATAGCTAGTAACCAGCTGGGGTAAGTCAGTGTGTAGAAACCAATGAAGTGGGGCTCCTATTCTCAAACACTGGCTGTAAACTAACTCTGAAGGGCTATTATTTTTCTCCTCCGCTCTGTTTTCCCTTTCTTCCATTCCATGGAGTTTTAGTGAATACAAGACCACCCTGTTTGCATGTCCTTTCCCAGATGCCCTTGAAGCTAGCTTTAGTTAGGCAATTAAGCTCCAACCGAAGGAATGTGAGCAGGAGGAAATGTAGCAATTTCTACCAAGAAAATTGCTCACTGCAGACGTCTCCTCTTCCTGTTAGGTGAACAGCGGAGCTGTCACATTGACCCAGACCTGCCAGACTGCAAAGCCACATTTCTTTGGTTCTAGAGATGAGTCACAGCTCTTAAAGGACTACTACTTTCGCCCATCACATCTGAAGTGTCTTTGTGACAAGAATATGTCCTGACAACAAGGGGTTTGTTTTGTTGTTTTCCTGGCAAGAGCAGCTTAACATCCACCACCATGATATCAAAAGTAATCATGTGAGCTGTAGTCTGGGATCTAAGCATTCTGAAAGCTGCCACTTGGCCGTGTTCAAGGTTTGCTAGTGAACAAACAGATATGATCTTCCCATGTTATTAAAATGATGTGACAGCATAGTGTTTAAAGAAGCAAAAGGAATTATGGTCATGATTTTTCCTTTTCTTTTTTTCTCTTAGTCCTGGGAATTGAACACAGGGCCTAGGCAATCACTCTATCATTATACTGATAGTGGGAAAAAACTGTACAAAATGGTCGAGAGTGAGCTCTGTCTTTAAGGGTAGATCTATTTGTAGTGAACTGGTAAAGTGGACAGGTGTTTCTCTCCTTCTCATATTTTGTTTCTTTTCGCTTATCTGCATTTACACTATTTTTTCCTAAAATTCTTTTTTATAGAACTTTATTAAGATGAACTAAAAGTAAAACATATGTGCAGACAAAAAGGCCACTCATAGATAAGGCTCCAAACAGTAGTTCTCAGACAGCTATAGGCTTAGTTCTCACTTGAGTAACAACAGACAGATGTAGGTTCAGGGTGGTTGGTCATGACTCTCCCCCACACAGTCTTCCTGGGTCCTTGGCTGACTGAGGCTCTGCTGTATTGAACTAGTAAATTCCAAGTTATCATAGTCACCTTCAGTCCCTTCTCCAAGAATAAATAAATAACAGAGAGATGTGTGTGATAGGTGGTTTAGATCCAGCAGCACACACTGCACTCACACTGCAGAGTCAAGATCAGGCCTGCCATGAAGAACAGCATCACATGATTTGCTCATGAGGTAATATCCATGTTTCCAGCTCTTCATTTAGGTTAAATAAATAATTGGGGTAATTTGGTTTTATTTTTAATTCTCAGAATATTTTTTATTTAATCTTAGTGCTGTTGAAAGATAATATTTCTATTTTTTTTAAAAAAATCTTTCCTAAAGAGAAAGGAAGAAAAATTTCTTCTCTTTCCAAAAATTCTGGACATAGCTTGTTATTTTTTCAGCTTTGTAACAATCCCATCGATTCGCTTTGTTATTATGCTCATTTCTGAGCTAGTGGCACCTATTACTTATAGGTCAGGAACAAAGCTGACATTCAGTCCTGTCTCTAGGGTGAAGCTAATGAATTGTAAGATTGGTTCATGGTGAGCAAATTAGTTTTGAAACCAGGGAATTCACAAGTTTGGTATTTTCTTTCTATGACTCACAGATTGCTGTCTGTGGATCCCTGCTGTTTGTCCTTTGTTTTTTATAGACATAAGCTCTTTACTTCCTTTTCTTTATCTTCTTCATTTGAATCTTCTTTGTCAGGTAAATGAGTAACTTCTGCAACGCTGAATATAATCTGAAGAATCATGTGAAGCTTATTTCTTCTTTCCGTGAATTCTGGCCAAGGACACAGTAAACCAAGTGAAATACTCCCAGTTAGGGAGGTATTGCTTGCCTTCTGACTATCTGCTCCAGGTGGAAATGGAAGGAGGGGTGTGGGTAAGAGCCTTGAAGTTCTGAGTCAGAAGCGAAGTCATTCACTGATGGATGAATGATTAGGAAGCTGTGGGGCTCAGTTTAGGAAAAAAGAAAGAGAATGGACAATGTTTTCAAAGCTAATAGCATCTCCGAGGACAGATCCCAAACTTGTACCTTAAACAGAAAAGTCAGTAATCACGGGGAATTCAACACTCCAGAGCCAGTCTTCCCCATTCCTATATTCTTTCTCCCCTTCCTCCTGTCTTCCTGGTTCCTTAATTTTTTTTTTTTTTTTTTTTGCTTGCCTTTCTTTTTTCTGGATACTATCCTTGGCTATTCATATGGCTTCTCCATTCCTTAAGATGAGCACCGAATAGGCCATTCTAAAACACACATATTTGCTGCTAAGTGTCTGAAGCACCAACTGCTAGTCCCTATTCCAGGACCGCTGAGGCTAAACAGGATGAACTTTCTGCTTTCCAGTACCTCATATGTAGCCACTGGGGCTCTTTTGCTCAGAAGCATGAAAGGCAGAAAAGAAAAATCTCCCAGGAAGAGTCAGGAGACATGTCCCTGATACTCAGGCTTGGGTTTTCAAGATAAATAGCATTTTTCCAGGTAGAAAGGGATGGAAAAGTACCTTTTACCCAGAGAGGAGTCTGCAAACTCCTTTCCTTCAAAAACAAAACAAAACCATTTACTCAATTAAAAAAAAATCAAGAATCAATAGTGAGGAAACATCTCCCTCTTTATGTATCATGAGACAGATCCCACTGACTAAATCTTGGGGGTTGTTTGTTTGTTTTTAACAAACAATTTGGTTGTCTAGAATGCTCATCAACTGAGACATAGCTGGGTACCGAGTAATATGCTCACAAAGGTCTGAGTAACCAAACGTTATGTGGTGACACTTCTCAGTTTATGGAAGTTCCTTTATCCTCCCAGTCAGCCCATTTTTGAGGATTATGGACATCATTCTTGCAAAACAGTTCATGGCAGCTGGCCACCCAGCCGGCTGTAGGGAAGGCATTGGTTTGGGATTATTTCAGGCAGGCTTATTAAGAGTGGTAGTAGGATATTGGGGGTGTGGAAACCATCAAGGCCAGAAGTGAGTGAAATTGCATACGAATTTAAGACGCAGAGAGAAAATACAAGGGGCCTTAGTCAGCTTTTCACAGTAATTTTTTTTTTTTGTAAAGGAGGTTAAATTTCATTCAGTGGATTGTCTTAGAAGTCCTTTTGTAATTTTAGAAAGAATCCTGACCCAAGAAGTGAAAATTACCATTTGAAGCTATTGCTGCAACCCAACATCTGAAACCCAGATCTTTTTAATCTTTTAAAAGTTTTATGGTTTTGCTGAATATTACTTAGATACATTGCTTCTTTATATTTCTTTCAAAATAGCTTAAGAAAGGCTTTTAACTTCCCTTCCTATGTTAAGTTAATCTGTGATCTGACAGGACCTGGAAGGCATCCAGACTTCCATCCTATCCCGGAGCCACCCCTAGCTTGGGGCTAAGGCGTAAGGCTAAGGTTACCCAGCCTGGAGTATGACAATGCTCCAAGAGGAGAGCCCTATTAACCCAGACAGCTCCATGTTTGGTTTCAAATAAAAATATTTCCAAGGCCCCACTTACTTGGCATCCAGCTGCCATACAATGTCTAAAAGAAGCACTGCTGATGTGAAGAGAAACCGGAAGAACTCTCATTAGGCAAACGTCCCACCAAGGAGTGTACAGGCGAGTATAAGAGGACTTGAATGTGTGGCCTCATGGGGTAAGAGCTGCCCCTGACAAAATGCTGTACTGTGTTTGACCATGTCTTATCATTGGTTCATGTTGGTTCATTTTCTCCATCTATTCTCTGAGGTATGGATGTATAGAGGGTTTGATATTCCTCCCACACACTACTCCACACAACTCACGGGATTCTGCTATGCCTATTTCAGGAAGAGAAATCTGAGGTCTATGGAGTTTACAAAGCTTGGTTAGAATAAGAACCAGGAAACAGCACAGCTGACTCTCAGTAATGACTTCCACTGTCAGACCACAGGATTCCCATTCCGGTTTCCTTGTAGACAATGGAGGCCAGAGCTGTCTTAATTACCTTGTTGTGGGTGCCTCTCCTTTGCTCTGGGACTTCTTTGTGAACCTAGACCCATGCAATAAATATTTAGTATTCTTTGGGAGAGACATATTAGAATATTGGGGAGCAGAAACCTAAAAGGTATTTCTTTGGCCTTCAGAAAGTTTGATGAGGAGAGGACATTCACAGAAATCTCAGCATGGAGTATGATGTGGAGAGCAATAGGGACAGCTCAGTGCATAAAGGCACTCGGCTTCAAGCCTTACAATTGAGTTTAATCCCCAAGACCCACATGGTCAGTGAGAACTTGTTACCTTAAGTTGTCCTCTGACCTTATACATGCATGACAAAATGTATGCATATGTACATGAAATCAAATAAAGGAATCAAATAAAGCATACTAAAACCTTTTTTAAAGTTACATAGAAAGATATTATTGGGGTAGTTGGTGGGGTAAGATATTTTTTAGTCAGGAGTCAGTCAGTGCTTCAACCACTGAGTGTGGAAAGGCTTTGTGAAGAAAGAATACCAAAGATGGGATTTGGGTTTACACATGCTTTCCTCGAGAAAAGGGGCAAGAGAGCCTCTTCCAAGTAGAGAGGACAGGGAACATAAAAGCACAGGCTTGAGAAAGCCTGAGGCATGCTTCAAGAATCTGGTTTTGAAGTGGACAAAGCTTAGAAGGGGTGTTATCGGGCAGAACATCCAGAAAGGAGAAGGGGGTTCTGAAGCTCTTTACTGCCATGCTCCAGGCAGCACATGTGGGCGCTGAGTGTGAGGAGAGCCAGCGTGTTCCTATGTCCTGTTTTGAGCCTGAGCAGAAATGCATCTGGCAATGCTCTCCTCCTGTGTGAAGGGAGGGAGTGCTGGAGCTTTTGCAGTCAAGTCCCTCCATCCCTGGAGGAGCAGCCAAAGGGCCTCCTCATGTCTGATGTTCTTGACTGGGTGATGCCACATGACTATGCTTCACAGGTTCAATGCTTTTTCTCTATAACAATGTTTTCTGTTGCACCATATGTCAGGTCAACCTTATCTTTGATGTCTACTGGTCATATGATCCTCCTTTGGTACTTCTTGTTTAATAAACAAATTATTTCCAGTCCTCTGAGCAGGGCTATAATTTCTTTGAGCATATGAATAAATTCTTACACTTCTTTTGTTTATTCTCCTGTGCAGTAACACACACAGTAGTCTTGCAAAGTAAATGAACAAACAAAACAAAATAACAACAACAACAACAAAAACAACAAAAAACCAGATTATACCAGCCTGCTTCCTTCCCCACAGAATGCCCAAATAGCAAGTATTTATATAGTAAATTGTTTAATCTCTAAAGAGTCTAAGAAGTCAAATATTTAGATTTTTTCTTTATTAATCTAAATATTTTTTCTTTAAACTAGTGTAATTAATTACATGAGTATTTTAGCTGCTAACAAGGTACAGAAATGTTCAAAGTACTTGCTGTCTATGCCTACTTCTTGGCCAATATTTTACCAGGCCTTGAGTTATATAGCCTAGAAATCAATTTTGCCCTTTACTACAGAGTCATGACAGGACCATAAGAAAAAGGTTCTTGTTGTTTAATCAGCAGGGTGCTGGGGAAACAAGAAAAAATGCTATTGTGTGATAAGGGTCTGAATGTAGACCACCAAGCAGGCACTCTGAGAACATGCTCACCTCACATACACTTCTAGGCAGCGATAGAATATCCTGCATTGTTCTGTGTTAAACCTGGCTCAGAATGAAATCAACGGCAAGAATGCTTTCATGTGAGTCACAGAATCACCAAGTTTGTACATGTTCAGCTTCCCAGTCTTTTGTATCTCTCTCCTCCCAGTAAGGACAATCTCAAGATGAGGCAAGAAACTCAATTGACATAAAATATGAAGTCATTGCATTATCATCTATTTGGTTCTATCTTCCTTCCTTGAAAGAAACACAAACTAGGTTCAAGAAAATAATCAGAGAAAAATAGAGAAAAAGCAAAACTGACCACGCACTCAGAAAATGCATCATGGACACAGCTGTTCCCATTGTCACACCATACATGCCAAGGAACATTAAGACTGTGGTGTACTGAAAAAAAGGCCGACCAGCAGCTGTAATGTAAAGAAGAATGGCTTCTAAAAAAGAGTATACTTTTAGTTAAAAATTAAATTGGTTCAGGTGTAGTAGTAAAAGACTAATCCCAGCACTCTGGAGATCTAGGCAGGAGGCTTAAGGGTTCTAGTTTAGCCTGGGCTACAGATCCCTGGGTGAAAAACAAAAATGAAATGAAGTGGGTAAATAAGTTAAATTGTACACAATTAGAGGGTAAACGTGATGTTTGAATTATGCATGCTGCATAGGGTAATAAAATCAGAGTAATTAACAGATTCGTCACACTGAACAGTCATCATCCCTTTAAAGGTAAGAGCATCCAAAAACTCTCCAAAGTTCCAATAACAAGAAAATAACTTGATCTAAAAAGAGTAGGCAAAAGATTCTAATTATTTTCCTAAATGAAGACATAATGGCCAACATGTATGTGAAAAAGCTTTGCTCATCATCTTTAACCATCAGAGACATGCAAATTAATTCCTGGGTTCCTGGCAGCCAGTTGTACCCTCTTAGTCTTCTATGAGTTCAAGTCACAGATGCTGGTCACACCTTTGACTAGTCCTTCAGGGGCATAGGGACCAATGCTGGCCCTGTCCTGGGTTGGTCCTTGCCAATATTGAGTGTATTTGGAACCTGTGACTGTCTCTGTTCAGGATTCCCCAGTACTGAGAGGCTGTCATACTAAGTTTTTTCTCTAATGTCTAGAGGTATTCTAGTGGCCATATTTCAGTTTATAGTCACATGACACTTGCCCTAAGATTCCCAAGAGTAGAGATTTTCCATTATCCTCCACCTGTTTCCAGCATCCCCTAGTTTATTCCTTAGATGTTTTAGCACACCAGGACTATGTATCATCCTCATATTGGAATGAAAGTTCTTTGTTTTGGTAAGTTTTTTTCTGCAAAGGAGACAGATGCACAAGCCAACGGTTTTACTTCCAAATCTTAAGAGGACTATTGGTCTGAATGAGCTAACTGAGAAGTTATGTGAACAGAGTATTCCTAAAGCATGAGACTGTTTATGAAAGGGTCTGAAGGTGGCTTCTGATGTCAGGATGTTGTCCTGTATTTTAAGAAAGAGTGGTTTTGCATGGGCACACTCTAAGATGACAGCATGGCTGCTGTTGTTTGGTTCTTTACAGTGTTTGTGCTTTGGACTTGCCAGCAAGAGTCAACAGGCAAAGAATGAAAGCTTTCTTCTTCCATGTTTTTTATATGGCTGTCATCAGAGGTGCACTACACAACTAAAGAACCTAATGAGTTTTCTAATTTATTCAAGCAGAAGTCTGGGGAATATGTGTGGGAACGGAATTTAAGGGTGTGGGATAATGGTGGAAGGAACATTAAACCAGATCAGCCTGAGTTTATTGATATGGGTCCACTGAGTGAAGAGTCTGTGCTTAGAATGGAAGCTTGCACAGTTTAAAAAAGAAAAAAAAAAACCACGTCAAAAGTTTTTTTGAATGGTTGGATGAAGCATTTGTCAAAAGATGTTCTACTGAGAAGGAGTTAGAGATGTTTGCTATCCCTTAGTTTAATGTTGATGAGGGTTTTTTTACGGCTCAGAAAAAGTGCAATACTAGAGTGGGTATGTTGTGTAAAACCTAATCCTTCACAACAGGAAGCCCCAGAAGACATGCCCCTCACTAACTCGGTAAGACACAAAATAGTGAGTGGGCACCAGAACTCTTGAAAGGCTTTGTCATCGCCCTTCTCCTTGTACTAGACCTTAGGTCCGGAGATGCTGCTATTCAGTTGGGTGAATTAAATGAAGTATCAGGGTCCAGTGCTAAGGCAAGGTGATGGTAGTAATGGCAATGGCAGGATAGACAAAGCAATGTCCATAATGTCCAGACCCATGATAGGCAGCACAGGCAAAGTGAATTTTATAGTGTCATGACCTGTATGACCTTTGGTACTGGCTAATCAATCATGGTGTTTCCTGAGATGAAATAGATGAAATGTCTACTGCATTTTTGTTTGATTGTATAAACAGAAAAATTCTCAAGTAAATGAACTGGAGGCTATATGAGATTGTGGCAAAAGGGGATTTTGGCTCATTAAATTTCCAGAGTAAGTCAGTTTGTAGACCCAGAACCCCTTGAATGAAGGGATGACCAGGTTCCCCTGAGGAAGGTCTTGTTAAAATAACTAAGAATTTTACTGTTAGCCTTTCTCTAGTCCTTTCCCAGCGAGACCTATGACTTTTTACAAGGGTAACTGTACACTGGGGGAAAGGAAACCAGACTTTTTGAGGTCTAGTGGGTATTTGTTCTGAATTAACACTCAATCTGAGAGATTCCAAGAAACTCTCCAGTTAAAGTTGGGGCTTTGTAGAGGTCAGATGGTTAATAGACTTTTGGCTGAAGTCCAACTCACAGTAGGTCCAGTGGGTTCCTGAACTCATCCTGTAATTATTGCCCTGGTCCCAAATGCATAATTGTGATATAGAAATATACATTTACAAGTTGGCAGAATTCTCACATTGATTCCTTGATCTGTGATTGGAGGCTACTAGGGTTGGAACATCTGAATGGAAGCCTTTGGAGCTGTCTCTGACAAGGAAAATAGTGAATCAAAACCAGTATTGCATCCCTGGAGGAACTGCAGAAATCATTGCCACCCATCCTAGATTTACAAAATGCAATTGTGGTGGTTTCCACCACATCTCCCTTTAGCCCTTCTATCTGGCTAGTGTAGGAGATAAATGGATCATGGAGAATAACAGTTAACTATCAAAAACTAGAGATTCCAATTGCAACTGCTATACCAGATATAGTGTTCTTACTTGAGCAGATTAACATATCTCTTGACATATGGTGTACAGCTATTGAACTAACAAAGGCCTTTTTCTCGATACCTCTCCATAAGGACCACCAGAAGGAATTTGCTTTCAGTTGGCAAGGTCAGCAGTATACCTGTGCAGTTTTACCTCAAGGATATATTAACATTCCTACCCCTATGTTATAGCTTAGTTTGAAGGGATCTTGATTGTCTCTTACACAAGATATCACATTGGTGCACTATGTTGATGGCATTATGCTGATAGGCCCAAGAAAGCAAGAGGTAGTAACTGCTTTATATTTGTTGGTAACACACATGTACATCAGAAGATGGGAAATAAATCTAACCAAAACTCAAGGGCCTTCCACCTCAGTAAAATTCTTAGTAGTCCAGTGGTGTATGGTATACAGAGATATTCCTTCTGAGGCAGTGGTTCTCAATCTGTGGGTCATGACCCTATGGCAGTCAAACAACCCTTTCACAGGGGCCATATATAAGATTACATTGAGATTCATAACAGTAGCAAAATTACAGTTATGAAGTAGCATTGAAGATAATTTTATGATTGGGGTAACCACAACATGAGGAACTGTATTAAAGAAAGGGTCCCAGCATTAGGAAGGCTGAGAACCACTGTTCTAAGGGGAGGGATAAGTTATTGCACGTGGTCCCTCCCACCACCAAGGAAAAAGCACAATGTTCAGTGAGCTTATTTACATCCCGGAGACAGTACTTTCCTCACTTGGCTGTATTACTCCAGCTCATATACCATGTGACTCAGAAAACTGCTAGCTTTGTGGGGTCTGGAACAGGAGAAGGCTCCTCGGCAGATCTAGGTTTCTGCACAGGTTGCTCTACTGCTTGGACCATATGATCCAGCAGACCTGATGGCATCTGAGGTGCCAGTGGTAAGTAAGGATGCTGTTTGGAGCCTTTGGCAAAACCCTATATATAAATCACAGAAGAGACCTTTGGGATTTTGGAACAAGGCTCTACCATCATCTGCAGACAAGTATTCTACCTTTGAGAGACTGTTCTTAGCCTGCTATTGGGCCTCAGTGGAAACTGAAATTTGACAATGGGCCATCAAGTTACCATGTGACCTGAGCTACCTATCATGAGCTGGGTATTATCTGACTCACCAAGTCATAAGGTAGGATGGGCACAGGAGTAATCTATTATCAAATGGAATGGTATGTGATTGGTCCTGAGCAGATCCTGAAGGCACATCAAATTACATGATGTTGCCCAAATGCTATGGCTTCTACTACCATTATGATGCCATCTGCTGCCAAGCATGCACCTGTTACCTCATGGGGTGTGTCCTACTGGTTGACTAAGTAAAAGAAGGGTAGAGCCTGCTTTACTGATGGTTCTGCATGTTACATCCACCCAGAAGTGGACAGCTGCAGTATAACAAGCCCTTTCTGAGACAATGCTGAAAGACACTGGTGAAAGAAAGTCTTCATAGTGGGCAGTACATATGGCCATGCATTTTGTTCAGAAGGAGAAATGTCCAGATGTGCCATTGTTCACTGATTCACCAGCTATAGCCAGTGGATTGGTTGGATGGTTGGGGACTTGGAAAGAGCATGGCTGGAAAATTGGTGAGAAAGAAGCCTTGGCAAGAAGTATGTGGATAGATTTCTCCAAATGTGTGAAAACATTTGTGTCCCATGTAAACGCTCATCACCAGTAAGCTAGTGACAGGTTGACTACATTGAACCACTACCTCTGTGGAAAGGACAGCACTTTTTTTCTTACTGGGGTATATCCTTATTCTGGTTACAGCTTTTATCTTTCCTGCACATAACCACCATCTGCGGACTTAGAGAATGCTTTACCCACCATCATAGTATTCAACACAGCATTGCTTCTCACCAAGAAACTCACTCCACAGCCAGAGAAATGCAACAATGGACCCAACATCATTGAATCCACTGCTCTTACCATGTTTCCCACCGTCCTGAATGAGCTGGCCTGATAGAAAGATGGGATGACCTTTGAAGACACAGTTACAGCTCCAATTAGATGCATCAGACTGTAAGGCTGGGACAGGGTTCTTCAGAAGGTGATATATGCTTTGAATGTGCCAATATATGGTAGTTTCATCCATCCCCAGGATCTACTTGGAAGAAAGGAGAATAGTTTCACTCACTATCACTCTTAGTGACCCACTAGGAAAATTTTTGCTACCAGTTTCCAAGACTTTAAGTTCTGCTGGCCTGAAAGTTTTGGTTGCCAGAGAGGAGGGTGCTTCTGCCTGGAAAGACATTCCACTGAACTGGAAGCTCAGCCAGGAAAGACAACAGACATTCCACTGAACTGGAAGCTTAGACTTCCCTCTGGCCACTTTGGGCTTCTGATACTGTTAAACCAACAGGCTAAGGAAGGGATAACTGATTGATGGGTGATTGATCCACATTACCATGGGTAAACTGGATTGCTTTTCCACAGTAGAGGTAAGAACAACTATGTATGAGTACAGGAGAACCTTTAGGGCATCTCTTGGTGCTGCCATGTCCTATGATTGAAGTCAATGGGAAATTACAACAGCCTAATCCAGGCAGGATGACTAAAGACACAGACCCTTCGGGAATGAAAGTATTGGTCATTCCTCCAGGAAAAGAGCCAAAACATGCTGAAGTGCTTGCTGAGGGTGGAGGAAATGCAGAATGACTAATAGATAACAGTAGTTATAAATACCAGCCAGGGCTACATGTGCAGAAGCAGAAATGAAGATTAAAATTGACTTGAGTGTTTTTGTCATGCTTTGTTAAGAATCCGTTTGCATAAATACTTATGTTTTCTTTCCTCATTTCCTTTATCATGTAATAGAGCATCAGTTAAGAGAATATCAATGGTTATCACATTTAAGTTTTAAGATGCCAAAAGATTGTTCTTCAAGTGGACATTCATGGACACTCATTCTAAAATTTATAATTCATTTATAGTTGGTTGAGGGATAGTTACATCATGATAATCATAATTATGATCTAGTTATTGTTTTCGTTTGAAAATTAAGCATGGCATAAGAAGGTATGATTGTGTGTCATATTGTTAGGCAGTGGATTTTTGATGGCTTTACTTGGCTGTAAGTTTTGACTACATATAGAATTAACTAAAACTCAAATGGCTGGGCATACCTGTGAAAGAATTTTTCTTAATTAAATCAATTGAAGTGGGAAGAACCATTTTTAATCCAGATATTCTGAGGTGGGAAGTTCCACTTTAATCTGGGCCACACCATCTGCTGGCAGCCTATATAAAGACCATGGAAGAAGGAAGTTTGCTCTCTCTGCCTGCTTGCTCTTGCTGGCAAGTCCATTCCTTCACTCGTATTAAAGCCTATTTCTTCTGGATTCTTGTGTATTCTG
The DNA here is from genome assembly GCA_019843965.1 of Rhynchomys soricoides. Classification (NCBI taxonomy): domain Eukaryota; kingdom Metazoa; phylum Chordata; class Mammalia; order Rodentia; family Muridae; genus Rhynchomys; species Rhynchomys soricoides. The sequence goes on from JADRCH010000013.1 coordinate 14,770,088, forward strand.
GAGACCAGCTGGGACATCTAGCTTCGGGATGGAATAACTACTGGATTCTTGGACCTTCCATTGGTAGACAGCTGTTGTTGGACTAATTAGACTGTTGGATATAGCCTGTAAGAAGCCATTTTAATAAATCTCATTTATATTTACATATATTTATTCTATAAGTTCTATTCCTTTAGAGAACATTGACTAATATACCTAGTATTTATTTTTATATATATTGTGCCTCTTCCTTGATTTATCAGCCTTAGCTAGAATCTATTATTTCCTTTTCCCAAAGATAAGAAATTTAGCTTATTTACAGAACCATGTTCTCTCTTGAAACTTTGTTGGTTATGTATACATTATGTAGATTTTCCCATATACTTAAACTAGTAAATAGCAGTCATTCAATTTTAGAAAAAAAAAATTCGTTAACTCCATTCATGGGAAATGAAGATTTTTAACTCTTAGAATTTCTTCTACCAGATATTACATTTTATTCCTAATCCAACCATTACTATTAAGCTGTTAGGGGTTTTTATTTTTGTCTCCTGTGTTGTAACTAGTATTAACTCTTACATGCTATATTTATAGTCAATTCTAAAATATTAACAATTCTACTTATGTAAGTAATATCCCTAACTAGTAATTAGCCTAATTAGTGATTAGTTTCATAGAGGCGGAAATCAGCCTTATAATTAAGTATACATAATTAGTAAGAGAATATTTCCAACCCCAACATCAAATGAAACACCTGTCTTAAGTCGCATTCTTCAACCTTGTCTTACCGCATCTAAATCTGTTCGTATTTGGACAAATGGCTTTTTTATACAGCTATTTTTCCCCTGGAACTTTAAATTGCCTGCCACCCCACCGCATCTTACCCTCATTATAATAAAAATTGTTTCACATAAAAGCCGTGTCTGAGCTGCAATGAGTACTGTGCATCTAAAGGGTCAATGCTATATCCCTTTGAAAAATTGTCCTTGACCTACTCAAAATGGCCTCTATCATATGAGTTTGTTGCAGACTGACTGTCTAGCATGAAGCTCCATAGAGAAGCTTGCTTCAAGGGAGACCCTTTCTTTAGGGCAGTGAGGGATGTTCTTGCTTACTTTGCTTCTTGCACTTCCTGTTTGTTTCTTTTACACATATTCTTTTTTTTTTTAAGCACTTCATGCATAAATCATTTGTTAACAGTCTTTTCAGGCTTTCCTGGGAACCTAAATTGAGATTGTTGGTTGATAGTAACACATGGATTATCCTTAAATCACCAACAAGTACACACACACACACACACACACACACACACACACACACATTTCTGCAATTCACTCTTCTTAAAGTTCTCTACCTTCCTGATCAACTTTGTATTAGTTTTGTCTGGCTATACTGTCCATCTGAAATATCAAGATTTCCTTAATCTCCTGACTCCCGGGTTAGGTCCTAATCTTTCTATATATCTTCTTCTCACAAAGGTTAGCAATGGGGTTAGCAATGAAGTTTGCAGTGAAAATTTTAAGTAGTTTTCCCACAAGAAAGTGGATTGGAGCTATTGTTTTAAATCATGACAAATCTGGAAATCTGCTTACATGAGCTTTGTAATCTGAAAGCTTGGCCAAACATATAATTAAAACTTTGAAGCAGCCTCCTTGTGGTGTCTCATTAGTGTGAACTCTGCATGGCAGTCTCGGTCTAAGGCCAACTGACTTTTGAAAATTCAGTGTCTGACTCTTTTGGAGAGAAAATCTTGACTTTCTTTCCACAAAACTTTCAGTGGACATTTAAAATTAACCATAGGATCTACTATGTGGATATATGTTCCTCATGTTTTTAATTTCTTTGAGGGTTTTATCATGATGGAATGTTAAACTTTGTGACAATTTTTGTGTCAAACTCCATCAGGAAAATTGGTCTTTTTTGTTTGTTTGTTTGTTTGTTCTTTTTACCCATACCTGGTTTTGAAAACAAGGTAATTCTGGAATCAGAGTTTGATAATATTTTTTCCCTTTGTAGTTTGTGAGACAGTGTGAGAAAAAAAATATGGAGTAGCGAACAACCTCAACTCCTATCAGCTGTGGCTCTCGCATGAATCTGCCGTGTTTCTTTCCTCAGTATTAAGCCACTCCAAAGCCTTCCATGGATGTGCCACTTTCCCTCATCTTTATTGTTTATTCATGGAACCATTCAAGGGCATGAGGGAAGCATATAAGGTATTCTGCCTCCAGAACTAGTTCTGTGTGTCTGTCTGTCTGTCTGAGACAGGTTCTCACGATGTGGCCCTGGCTCTGCTGGCACTTGCTCTATACCCATAGTAGTCTCAGATTTGTGACAATTCTCCTGCTGCAGATTTCCAAGGGCTGGGATTGTAGTTAAGTACTGCCCCACACATTTCTTGAGCCAAATTTTTATCACTGGAGTACTTTATAGTTCCTGAAACAGGATCTCAGGGAGATTGAATGCTTTGTCAAATATCTATGAAATGATCAAGCTGAACACTAGAATCTTGGCATTCTTTCACCTTGTCTAATGTTTTTCCATGTTTTCCATGTCTCCACCTACTGTCCCCTTCAATCTTTGTTAATGAACTCAATTCATTAGAACAGGACTGCTTACCAGGCACAGTTTTAAGCATGTGTCTTTGCTCCTTAGAACTGGATATAATGAAGGACACTAATTTGTACTTGCATTGTATCTTCCCTCCTCGGTGGCAAGGAAATATCAGAGATAAAAAGATTTTGAATGTTTTTAGTTAAAACAGAACAAAACAAAAACCCACTGTGTGTCTTACTTACATTTACACAAGAGCTTGAAAACAAATCGGAGGTGGGGTGGGAAAAGCACTCTAATTTTTACCTTTGTTATGACCTGTGGGCATCACATTTGTTAAAGCCTAATGTGGTTCCACTTCCCCAAACCTAAAGGTGTGTGGAATGAAGGAAGGACACACAAATTAATTTTGTGTATTGTGGAATCAAAACATATCCCCACCTGCCTCCCTTAGCCTCATCCACATCTTTCTATATTTTCCTTTCTTTGCCACTTTTTTTATATCTATTAATAATTTTGAAAAAGAAAGATGTTAAATTATAGATTCATGGCTGTTGCTAACACATACAGGACTCATTAAACAATGTAGATTATATTTTCTCACTTTGATTTGTATAAAAACCATAGTCACCATTCAGAGGGAAATAATAAACATTACAAATTCATATCCATCCTTTCTCCCTCTTCTCCTTCCCTCCATCTCTCTGAAACTGTCTAATTACATAAGCAAGGCTAGACTCAAACTTGTAGTCTTCCTGTGCCAACCTTCCTAGTCTTGGTTCTATAGGTGGGTATCTCTGAGCACTGCTGAGATTCTCATAGCCCTCCTTCCCAGCTGAACCCAGGGCTGGCCATGTATATGCTAGGCAAATACTCTACCATTAAAATAAAAACCAATGAGACAGGGTCTTGCTAAGGTACCCAGATGACCTTGAACTTGACACCCTCCTGCTTCAGTTCCCCAAGTATCTAGGTATGTGCTGCCATAGGCACTGGGGTAGTCTCTTTCAATTAAAAAAGTTAAGAACAGAAAGTAATAGTTTGCCCATCCAATGAACAGGAATCTTGAGCATTTCTTGTATGTCTAGACAGTGTTGTAAAGCTGGGATAAAGGCTTTGCTAAAAGAGTGGGCAAACTCTATGTGACCTTTTCTTCATGAAGCATACATACATAATACATAACAGAAATGTATAAACGAAATTACAGAAATTTAGGATAAATCACTGAGCACTGGCAGCTGTGGAGAATATCAAGGAGAATCTTTCCAAGGAGGAGTAATGGAGGCGTGTTTTAGAGCCCAGGGAGTGGAGTAGGATGGGAAGCATATACCAGGCAGAGGGAACTGAAGGAGTGAGAGTCTCACACTGGGGGGAGGGGGTGTCATGGTGGAAATGGAAATAAAGTCGAAGAGGTTGGAGATGCAGGTTCAGAGAACCAAAATCTTATGAGTGTGGGAAGGGAAGGAAGACATCCAAGGGTGTTTCCAGGGTGTTCTGACTGTGTGTTCTCTGTGCAGTGACTCTGCATGTATTGTGAAGTACAAATCGATGGGAGGCCAAAGATGACCTAGGTGGTCAGTCAATAGGGCTAGGCTGGTAACCAGGTGAAACAGGGTGTTGACTCAGTCAAGGCATTATTATAGAGAAAAAGGGATATGAGAGATTGGAGAGGTATGACAGAAATAGAATATCCAGGATAGGTTGTCCATTCATGGAGAATCACAAAGAGGACATCAGCGATAATTGGTGTTGATAAGATGGTTGTGTGCCTGAGGAAAAAGCATGCTCTGTAAATGTGATCCTTGAGGTAGGGTCGAAGATGGCCTCTGGCTTAGCAGAGGACAAGAAATGGCCTTTTTCTGGATATTCAGAAGATAGTTGTCTGAACTAAAAGGACTAAAGAGTGAGCAAGCCATCCCATGAGAAAAAGTTCTTGGTGGCGTCCCCAAGTTCCATTTATGACCTTGGACTTCCATTGAGTCTCATTGTGTCCTAACGATAATGAAATAATGCAGCTGAAAAGATGAACTCATTTCTTTGGTCTTTTCTGACCATTATTTGTTACTCAACATAGAGTTACTTTAAAAATCAGATGTATTCAATAACAGAAGCCACCACCGCTTCATTACTGCACAAACGAGTGTTAGGATTCCCGGTCTAGGGAAAGTACAACCCTGACTTTTCAGGTGGTACAGATCACAGTTAGGGAATTGTAAAGGAAGAGTTGATTCAAAAGGCAGCTTGCAGATGAGAGGAATCAGACAGGAATGTCTGCAAGATGTTTCTGAATTTCTCTCAACGTGGAGGTTTCTTGCTACGGAAGAGGAATGACTGACTACTTGCTGCCCGTAGGCGATTTGGTGTCTGCCTGAGCTGAGAAACATATCTAGCCATTCACTTAAGACAGATTCCGTTTCTCTGTTCTTAATAGAAATCTGCAGTGGAAATTAAGACAGCATGCTCCACAGCCATACTTTCTGCCGTTCATCAGAGTTTACAGCTACTGCACCAAGTCCCAGGGGAAGACACAGCCATGGGAGTCAGGACAAGTAGGTCTAAATCCTTGGGCCCTGGGTAAACAATTTCATGTTTTTGGATCTTGTATTTATCATTAAAAAAAATAAAAATAATTGGACCTCTTTTTAGCTATATATTGATGACTCATGAATCTATTTATCTTTCCAGATTTCTCTCCTCAGATTCTTACTTTTATGTTCCATTACTTCCTGGACATTCTACATGCTTCAGTGGTAACTCAAATCCATTTTTCCCCAAGTCCAAACTAATTTCTAGCTCAAGTCCAAACAGCAAGACAACGGCCCTCTAAGGTTCCTATATTGCTGAATGTGCCCATTGACAGGCAAAGTTTGGGCAGCATCTGTGACTTTACCTTTAATCCACTTACCGTATCCTGTTTTCAGCTAGCTGCTGTGTTCTATGGATACTATCTCCCATCTCTCCACCCCCGTTTATCACACTATCAGAAGCCACAGCTGTCTTTCTGTCTAGACCTGCTGTGACCTGTCCCTTGTGCTCACGTACACTGGACATCGGACTCTTTCAGCTGATTGCGAAATGTTCCTGAGATGTGCTTTCCACTAGGCTTTTATCAATACATCAGCACTGCTCTCAACCTTGCTCAGAGAAACTTCTTATTGCAGAAGGTAGTGGTTAATGCAGAGACTCACAACTGTCAACGTACTCAGAAGAAGTGACTGAGTGCATCTGTGTCAAATCCTTCCTCCAAGGCTCCAAGGAAACATTGTAAAAGAAGGGGCACAAAGAATGCAAGAGGCAGGAGATAGAAAGGAGGGCTGTGAAATGTTGGCCTCTGGCTATGACATGACTATGACGTTTGCACTCATGAATGCACAGCAGCTGTGCTTTCTTGAACAAGACCTGCACATGTCAAGCCTGTTCAAACTTCTAGCATGAAGCAAAGAGAGGCTTCCAATGACCCACTTCTAGCTGAGAACTTAATGGTAATTCATGGAAGCTGAGGGGGAGAGAGGTTTTGTTTTTTTGTTTTTGTTTTGGAAATGGCCATTAGTTAGTCTCCCTGTGCCCCAGGCAGAATTCATTGGATTATTAAATTCAGTAGATTATTTTTTTAAAGGAAACAAAATTGGGCAATATAGGAGGGCAAAGCCATCGAAGGGCATAGGGGCTGGATATGATCTGTAACAGGAAGCCTACCAAGGAGACCACTCAGAGTTTACAGCCAGTTGAAAGTCCCTCTTCCAGATGGCTAAGGGTTACACTCAGGTATTCAGGACTCAAATTTAGCACTAAGCATTTGAAGTATGTAAAGGGAAAAAAGAATCACATCCTGATACCTCACTTGGAGGTTTAATGATAAACAAATTTAACAAAAGCTAAGTTAGGTGGAGCATCTTGACCTTGTGTTCCTAGAACTGAGTTGCGTAATTTTCCCTGGGGTTTCCCATCAAGGAGATCAAATTCTAGTCAAACCTAAAACGGCTTCAACAGACTACAAAATGGAGGCACCTCTGCATTGTCTTGTCCTGTCACAGATTGAGATACATTGCACATGTGTATAAAATTTCCAAAGAACAGTATATATTATATAATATTAAATAATATATTATATATAAGCAAACAATTTTATAATCTAAAAAAATAAAATAACAAGATATGGCTCTGTTTGCCTATTATGTTCTGCCACTTACTATTTGATTCTTTCTCTCATGACTTTTCTTGGAGAGCATTCCCTCATTCCAGCCTCCCCTGAACCAAGTGAAATGTCCCTGCTCAGCAGTCCATTATGTTCAGTGCACTTCTGAGTATACCATTCACAAATTTTATTTTGAAACCTTATATATTTTCCTCTTATACTTAAAATGTGTACCCTACCCAGAATATTTACTGGTACTATTTGAAAAAAATGAGACACACGCACACACACACACACACACACACACACACACACCATTGTAAAAAGAAGAAATACAGGAAAATAGAGAATGAGGAAGCATTGGTTGAAAATAATGGAAGTCATTCATAAAAGAAATCTGCCATTATTGCTGTTCAGGAACAGCTGTTTCATAAAGAGAGCCTCACAGATTCTCGCCTGCGGGAATGGGGTACATACATAGAGCATTTCCTGAGTTCAGGGTGGAGAGGCCCTTACTTACCCTTTATGAATCTGACACCCTGTGGTTTGTGAGAAAGCTCTTTTACTGTTTACTGTTGCAAAGCCACTTTGCTTCTTTGAGACTTGCGTGTGACATGACCTGGTTGAGCAAAACTACTTCAAGGTCTCTTCGGGCGCTAACCTAGTTTGGTCTTACTTTGAAACTCATTCTTTTTCTCTGTAAGACGTCGAGGTCCCATTTGTTCTTCTATATACTCCTCCCCACTTTCTAAGTGTAGCAAGTAAAAGCAGGGGTTCCAAAGTTTTAGGGAAAGGTGGGCAAGCGTGCTTACACTGACTGCCCTGTATTTGTACCTCATTAGAATGATTCCTGTCTTCAAGGCTCTGTTTGAATTTCCAAACCTCCCATTATATTTTCATAGTGCTCTAGATGCAAAGTTGGCTTTTAATTTGGAAGCATACTCTCAGCTGCACCATCTATTGACAACTGCACCATCTATTGACAACTGCACCAT
>JADRCH010000013.1:14777756-14795101 GCA_019843965.1 Rhynchomys soricoides
AACTGCACCATCTATTGACAACTGCACCATCTATTGACAACTGCACCCTTTGTTGTTGTTTCTTTGTACTCTTTACTCTGGGCTAAGCCAGTCCCCACATCACACCAGAACACACAAGCTGCCTAAGGAGAAATTCATGTGGAAAGGGACTGAGTTTCCCTACCAGCAACTGGTAACAACTTGCAACAGGAATTAGAGACCTTGAAAGTAAACCATCCAGCCCCTGCAGACTCCATTACCAGTAATCCTTTGATTGTAGCCTCATGAGAGATCTTGTGCTAGGACCATCTGTTCAGTTCTCTCCCCAATTTCTGACCTATAGAAACAGAAAGATTTTTTTTAAAAAAATGGTGATGTTGCAAGTCAGAGTGTTTTAGGTGATTTGTGACACTCCAAATTAGAATCAGATAATGATTGCAGTTTTGTAGACAGTGAAATCAGAGATTTTATCCCGGTCTCTCTCAAGAGCGCATGCTCCCGACTATGGATGTGCCATTTTCTCACATACGCATTGTAACACAGACAAAAGTTATACAGATGCCTTTCAAGCTTCTGTGCCACAGGTGAGAAACAGAGATGAGAAATTTATTTTTAGATTTAGAATTTGATGTCAGGTGATCTAATTCCAAATATGTGCTATTCATCACTCTAGTAAAAAAAAAAAATATTCCTTCAAGAAAATTACTATGAAAAGGGAGTGCCAGGTAGGAGATGAAAGAGAAAGTCTCTAGGTGGGCATACCTCTTCTGAGAGGCTCACATGCCTTTGAAAAGAACAGCTATCTAGACTCCCCTTATAGTATAACTAGATAGCTTTGTCACTACCATTGGTGTCTTAGTTAGGGTTTCACTGCTGTGAGCAGACACCATGACCAAGGCAACATTATAAGGACAATATTTAATTGGTGCTGGTTTACAGGTTCAGTCCATTATCATCAAGTCCATTTCAGGCTCAGTCCATTATCATCAAGGCAAGAACATGGCAGCATCCAGGCAGGCATGGTGCAGGCAGAGCTGAGAGTTCTACATCTTCATCTGAAGGCTGTTAATGGAAGTTCAGGGAATGGAAGCTTCCAGGAAGCTAGGGTGAAGGTCTTAAGCCCCCACCCACAGTGACACACCTACTCCAACAAGGCCACACCTCCAAATAGTGCTACTCCCTGGGCTGAGCATAAACAAACTGTCACAACTGGCTACTAAGAACTTAGGTGGGCAAAGTGATTGTTCTGATACAGTATTGCTTAGATTGTAAGAAGCTTTGCACATTAGACAGTATTTTACCAAATTCAGCTTTAGTTACCACCTTGCAGCTCAGTTTCTGAAGTAGTAAAAGTTGGGCCAGTTAAGGACTGTGTCCAGCATGAACTATGATGTCCAATCTCTGTTCTTTTACAGCCCTTCAGTAAGCATCTTTAGGTAAGACACACCACTAGTTTTTGAGAGAAGATGGAGAATAGAGCAAGACGTATATTGTCTTTGAAGTAAGTCAACAAGTCCATGATGATTGAACTGAAAAATCCTAGCTTGAGAAGAGAGAAGGGGTTGTGCTCTGTCCTTGGTAGACTTTTGAGTCATTTGTGTCGTGGAGTATCTGGAGAGTTCTGGTGAGTCATGCATTGCTAACAGTGGAAGGAAATGCGTTTTCTAAAGCTGTCTGCTGTGACTCATGCCTTTTGGTTGGCATCAGCAGATGCTGGTACCCTACTGACTGGTGATCTAAGAGAAAGTTTCTCAGACAGACAGTTCTGACACGGCTTCCCCCCAAACTCTGGTACGTTTGGTGCAGTCCTTTTATTTGGCTCACAAGATGTTTGATTTAACATTGTGACTTATTTCTGGCTTGGTGGTAAAGGGATTGTTTAGTAACAGAATGGAGCATTTGGATTTTTGTGGCAGCCAGAAGGAACGCTCTTATTTTATAAGGTTACAACTGAACAAATGTTCTTTACACTGATTCATTCCTTATGTGGGAAAAATTTCTTTTTATATATACATACTCTCTATTGGCTACATGAAGCTGCTTTACCTTCAATATTTGGGCAGATTTTTTAGTGAGTGATTTGGGAACAATATATGTAAATGAAAAAGATAGTTTTCTCTGCAGAAGGAAGCACAGAGCTGCATGCTAGGAGCCACCTAGGTTTTATTTCTAAGCCAGTCAGGTTTGCTTATGACCTTGAGTCTACTTACTCATTTTTTAAAACTTGGGCTTCCTCTCTGAAATGGACCGAAAATTGCCTACCTATTTACCCAAGGCAAAACCAATTTCCTGATAGGAAGATGACTCAGCGGTCTAGGGCAGCTGTGTAGCCTTGTCCTGAACATCTTAAGGTAGTGGAGAGCCAGAGATTACTGACCATACTATGCAAATGCAGCTTGACATTTAAGGGAAGGAAGGAGATGAAGTAATTATGAAGCTGTTCCTTGCCAGGCTCTGTGCTAGGTCCTGAGAGAACATGGCAAGTAGATACACTCAAAGGTTTACTGCTTCGTCTGATTTTTGTACGTTTGGATGAGAGAGAGAGAGAGAGAGAGAGAGAGAGAGAGAGAGAGAGAGAGAAGACCATTAATTTATAATCTGGATCTGAGCTTCTTTAAGTAGAGGGTCATTTAGTATCACTTTTCAATAAATAGGACCCCAGTGCCCAGTAATCCCAGCCCTCAGGAAAAAGATGCTGGAAGATGAGGAATTTAAAGCTATCTTCAGCTCCATAATGACTTTAAGAGTAGCCGGGGATATATGTGTCCCCAGTCTCAAAACAAAAACAATAAAACAGTATAATTATCTCTAGAAATCTTAAGGGGGAAGACTGATATTGTTTGGGAGATTGCTAGAGACAGGCACAGAAAGAAGTGCTATTCTACAGCTTGACCAATCAGACCTAATGGTAGCATAGGTTCACACTGTCATGGCCCATGACCTCAGATGAATATTTTACATATCCGCCATGACTTTTCAGGCTCAGGTTAGTGGGTCATCTTCTCCACTCCAGTGTCTGCAGTGAGACTGTTGAAGTCTGCCACTGACGGCCTTTGATGATGTTTGTACGGACTATGAATGTAAGAGCTTCTATAGATCTTGGGGGTAGGGCAGAATAGAATATCCTTAGGTTCTTAGCAAGGCTTTGTTTTCATTGGAATTCTTATCGAGTCATTGTTCCCATCAGAAGAACTTTGGACCTTTCTTGTCCACAGTAGAAACACAGCCACAGGGACTGAAACAAGGGAGATTGGGAGAGAGCACCAGCATTGCACAGTATATCCTTCTGTCCAGCAGCTGTCAATCATCTGGTGCCTGTCAAGTCACTAGCGTTATTTGTTCCATTCAAATTGGTTTTAACATTAATTTATTAATTTTTAAACTTAGCATACAATGCAAAAGGTTTCTGGATGGTAGTTTTTATTCTTGGTCATCCCCTCCCTGTCCCCCTGATAGTCCCATCCTGACACCTAACAGTGCCATTTCCACTTTCAACCCACCAGTGTTCGTTTCCATACCCAATAACCTTCTCTCTCTCTCTCTCTCTCTCTCTCTCTCTCTCTCTCTCTCTCCCTCTCTCTCTCACACACACACACACACACACACACATGAAGTCTAGATTTCACATATGAAGAAAACTGGCTTATAACAATGCTTTCCACTTTCCTACAAATGTCATCACTTGCTTTTAATTCATAGCTGAATAAAATTCCATTGCGTGTGTATGTACCACATTTTGGTCCACTCATTTGTTGATGTACATGTAGACTAGATCCATTTCCTCACTATGGTGAATGGCACAGCAATAAACATGGATGTACAGTTGTGTTTGTAGTGGCTTTAGAGTCTTTTGGATATATGCACTGGAATGGCACGGACGGGCCTGGAATAGTTCTAGTTCTAGTTGTCCGTTCTTTTGTGATAACTGTTCTGACTAGGGTGAAATGAAATTGCAAGGCACTTTTCGTTTTCATTTCCCTAATGGCTAAGGATGTGAATCCCATTTCAACTCCTTATTGGATGCATGCCCCCCTTTGAAGAACTGTCTGTTTAGTTCATTGGCTTATTACTGCTTAAGAGATTTGGAAGTTTAAGCTTTAATCTTGAACCTTTGTCTTTTAAATATTCTGAATATTAATCTTAGCATATATATGTATATACACACACACATTTAAACACATACATATATGGACATATGACAATCTACAAATGGGAAAAAATCTTTGTCAACTCTACATAATATCTTTTTTCCCAGTTTGTAGATTGTCTCAGAACTCTGGTGAGTATTTCTGTACATTTTAATGTTATGTGATCCCACTCATCAATTCTTGGGATTATTTCTGAAAGCTCCTGCATATTCCTATGTCTTGAAAGCTTTTGTTTCTAGTGGTTTTGAAGTTACTGGTCTTACAATATGGAAAGCGAGAGATACAGACCTAGTTTCATTCATCTACATGTGGATATCCAGCATCTGTAACAGTCTTGATTTAGGAGTGTTCTCTACTCTGTTTTCTGTAGCTTCAATAAACATCATGACCAAAAGCAACCTGGACAGGAAAGGCTTTCTTTCAGCTTACTCTTCCAGGTTACAGTCTGTCATTGAGGGAAGAGGGCAGAACTCAAGGCAGGAATCTGAAGGCAGGGATATGGAACAGAAACTATGGAGAAATGTCGCTTACTGGCTTCCTTTCTGATTCTTCTTGACCAGTGTTGTATATATCCCCAACCACCACCTTCCCAGAGACAGTACCACTCACAGTGGCCTGAGCTCCCCTCCATTAATCATTGATGAAGACATTTCCTCACACACATGGCTGTAGGTCAATGTGATCTGAGAAATTCCCTAATTGAAACTCTCTGAAGTGACTCTGAGCTGTGTCAAGTTGGCAGCTATAGCTAACTGGGACAAGGAGTCTGTCCTTTCTCCAGTATATGGTTTTAGCACCATTGCCAAATATTAGGTGACAATAGCTATGTGGGTTTGTTCCTTGATGTTCCATTAGTATACATATCCAGCTTTGTGTGAGTACTAGGTGGTATTTGTTGTTATTGTTGTTGTTACTATGGCTCTGTGTGATTTGAGATCACTTACTTCCATCACTGCTCTTTCTGCCTGTGATTTCTTTGGCTATTTGGGGCGTTTGGACACCCATATACATCTTAGAATTGGCTTTTTTCAGATCTGTGAAGAAGATCTCTGAAATTTTGATGGAAATTGCATTGAATCTGTAGATTGATTCAGACATATAATTATTTTGAGAACACTAATGCTGCCAACACAGCAACAAGGGAGGCCTTTCTATCTTCTAGTGTTTTCAATAATCTTTAGAATACCTTAAGGTTTTCACCGTAGACATTTTTCATCTCCTTGGTTAGATTTATTCCTAGGCATTTTTATAACTTTTAGGTGATTGTTAATGAATTTTTCCCCCTGATCTCTTTCTCAGCATAGAAAGGCTATGGTGTGTGTGTGTGTGTGTGTATGTGTGTGTGTTTGTGTGTGTGTGTGTTTGTATGTGTGTGTGTGTGTTTGTGTGTGTGTGTGTGTGTGTGTGTGTTTTGTCTTAGATCCTGATACTTTGTTGCGTGTCAAATCTAAAGGTTTTGTGGTAGGATGTTTAGACCTTTTGAAGGTCATGTTGTTTACAAACATGGAAACTGACTTTTTTCTTTCTTGTTTATGCATTTCTAGATTCTTCTCTTGTCTTCTTTCTCTAGTTAATACTCTGAAGACTATATTGAATAAAATTGGAAAATAGGCAGCTCTGTCTGTCGCAGATCTTAGCCAAGTCTTTGTGTTTTTCTCTAATATAACTTTGCTATAGGTTTTTTTTATGCACAGAACTTTGAGATATGCTCTTTGCAGTTTTTATTAATCTTGGTTTTTATCACAAAGGGTGTTGAATTTTATGAAAAGAATTTTTTTGCATCTATTGAAGTGTCCATGTGACTTCTATTTATATTTTATTTATCTGTTACCCATCATGTATTGATTTACACATGTTGAACTACTCTGGAATCACGGGAATGAAAGTGATTTTGTCATGGTTTATAGTTTTTTAATGTGTTATTGATCTCCATTTTCAAATATTTCATTGAGAATATTTGGGCACATGTGTGTCCATCAGGAAAACTGGTCTATATGTTTGTATTCTTATAGCCATATCTGGCCTTGGTATCCATGTATTCCTGGCTTCATGGATGGGTTTAGTCATGTTTTTTCCCTTTGTCTTTTATGGAACAGATTAGGAGGCATGTTAGCTTTTCCTTGAAGATTTGGTAGAATTTGGCAATGAACCTATCTGGTCTTGGAAAAACTCTTTTTTGTTTGTTTGTTTTGTTTTACTGATCTAATATTGTGTTTGCTGTGCATTTGTTAAAGTGCTTTATCCCTTATTGATTTTAGTTGGGTCATATATATTTAGAATTGAGTAATTTTACTAGACTTTTTTAGGGGTTTTGTTGGTATGTTTGCTTGTTTGTTTTAAAATGTAAAGCTTTGGAGATTGTAATTATTCTCTAGATAAGATTAGAGTTTGTTGTAACAGCTCTTCATATCTAATTAGAATATTCACTTTCTTTCTTTCTTTCTTTCTTTCTTTTTTTTTTCTATTTTGGCTAGGCAGCTGTCAACCTTGCTCATATTTTCAAGGAATCAACTCCTTGACTGACTCTATATATTGGGCTTCTAGTCACCAACATATTCATTTCTTCCTTGATCTTCATTAGTTTTTGCCATGTGGCATTTTAGGGTTTGGCCTGCTCTTGCTCATTTACAAGCTAAACCCCATCACTGGGTTACTTATCTGAGACAGCTCTGATTTTGTGATGTTAGCACTTCTGGCTGTATATTCTTAGTACTCCCTTAGCTGTGTCTCAAAGGTTCTAACACCTTGCATGGACACTTTCTCTTGTTTCTAGGGCTTCTTCCTGAATGTAACAGAAAACACAATACCTATCAAGGTTTCCTCCTACTTGGAATGATTGTAATTTCTCCCACCCCTTTATCTTATACATCAGCCTCTGGGCATTGTTCCTAGGCTCAAGCAGCTGAGTTTTAGGTGAGGGCAAGAACCTCAAAGAGATTTAAGGTGACTCCTCCACTTCTTGTGGTGGATTTAAGGTGGCTCCACTTCTTGTGGTTCTCTGGTTGGAGGCTCCTGCCTGCCATCAATATATTTCCTCTTCTGTGTTGGACATCATACTTTCCACATGCTCATTCTGTGAACAAGGCTCTAAGAGGTATGGAAGGCATGCTGATGCTTGTGTTTACCCTGCTGTTGGATGCTCTCTTGAAGAGCTGATTTTAGCTGTGTATTTCATTGATATCACAGCTCTTGCCCTGGAACTTGCATCTGTGGTTGAGACTGTGGCAGGCTCAGCATATTTCTCATATCTTGCTGGTTTTATTTGCTAAGCACATTCTCCATATATTCCCCAAACTAGGCACTCCAGGGCATTCATGTAGAATCTCAGATTCAGGTTTCCACTCTCCACTTCTGCCGCAGTCTCCGCATGGAGCACATGGGACCTGGTCATGTCTCTGATGCTTAGTCAGTCACCCTTTTTGGCACCTTAACCAGGAGAGGACAGCACCTCTCTGGCAGATACCACTAACCCCAGCCTTATGGGAAGCAGTTGGCAGTTACTCCTGGCAGCTTCTCTATGGAAACTTTTATAATTTCACCCTGTTTTGTTGATTTTCTCCATTTTTATTTTCTCATACTTACCTGCCATTCTTTGTGTATTTCTGCTGTTTGGAGGGCTCTTTTTCTCATTGGATTATTATTATCATCATCATCATCATCATCAATCCTTAGTCTTTCCCTCCACTGAGTCACTCAGAGTCAGCTTCTAATCTGCCATCTTCCTTAGAAGCCTTGAGGACCAACTCTAATGCATAACTGTGACCGCTTTAGGAAGAGTTCAGGCAGAGATAAAACCACACAGCCTTTTGTGCAGCAAGGAGCTCAGATTTACACAGGAGCATATCAATCTTGATAGTGACTGTGGCACTATGTGTTAAGCATATTGTTCAAGCAGTCGTAGAAAGACGGACTGGGTGACCTTTAAAATCCTGTGTTGCTATGGTATTTTCATGGTGGGAGGGGGCAGGAAGAGGGGGAGAAAGGGAAAGACAGAGAAATGGCAACAGAGAGGGGAAACTGGATGTAGTACAGCAAGAGCAGACAAGCAGACCAAATTCCCCCTTCTGTATAGTTTTATAAAGGTGGAATTCCTGCTGGCACAGGAGTGGAGATGAGGGAAGAGGGGCTCTACTAGGAGGGACTGCCAAGCCTGACTACCTGAGGGGTCACTTTTCACACAAGGGACCAGCCTCTCCAGTACCATGACTCACACTTATTGTGCTAAGCAGCACTACCCAGGTGGCCTCACCTCACACTATCTCAGGGAATCCTTAAAGGTTTACATTTCAAGTCATCTTTGAGTCACAAAGATGGAATACTTCTTCAACATCTTCCCATTACCACGAGGACACTGGGCCATCTCTCTGGGCATCACACTGTGGCAGGAATTTCCTGTTCCCTCACCTTTCCACACATCCAGAAACACACAGACCAAAGGAGTGGACTGGGCTCAGGTCACAACAATCCACTGGAAGCGTGTTCTGAGTCACCTCGCTTTTAGAATCCCTTTGCAAAGCCAGTCCTGCTGAGTGCATTTGTCCCTGGTTCTTCACAGTTCTCGTATTAATGGCCATATCGAACTCTTGTCTTGTTCCTAAGGCTTGTCTTCTCTTGCTGTATTATGCTGATAAAATTGCTTCTTTCTTGGGTAGCCTAAAACTCAGCTCTGAGGTTTGCAGAGCTCTGGGAGAAGAAATGCAGGAAAGCTTAGTGGTTTAATGATTAAGTCATCCACGGAACTCACCTGTTCTGATTCCCAAAGAAGCACTGCAGACTTCCCTTGCACGGGATCCTAGTCTGAGGTGTTTTGTTTGTCTTTCCTATGGTGGTAAGGAGAGCAAAGGAAGGTAGACTTCACCTTCCTGGTGAATGACTATGCTACTTCAGGGCCCCTAAGGAGACAGAAGCTTTCAGACTTTCACTGTCCTAAGACAAAGAACCCTGCATTCTGTGATGTAAAGAAATAAGGAAATAAAAGAATGAACTAACAGGTTTCAGTGCTGAAACATGGCATCCTGGAAATCATCTGAGCAAAGACCAAGGTTAAGTCAGATGTGGACATTCCTATGCCAAGACGGTATGAATGAGATAAGGACTGCAGAGATCAGAAGAAGGATCCAATGCTGGGTGTGGTAACACATGCCTTGAATCCTGGCTAGCACTTGGGAGGCAGAGACAAGTAGGTCTTTGTGAGTTCAAGCCCAACCTGGTCTACATAGTGGGTTTCAAGACAGCTAGGACTATGTAGAAAGAGCCTGTCTCAGAAAAGAAAAGAAAAGAAAAGAAAAGAAAAGAAAAGAAAAGGAAAGAAAAGGAAAGAGATAAAAGGAGGAAGGGGAAGAGGAAGAAGAGGAGGGGGAAGAGGAGGAGGGGGAGGAGGAAGAAAGGGAGGAGGAGGAGGATCCAACCCTGAAGAAAGGACTGAAAAAATTCCCCCTAATGTTTTTATCATAGTCATACACTAATATTTAGAGTTAAATATGTCTCATTCTCAGAAACTCTTATTTCGCTTCCTTGTTTGAATAGGTTTTACTTATCAAGAATGGCTGTAACAGGCAGCAAAATTCCATATACAATGATGTACTATCTGGGTTTACTCATAAACACACAACTCTATATTAAGACACAAACCTTCTCCACATCTAATCATTTTGGTAAGGGAATATGACATTATATACATCACAAGCTGTTTTCAGAGAAACCATATATTCTGTGTTTCATTTCAAGTGACATATAAAATTACTTTTCGTGTGTATATCTGTATATATATGGGTACACGATTGTGTATGTACAGTTACATGTGTATGTTTGTGCACATGCATGTGGAGGCCAGAGTATAATCTTGGTGCTGTTCCTCAGGAACCATCTACTTTGGGTTTAGAGACAAGTTAGGGCCTGGGGATTTCAATTAGGCTAGGCAGGCGGACAGTGACTCCCAGGGATTCTCCTGTCTCTGCCTTCCCAGACCTTGGATTACAGGGGTTTGCCACCGGGCTATCTATCTATCTATCTATCTATCTATCTATCTATCTATCTATCATCTATCTATCTATTTTTGTGAGTTCTGTGAACTCAGGCCTCATATGACAAACACTTTACTGACTGAGCCATTATCCCAGCCCAAGGATCTTGATTTTTTTTTTAATGACACAATGACTGTGCACTCTTTGGCAGATGGGCCATATCTTTGCCTCTTCACTTTCTTGCAAGGGGGCTCAGCAACTTAAGTAGGCCTACCAGGACACTTTCGCTTTTAATTAACCTAATCATGGGAGCAATATGACATAGCATTCACTGGTCCTGCCCCTACCAAGATTGGGACACGACAGGACTACCAAGCAGGAGATGGCACCCCTGGCACCTTTCTTTTCAACATGATTATTGCGAATGATGCCTGTCGTTTATCTCTGAGCACATGTTAGAATCGGATGATATATTTATCTGCATCTCTCATTAGAGATCAATTATCAAACTCATACTATCAGTTTTTTTTCCCCCTTTAATGTTCTCCAGATTCTTCTTTTAAAAATTAAAGCTTTAAAGTGTTCTCTGTACTTCATATGGGATTTTCCAAAACTGAACACAAACTACATTAGCAAAAGCTAAGCAGGTGCCTGTGTGGAACACATTTCTACAATGGCTGCCAAATTAGAGTCTGAAACTCTGAGGACACCTGAACTGTCTCAGGATGTACCCAAGAGGGGTTATTTTTTTTTCTCTTTCTTTGTTTGCCCTATTTTGAGAACGGTGATTTGTACAGACAAATGTACTGCAAAGAACTTAGAAAATGCTCGCAATCGAGCTGTGAGAGTGCAGGAAAACAGCCAGCCAAGCAGCCTAATTTACCTCCCTAACATTGGTTTTCAGATGCTAACAGTCCAGCCTGTCGCTGTCTTTTTTTTTTTTTTTTGGACAGGTGTACAGAATATTACACAAATCACTTGCTGACCATTGTATATGGAAATTCTAGAATTACTGATTACATTTTAATAAAGATAATAAACAGACATTCTGCTCCTTATGTATTATTTTGTGAGTTTAACCCACACCCCCAGCATCTAATTGTCTCTAGGAACACCACCAGAACCAACCTTCTGGCTGTAAAATTGAGGTTTTGGCTCTAAATGAGATGACCAAGGCCATTGTCATGCCCTGAGACCCCAGTGGCTCTCGTACTAGGCAGTAACACTGAACTTTCTCTTACTGCAGTGGGCTTGATTGATAGCCTGTTTTGAGAAGACAATGTCAGCAACCTTAATGTTCTGAGCCAGGCTCAGCTGGTGGCATGGTCTGACAACCTGAATATGTTTTTTAGCTGAAATGAGCAAGTGGCTGCAGTGGTCGCCACAGCAACCGAGTAGCTGGAGCCCTCGGGAGCTCTTAGTGGAGGAATAAAGGCAGGGGCAAGGGAGGCTTCAGTTGGGGTTGATGGTGACTTCAGGGTTAGGAATCCTTTATATTCTTTCTAGTAAACATAGCTACAAACTGTGATTGTTCCTCACTAAAAAACACTCTGATGTTTTATGCAATATTTTCCTCTCCTGAATTTCATAAATGCTACATCAATCTTCGTAACAGCTACCTGTTTAAGGGATGGGAAGAAGGAAGACAAAAACGGAAAGAAGAAAAAAACCATGGGTTTTATCTAATTTCTGACCACATTCCTATTTTTTCCTTTATAATTACCTACCAGGATATGATTTTTTTGGTGTTTTTTTTTTTTTTTTTTTTTTCCTGAAGTGAAAGAAAGGAAAGTAAGATGCCAGAAGGAGGAGGTGGGCAGGGGTGGAAAGCACTGAACTCAAGAGAGTTGTTTCCCTGCCACTGTCTGAGACTTAATCATTTGCTTGTTGGTTGCATTAAGGGGTCAGTCACATCCTCAGCTGCCTTGTTGGTGAGGAGAAGTGACATCATACTGTTACTTTAGTAAATGTGAATAACTTACACTTGGCTGATACTCTCGAAATTGTGGGATTCTTAGAACAGAGTAAAGGGAGGCAGGCCTGAGACATAGACAAGGAGACCTAGATCCACAGTTTTCTTTTCTTTGAGAATTCCATACAGTGTGCTTTCTTCACAATCCGCCCAGCCACTCCTCCCAGATCCACCCCTCCTTCCCTACCCACCAACTTTGTGTGCTTTTCTTTTCTTCCCTTTCCTTGTTTTTAAAGAACAGTATTTCCAGTTTGCGCTGTCTACATATTCTAGGATGTGCAGCCTTCTGCTGGAGTAACTTACAAGGGGCACCACTCCTAAAGAGAACAGAATCTACATCTTCCAGAAACTATCAATTGCCAGTAGCTCCTTGGCTAGAGGTGGGACTTTGTACACGGCTCTCCTTTCCATGCACAATGTGGCCTAGCCTGTGCATGCTGTCACCGGTGCTCTGAGTTCAGATGTATAGTTGCCCTGTTATGTTCAGAAAACAGCTTTAATGTATTCATCCACCACTTCTGGCTTTTACAATATGTTAGCCCCATAGCCTTGGGAGGTGAGAATGTGACACAAATGTCCCATTTAGGGCTGGGTACTTCAGTCTCTTGTCCTATGTATTTTGGCCACGTGGATCTGTTTTAACCACTGTCTAATGCACATAGAAGCTTATCTGAGAATGAGAACTGAGAGATATATCTGTCTATGCGTGTGATCATTAGGAGTCAATTTAATACTATATCCATTTAGCAGAATAAGAGTAGTAGGTTCTCCCCGGGGTCTGTCTATCTAGCTACGGGTTTTTAGTCCAACAATAATGCCAGGTATGGGTTTCAACTGGTGAGCCAGGTCTTCAATCCAATTAGAAAGTGCTTCGTTACTCCAGTGACGTCCATACCATTATCGCATAAGTGTGCATGTCTTTCCTGGGGCCTCTGGGTGCCTGGAGTGGTCTCAGGAGTTCTGTGCCCTGCCCATGTCATGTGGCACCAGGCAGGGGTCATCGTAAATGTGGTCTATATTTCAATTTTTTATGTGATGGGTGTTTTGCCTGCACAAATGGATGTGTGCTGTGTGCATGCTTGGTACCTACAGAAGCCAAAGAGAGGATCAGATCCCATAGAACTAGAGTTACAGACTGTTGTGAGCCACTATGTGGATGCTGAGAATCCTGGTCCTCTGGAAGAGCAGCGAGTGCTCTTAACTACTGAGGTATCTCTCTAAGCCCTTCTCTACCCTCCACATTTCAGTGTGGATTGCTTCAAGTCTAAGAATTGTAAAGTTGAACCCCACTTTACAATTATGGGATGTTCTTAATTTGCTAGGGTGGGATAAAATTTTATTTACCATTTTTAAAGTTGCTTTATAACTTTAAAAACTTTAGTCACGTGGTATGTAGGACTGTACTTTGTGTTATTTGTAACTAGAAATCTTGCAAAAGGAGAGAAGGAGCCCAGGCTGTTATACACAGACCAGAGAAACCTACTCTAAGGATCACTGTCTTGGGCCATCCACATTTGCCTACAGTGAACACCATAAGAGAAAGAAGGCATCATGAGTGAACGTAGGAGCCAAGCTGTGATTCTAATTTCTTTTGTTGACACTTGTAACATAGCTGAAGTTGGGCATTTCCAGTTATTAGTCCAATATTGGCTATTATAGATTAAAAACAAGTATGGTTTGCTACTAGGCAAGATGCAGGTTCAGTCGTGGGATGGTCCCTAGCCCTTCAGTTCCTTCGGGTTGCCATCGCTCAGTGTACTAGTTCCTTTCCTATTGCTGTTGCCACACGATCAAGGCAACATTCAGAATAAAGCATTTTAAATGTATGTAATAAAAGGGTTATTTTGGATTTAGGGCTTTAAAGGGTTAAGAGTCCATCATCATCATCATCATCATCTTGGTGGGGAAATGTGGCAAGAAGGAGCAGACATGGCAGCTGGAGCAGCAGCTGAGCATGTACATCTCACATGCAGGAGGCAGAGTACAGTGGGATAACAGGAGGCCTTCGAAGCCTCAGAGCCTGAGCCTGTGACACAGCTCCTCCAACAAGACCACACCTCTTCACCATTCCCAAACACTTCTACAAAATGGTGGCTAAGGATTCAAACATATAAACTAGTGGGGCCCGTTCTCATTCCAACCACCGCAGTGTGGGTGGTTCGGAACAGTGATTCTTAAACTTTAGATGGGAAAGTGCCACCTGAAGACCGTGGTATAACAGGCTTTGCTGGGCCCTACCCAGACTCCAGAGTTTCTGATTCTCTATGGCGGGGTTGCAGCCTGAGAGCCCACATCTCTGACAGCTCTTCTGGGTGAAACGTATGTTGCTGCCATAGAATTACACTTGTAGAACACCTAATCTGAAGAACTTGGTGCTGTTTAGATGGGCCACACATTGGTACCACAGGCCACTGAAAGCAGGAAGTGAGCAGAGACACAGCCATGTAAGGTGGTAAGCGTCAAGGCTTACAGATGAATACAGCCAGTCTCCTAGCTGAGCCCAAGTGCAGCTTTCGAGTCTCTTGTCACAGATGGTATTTGTTGATTGCGGCTTTGGGTGTACTGCAGGTGCCCACTCAGCATCTGGTAACTCTAGCGTTGCTCAGGAGTTCCAGAGATCAAGGAGTCTGTACAAAATGAACAGGCATGTCTCCTGATCGTTCCCTCATCTGACACTTTTAGGGAATGAGATGACTTTTTCAAATAACTAAAGGCAGGAACTCACTGAGGGATGAGGCACCTTCGGCAGCACAGTGGATGCAGCCTCCTAAGATAATCATGCTTGAAAGGCATCACCCCACCACGATCTTTACTCATTCCCTTGGGTCGTCCTTACTCAAAACAGAAACTTGAAAACTGAATTTTCCTGATGTTCCAAAATGCCAGCAATGGGGTCTAAGGCTGCTGTGCCCCTCACCCTACTTAACACAAGATCTGTACACAGTTTACCATTTAGAACACAGGCTTCATTTCGCCTTAGTCATCTTAGACTTAATGTAATAGAGGTCTATTTTATGTTCATGTAACAGCATTAGTGCAGTTGTACGTCAAATAGGGGCGGTGGTAGAAATAGATTAGTGTGTTGTTCAGGGATTCAGTCTATGGTGGCGCTGCCATTTTCAATGTCAAGTTTGCAAGGCTTCTCTGAATGTTGACATCCAGGAAGCAGAGGAATAAAATGCATGGGTTATTATGGAGCCCCATGGTGGTAGGAACTTCCTTTGGCTAAGGTTTAATGATATAGGCACAAAATTGCAAAAGTGGGTGGACAGAAATACAGACCTTACTGGGTACCCACTTTTCCATGACAACTCTACTATAAAGGGAAAAATCACAAGAAACCAGGGAGATAGCTTAGTCGGTAGGTGACATTAAAAGCAAAAGAACCTGAGTTCAAATCCCTATTGGCTACATAAAAAGGCAAGGCATGGTTGGGTATGCTGTAACACCACACTTGGGAGGTGGGGACAGGCAGATTCTGGGATCCAGCCAGCCTAGCTAAAATAATGAGCTTCAGGATCAGTGAGCAACTCTGACCTACACATGGCCACATATGGGCATGCACACATGCATAGGCATATGCACACACACCACACCCACACACCTAACACACAGCCCCAGCTAAAGAAAGGAGCAAAGAGTTTTGGTGTTCAGCTAAGCATCTATGTTCTGAGTGGAAATCTTAAAACGTATACTTTCTCTTCAAATCGAATACAACGTTTTCTCTCCATGCTAGATTGCTGGCCTTCCCTTTTGAAGACTGTTAGCACTCCCATCAGCTGTGTGTCTTCTAGCTTTCCTTTCTTCTAATCTTTCTGTTGAGAAGAGTCATCAACCTCTTTTGAATACAGTAAAAACGTAAATATCTGTGCAAGTATTGCAGGAGTCCAGGTGTGTTCCTACGGAGGCAAGTGAACAAGTTGAACACGTTTCATAAAGTCTATTTTTGTTGTTCTGATGTTTCCTGCTCACTTCTTGTTCTCTCTCTCTCTCTCTCTCTCTCTCTCTTTCTCTTTCTCTCTTTTCTGTTCTGAGAGATGCATCTGGAGAACACTGTTGTTTTAACTATGAAACCCAATTTTAGCCACCATACTGAGTTGATCTCAAGGCACAAACCAAGGAGCCCCTAACAAAGCCTAACTCTTCCACAATTCCAGTCTCCCAGAGGAACTTTTGTATGTAAATTGCACCTTTGTGTGTGTGACTTTTTTATTCATCTTAGATCACTTACAGAGATGAATTTAGTAGACATCCTCTCTCTTTCCTGCTCCTCTTCATCTTTCCTGTGTGTATCTAGAACCAGAAAATGAGATAATGAATTGTCATGGAGTCCTGTGTGGTTTCAGATTTGGTCAAATTTTCAGTCAAGGGGACAAAGAAACAAACCTCCCAGGAGACAAAAATCTCTCTTTGTTTTAGTTATTATTTAAAGGTCTTTAATAATTAGCATGATGAGAATTTCTAGCTAGTGGTATTTGTTTATACACAAAATTTCTTCAGAGTTGGAGACACAATTTAATACCAGGAAAACAAACACTAAAGCCCTGTCCTGCTAGGTGCCTGTGAGTTTGAGTGTGTATTTTAGCTGCCTACACATTGCACTGCCTGTGATTTCAAAAGGTTCAGAAGACAGGAAGGGAAAGAAAAACTCGTGTTCTCTGTCAGGTATTCTTAGAAATGCCAACTCATTTTTCTAGAGTATATATAGCACAAATTAACGAGAAAATGAATCACTTCCAGGACTGTGTGGGGACTGTGACATCGTAGTAACACAGCTTATTTAAGAAACTTGAAAACAACATCCTGAGTTATTAAAGCTATGAGTAGATTACTGAAGGAAGACCACAAAGTAGGCTCAGCCTCGACTGAGTCTCCAAGAGCTGTCAACAAAATTCACTGGACTTTGTTAAGCATAGTGATTACTGTGCCTAATGGTAATTTTAGGTTGTAAAAAGCAGGGATAGGAGGGTGGGAGATACTCACTGGCACATGTGATTCTGTTTTGTCATGGTCTGTTATAAATTTCTAAACTTCTGATAAGTATCAAGCTTGGCCTAATACTCTCAAAGAGAATCAGAGCTGGGCACTGGTCAATTTGGTTACAAAAATATATTCAACAAACCCTTTGATCTACATTGCTATTGCCTGCAAAATATGCCAGAGCAAAAGTGGCCCCATGCTTTTGGGAGTAACCAACCAATGTCTTATTTGACTTAATGGCCATTCCACAAGATGTAACCTATAACATACACACACACACACACACACACACACACACACACA
>JADRCH010000013.1:14795111-14881836 GCA_019843965.1 Rhynchomys soricoides
AGAGAGAGACAGAGACAGAGAGAGACAGAGACAGAGAGAGACAGAGAGGACCTGGTGCTGACCCATGTAGCAGTATAGTCAATGACCAAGTTCAGAGACTAGATAGCTCAGAAACCTAGGGTAAAACCACATATTGCTTGTGGATTTTTTTTTTAAGTAGTGATAAAATGACTCCTAATGATACTCTGCTATAGTCATAGATCAATGTTTTGTTCAGGTGTCATCACAGAAGCTTCCTTCTAAAGCAGATGGGAACAAATACCAAAAACCTAAAGCCAGACATTGCACACAGAGACCTTGGAACATTGTGCAATACCAGGGTTGTCTCTATCAAACCCCTCCCCTCAGAGCTCAGGGGACCCTGTAGTAGAGGAGGAAGAAAGAGTGTAAGAGCCAGAAGGGATGGAGGACACCAGGAAAACAAGGCCCTCTAAATTAACTGAGCAAAGTTTCTATGAACTCACAGAGGTGGAAGCAGCAAGCACAGGGCCTACACAGGTCTGCACCAGATACTCTGTGTGTATATTATGGCTTTTAGTTTAGTGTTTTGGGATTCCAGGATGTGTGAAAGAGTACATCTCTGATTCTTGTGCCTTCTCTTGGGCTCTTTTCCTTCTGTTAATTTTTGATGTCCAACTTCAATGTGATGGTCTTTGTTTTGTTTTATCTTATATTTTATTTTGTTAGATCTTGCTGTTATCTTTTAGAAGCCTATTCTTTTCTGATGAGGGACTGAAAGAGTGATCTAGATGGGAGAGGATGTGGGGAAGACTTAGGAGGTATTGGGAGAGGGGGAAACTGTAATCATGATATAGTGAATGAGAAAAGAATCTATCTTTAATAAAAGATTTGAATAAAAGATTTGATTACATCTGAATAAAAATTATTCAACAATAAAAAACTAGAGCACTAGGAGAAAAGATGCAGCATAGAATTGATTTCAAATTTTAATATAGTATCTCAGTTCCTTTTCTATTTTTGTGAAAAGACACCATGACCAAGGCAACTTATAAAGTATAGTTGGGAGCTTGCTTATAGTTTTAGATGGTGAATCTATGACCATCATGGCAGGGAGCCTGGCTGCAAGCAGGCAGGTACAATAGCTGAGTGCTTACTGATCCACACACAGGGAGCAGAGAGAGACTGGGCCTGGTGTGGGCATTTGAAACCTCAAGGCCAATCCAGTGACACGCTTCTTCCAACAAGGTCACACCTCCTAATCCTTCCTAAATTGTCCACCAACTGGGAAACAAACATTTAAATATATGATCCCAGGATTAGGCTAGTATGCCCAGGGATGGAACCAGGTTTTAGGAAACCTAGGATTTTTACAACTTATAAAACTATTGCCAGATGGGCAGATTTTCTTGGGTGAGTCCTTTGCAATGGTGGGGCCTTCAAACTTATGGCTTCTCAGTAAATCATATTTTATCAAGACACCAACATATCATTCCCATTCTGGTCCAACATTTTAAATCTTAGTGTCCATTGAAATGCTGTCATATAGAATTCAGAAAGATAGAAAGGTCACATGCATGAATTTATGAAGTCTTTTCTTGAAGTTTGTAACTTTTAGGATTTTGGAGATATTTAAAGCCTTGACAACCAGAGTAAATTCCATTAATAGTTACCACCACCTTTGTGAATGGATACTCTGGCATCCTTTGTGTCTTCAGGAAGCAATCCAGACAAAACCAAACAATTTCCACAGTAACTCTCAAATCTATGCTCTAAAGAACATGGAGTTAAATGGTACTTGAGATGGACGGAACATCTTTTGTTTTGGGCAAGTCAACAACTGTTTATAAGAACCAGAATTTTTTAAAATAAAATTCTAACAGTCAATATTTATTGACCATGTACATTCTCATTTGTTTTTGTATTGTGAGACCTGTTATATAGCCCAGCTGATCTCCAACTCATGATCTTTCTGTCTCAGTGTCTCAAGTCCTGGGATTACAGTGTGTACCACCCAAACATAGCTTTGAGGGTGTGTGTGTGTGTATGTGTGTGCGCGCGCGTGTGCGTGTGTGTGCGTGTGTGTGTTGGGTGAGTGGCTTGTGCACATGATTATATGATTATATGTACTTATGGATATGGGTAGTACGTGTGTGTGCGTGTATGTGTGTGTGTGTGTGTGTGTGTTCATAAGGAAGCCAGAGGTCTTCCTTGATAGCACTATATATATATATATATATATATATATATATATATTTTTTTTTTTTTTTTTTGAAACAGGATATCTCATGAACCTTGATTGCTGAGACTAGCAGGCCAATAAACTCCAGAGATCCCTGTCTCCTTCCTTCAGCACCAGAGTTATAGATGTATGGTACTTCCCTAGACTTTTACAGGTGTGCTGGGGATCTGAACTCAGGTTCTCCTGCTTATACGATAGTCGTTTTAACCACTTAGCCGTATCCCAACCCCCAGCTTTTGTGCACTTACATTCTAATACCAGACAAAATTCTAAACCTTCATGAAACCCTTTCCCTTCATGAATACCTTTCTCATATAGGGATGGAGTTACCAAAAGTGAGACTTGCTGGTCATCTAGTAAGAACCAGCGATGGAATTTGAACTCTGAGAGTCTGAGGCAAACACTGCTATTATTACTGTCTAGTGGGAGACACTGGGGTTTAAAGAGACCAGTCACTTGATCAAGAGCTCTCACATAGAATCCAGTCTCTCAAGAGTTAGTGAAGATACTGAGCTAGCTTTTAAACAAATGCTTATCTGATTCAAAGCCCGAACTCTCAACCCTCATGTCAAATGTTCAAAGGAATGCTCTGTACTTATGGCATTTAAAGTAGGAACTGGGTGACAACACAACGGTTGCCCTTCCCAATCACTGCATATGTGGCATGTTCCTCATCAGCCTGACTGCATTTGAATTCCATCTCTGTCATTAATCTCAGTCACAGTTTCCATCATACAGGATTATAGCTTCAATTTCTTTTTTTAAAAAAGATCTGATTTGTTTTTAATTATGCTTATTTTCTGTGGGTAGATTTGTACACATGACTGTAGGTACAGGCAGAGGTAGGAGGCATTGGATCCCCTGCCAATGGAGTTACAGGCAGCGTGAGCTGCTCTCTGTGGAGGCTAGAAACCAAGCTCAGGTCCTCACAAGAGCAGCACCTGCTCATAGTTGCTGAGCCATCTCACCAGCCCCAGGTTTAGTTTTTATCTGCCTCCTCCGTGTGTCTTGAGCTCCTTAATGAAAAAGTCTGTTCTTTTACATTCTTTACTATCTAGCAGATGGCCTAACACATGATAGTACTCAGTACAGTTTTATCACCGGGAGGCACTGGGAGGTATTCATAAACATTGTTCTGAGAACAACTTGTGATACCAAGTGGGACATTTAATCCCTCTGACAGTCTATGTCCTTGTCTGGTTTGTGGACCATGGTTGATCATTCATAAGAGGTCTAATGCACGGATTTGAAGCCCACTTGAAATCTGTAGAATACGTTTTCTAAATGGGAACTGTGTTGTATGCCATTTTGAATATCTGCTGCTGATCTCATGCCTTCTCTCAAAGCATCCTGGGCCACGTTGGCAGTTGCCTAAGCTAATTTGTCTCCACAGCACCCAGCTGTGTTCCTTCAGAGCAGTAGGTACTCCTTAATCACTATGGCCCATGCCAAACAGAAAACGTGCTTCATTTAGTGTTGGGTTTATTTCCCTTCATGGCGTCTGACCACGTTTCTCTCTAGGTCTTAAGGAGATCTTAAATGAGCATAAATCTGGTTAACTATTAGGAAGAGGAAAGAAAGGAAGAGGCTCCATAGATGAGGGAGCAGATAATTGGCTCCCTATCCATTGAAGGTTAAATACAGAGCCTCATCAAAGCACAGGGTTCTCCATCACCCACATATAACCTGGTTTGTTAAATGCACCTGAGGACACAGAAACCTCAGGACCCTGGCATCTTTAAAAGCTTTTAGAAGGACTTCAGTCAAGAACTGAAGAGTCTCTTCATATTCAGCGCTGGCTTCACATTCACTTTCTTTGGCTTTTATTTTTCTCTTCTGTGAAATTCTTTATTTTAGGGAGAATTCTTTCTTCTATTTCTAAAAACCTTACTTTCAATCATGTCAAATTCTCTGGAGGTTTAGGAAGTCTTCAAATGCCTACCACACAAAAGTGGGTACCCTCTCCAGCTGTTTGCTTTTAACATTTTGGAAGATTTATTCATTCAAATCAGTGTGATAAGTGATCAGAAGGGCTTTCTCCATTTAAAAAAACGAAAAAGGACTGATCAGTATAAGCTTAGCACTTTATGTAGCTAACCAATCACATAATCAAGCTATAATAACTTACATTTTTAGCCCAATACTTCCAGTTCTGGTAAATGATCTTGAAGATATAATGAGAGATACTATTTCTTATTGAAAAAAAAAATGTGGAAAAACCCAGAAGGCTCATCTTTAGGAAAATGGCTAAACAAATAGGTGGCTATTGATTGAATAATTTTCTGCCATTAAGAATGTGTTTTTCTTTGTCCTGAAAGTGAGGGTGGGCAGGCACTATTTGGGAAGAGGACTGGATGAGAGGATGGCGACAGAAGGACAGGGGCAGACAACAGAGGAGACAAAATGTCCATGCATGACAAACATGCACAAGAGTGCATGGGTTAGACCCATTATTTGTGTAAAAATAACTGCTGGGAAGAGTAAATACATTTTAAAGAGGGGCAGTTTTCAAAAAGTAATTGAGTTCATTAAACTATCTCATGAGTGTCTGGGTAGATTTTCTTATCACAGACATTCCACCTAGAAACACACACAGATTTATACAGAAAGAGATCTGGAGGGAAGCCTGCAGATGTTAACAGAGGCCGATGGTGGGCAGTGAGAATATATGTCAGACTCCCTTTCACGTTAACCTTTTCTGTGTCTCCAAATGCTCTGCATTGTGGACATTTGATGGTTAGAATAAAAAAGGGTCCTTGACACAAAATTCATGTTGTATTCCCGCCAACTTCAGAGAATGAAAGGCTTGTACAGTGTGTGCAGCCATCAGCTGCCTGCCTGCCTGTACATCGATCTTTGCATGTTTCCTTGATTTTGTAAGTCGACTTGGCTAGGTAGACAATAGAACTTCCAAGAGAAGTTTTTCAAGTCCTTCAGCATATGAAGCCCACTTTGCTTCCCCTTGCCCTTGGTCCTTCATAACTCCAAACAGAACAGGGTGGATGAGTGGATTGGCAAGCAAGCTAGGGAGGTAGTTTAATGCAGCATCCAGAGTCTAGTGTGACTGTGGGTTATGGGTGAGTCTGGACTCAGAGGCAGCTGGTCTCTCACTAGCGGCTACCTACCTGCTCATTAGTTTGCATACATGGATTAAGTGACCTAATTAGGGTCAGCAATAAGCGCAGTAAAAAGTTAGCTATTTCTGAACTTCAAAAGAATTAGGACCCTTTCATCAGTCCTGGAGGCGGAAGCAGGGCCTCAGAGTGCAGAGGGCGAGCTACTTCGTTGGTAGGTAGGAAGGAAGCAATTAACAAGCTGTGTCTTGTGTTTTGTTGGTGCCTGGGTGAGGAGAGAAAGGACTCAGAAACCCCAAGGTCTGTGCCATGGAACTGTGGAGCTGAAGTCAACATATCAAGGGTTCAGTTATGGAGCTGGAGGCAGAGCAGGCAAGAACTCAGTAATCACCTTATTAGCAAAGCCTAACTGCTGCTCCCACTCCCCCACCCTCCCCAGGAAGGAGGGCCCTGATGTTGTTCTTCTTCGGTACCCACCCCTCAGCACAGTGATCAGAAGGCTCCCCGCTTCCTTTACTACAACTAGGGAGAGGTGAAGAATTGCAGTGTTGCTTATAAAACACTTTGCCCTGTCTGGCGGAAGGGATGGGCTGGATTAAGAAGAAATCGAAGTGGTTTCCTTCCATATGAGGAACAACACAGACCGCCCTTTCCAAAGACATGCAGGTGGTTCTTGGAGCACTGACAGACCTGAATGACAGAATGAAGTCATGTTTAGTTCTCTGGCATCTGCCTGGTAGATCAACATGAGGCAAGAAAGGTAGTCAAAGTCAGCACGTGGGGGAATCCTTACAGGGTGATGCAGGAAGATGCCAGCCTGATGATGACAGCGGTGGCCAGGCCCCTTTCTTACTGCATCCCCTGAAGTGGGTACATTTTCCCTCTCAGTTCAGCACAACAGTCTTTCTCCTGAGAGCGGGAGAGCATGGGCCAGGACTACAATTCAAGAGAGACCTGTAAATGGAAGGCAAAGGAACTGGTGGAGGGAGGCACTTTCATTAAAAGCACAGCTCTCCTTAATCAGCATGCTCGGCAAAATATACATGGAAGACACAGAAAGACAAGCATGGTGTGTTTTCTATCATGCTTGGAATCCAGGGATGGGAAAAAAAGAGATGTAAAATTAGAAAAATAGAAAGGAGAGGATGGGGCAGAAGAAAGAGTAGGGAGAGAAGGGAGAGGGCAGTGGTCCTACGGGTCACAACCCCTTTGGGAGTGAATGACCCTTTCACAGGGGTCACTTGAGACCATCAGAAAACACAAATGTTTACATTATGATTCATAACAGTAGGAAAGTTACAGTTATGAAGTAGCAACAAAAATAATTTTATGGCCTGGGGGTCACAACATGGGGAACTGTATTAAAGGGTCATAGCATTAGGAAGGGTGAGAACTACTGGAGTTGGGGATTAAAAGGTGGCTAAGAAGGGAGAATGCGGATGACCAAAGTAAGTCATATGGGTGTGTGAAATGGTCCCAGTGAAACCCATGACAGTGTCCTGCTAGTGTACATTAACCAGAAAGGATTAAAAATGCAGCCCTTTCCCGTGGCTTGTAAATCCGGAGGCAGGTACGGTATCCTTCTCCCTCCTCACAGCTCTCTTGTTGGTCTTTCCTTTCATCTCGAATTCCCCTCTGGATTATAGCAAAACACTGTGTATCAAAAAGTTATCCTATTGGACACTTTTCTTTGGGAATTAAAGGCATTTTTCCAGCATTAAGAATTTCTTACTAAAAATCAAATACTGCCAAGCACGGTAGCACTGGAGATACTGAGGAAGGTCAATTGCTATGAGTTCAAGGCCACCCTGGGCTACATAGTCTATCTCAATGACATCTCACCCCTAAAAAAGTTAGAAGAACAAACTCCCAGGAAGAAGTGAGCATGACTTTGGTAACTCATAACTCACCTGGACCCATGGTTCAGTCTTTTAGCCAAAACGTATTGAGCCCTTATCACCTACTTAGGAACCTTTCTATTTGTTTGGTCCTCTGTCTACCTACAGCATGCTCTACTGAGCTATTACATACTGTTAGATTTATGCTTTTGGTGCAGTTAGCTCATCGACATTTGAAGTTACACGGAAACACAGCAATCCCAATGGTCCAGTGCATCTGAGTATGCCCTGAAGCTCCCTCACCTCTTTACCCTTGTCAACAATGAATCTGCATTTTGTCCACATTCTTTTGCCTTTTCCTGACCTTAACTATTTTTAACAATAAGGCACTTGGAACACGGGAGATAGTTTAATGGGTAAAGTACAAACATGAAGATCTGAGTTTGCTTCCCAGAACCCATGTATGAAGCTCATGATGGTGTACACCTAGAAGCCTAGAACTGGGGAAGCAGAGACAGATTGATCTCTGGGACTGGTTAGCCAGGCAATCTAACTGAATTGGCAAGCCTCAGGTCCCAGTGAGAGACTCTGTCTCAGAAAACCAAGCTAGATTGTTCCTAAAGGAACAACATCCCACATAGACCTCTGGCTTCCACATACACACACACCTGGGTGCATGTGCATCCTTAATATGGACAAACACACACAGAGATGAAAACAAAACCAATATACACCTCCCACTCTATAAAATACCCCAAACTGCTCCCAGCTTTATTTATGATCTAGTTAAGAAGAAATGAGGACATGGCTGCTCCTAGGTATGGGTGAGAAGGTTTCTTGTAGACATTAGGGAAGACCAGCCAGAGGCATCTGAAAGGGTCCAGACTGAGCATGGCCAGCAGACAGAGCATGGCCAGCAGACTGAGTATGGCCAGCAGACTGAGCATGGCCAGCAGACTGAATTGGGCCAGGGCAGGGGAGGGCACCTGGGAACCAAGAGACCGTAGCCAAAATAAGATAGTTTTATAGGAAAAGAAACTGGGGGAAGGGAAGGGAAGCTGGGGGGGGGGGGAGAATGGAGAAGTTTAGGATAGCTCCCCCCCAGGACTCTGAAGCCTGACTGCCAGTGTACTTTGATATGTTAAATAGGTATCTCAGGTAGCCATTTCCCCTGAGTTTCTTTGAGACCTGAAGGAGGAGGAGGAGGAGGAGGAGGAGGAGGAGGAGGAGGAGCGAGTCACTGTTCTAGGCATTGCTTGTCTCACCCCTCACTCATTCACACACAAACCCAGAAGGGTACAGTCTGCAGAGCATCTTGAAGCACAATGCCCTTGGCCTATTCTTCTAAAACCATAAATTCAGGCCAGAGGCAAACCACACACTCTATGCAGAATGCTTCCTTCCTGGTCATCTCTCTCTTACTTAGCTCTTGAACTCTGGAACACAGGACATAAGGGCAAAGGATGGAAGGAGCTAGAATTACTCCCACATTTCTGGCTTCAGTTATTGCTCAGTGAGGGAGTCAGTAATAAGCAGAGCAGGGAATAGAATGTTTACTGAGCCTCCTCCATGTGCCAGAATCCACTATGTCATTCCACCCTCTCAGTAGTGGTGGGAGCCTCTGATCCAGGTTGGGTGCTGGGGGAACACAGACTCCAGAAATCCTACTTTTGAATTCCCTCAGGCCATGTCCCTTGGACCATCAGGTTTGTACTTTAATTCCTTCATTTCTCTTTCTCCTCACTGGTTTATGTCTTAGTTCAGCTTCACCAACGCTGGGCCTGATGTTTGCAATACCCTATTAGGATTCTCTCCATCCCCAGTCTGGCCTTAATTTGTCACTCCTGTGACTACCAGTTATTTTATGGTTGTTGTTGTTTGTTTGTTTTTCAAATACAAATCTGAGATATTAGTCATTTTCCTAAAATGTTCTCTATGACTCAACTTTTAGTTTCAGGATAAGATTGTGACTCTGCTCCTTATAAACAAGGTCCTCTGTGATACCAGACCAGCTGTAAGTCCTTCCTCTCCCCTCTGTTGTACCCATTGTTGATCAAGATGAAGGTTCTTTCCTTGTCCCCTCCTCTCTCCTGGCCATGCCCTGAGGTACACAGTCATTCTTGTTCATAGGCAAGCACCAGGATTACCTCTGAGAACTCTCTCTAGTTATTTCACTTAAAAGATTCTCAGCCTTCTGGTTTACGCCTGTGGTCTGTGCCATGCAGCTCCATACCCAAATAGGGCAGGGAAAAAGCTACCCTCCCAAGAGTGTGGACAAACCCATGATCAGGAGTAAGATCAGCACCTCTGCTCAGAGAGACCCGTCCAGAACCCTCAGGACACAGGGACTGAGGAGTGGCCTTCTAAGGCTGGGGAGCTGATCCCAGAAATCCATACTCAGTACCAGGAGAGAGCTAGTCTCCCAGGAGTGCCAACACACCTTTGAGCACAGGAAGACCACCACTTCTGTTCAAATTCCTCTGTCAAAAGGGACCCTTGCAGAGCCTCAGGACACCGGAATCAAGAAACAACTGGGGAAAGTGTCCTTCTGGTTTCTGTCTGGATCCCAGAGCTGACCATGTACCACAGCTCTCCAAACCCAAATTCTGCTCAGAGAGAGCTAGACTCCAAGGAGTACTGATGAAAAGGCTTGTAGGAGGGAGAAGCAACAGTCAGAGAAAGTAAGACCAGCTAGCATCAGAGATAATCAGATGGCAAAAGGCAAGGGCAAGAATATAAGGAACAGAAAACAAGGCAACTTGGCATCATCAAAACCCAGTTCTCCCACCACAGCGAACCCCGGATACTCCAACACACCAGAAAAGGAAGACTCAGATTTAAAATCACTTCTCATGATGATGATAGAAGACTTTAAGAAGGAAATAACTCCCTTAAAGAAATACAAGAGAACACAGGTAAATAGCTAGAAGCCCTTACAGAGGAAATACAGGAAAACACAATCAAACAGGCAGAGGAAATGAACAAAACCATTCAAGATCTAAAAATGGAAATAGAAACAATAAGGAAATCACAAAGGAAGACAACCCTGGAGTTAGAAAACCTAGGAAAGAGATCAGGAGTCATAGATGCAAACATCAACAACAGAATACAGGAGATAGAAGAGAGAATCTCAGGTGCAGAAGATACCATAGAAAACATGGACACAACAGTCAAAGATAATTCAAAATTCAAAAGGCTCCTAATCTAAAACATCCAGGATATCCAGGACACAATGAGAAGACCAAATCTAAGGATAATAGGTACAGAAGAGAGTAAAGATTCCCAACTTAAAGGGCCAGTAAATATCTTCAACAAAATTATAGAAGAAAACTTCCCTAGCCTAAAGAAAGAGATGAACATAAACATTCAAGAAGCATACAGAACTTCAAATAGATCAAAACACCAAATGCACAAAACAAGGAAAGAATATTAAGAGCAGTAAGGGGAAAAGGTCAAGTAACATATAAAGGCAGACCTATCAGAATTACACCAGAATTCTCACCAGAGACTATGAAAGCCAGAAGATCCTGGGCAGATCTCATACAGACCCTAAGAGAACACACGTGCCAGCCCAGGCTGCTATACCCAGCAAAACTCTCAATTATCATAGATGGTGAGAGAGCATACACTAGCAGCTTAACAGCACACCTGAAAGCTCTAGAACAAAAAAAAGCTAATACACCCAAGAGGAGTAGAAGGCAAGAAACAATCAAACTCAGGGCTAAAATCAACCAAGTAGAAACAAAAAGAACTATACAAAGAATCAACAAAACCAGGAGCTGATTCTTTGAGAAAATCAACAAGATAGATAAACCCTTAGCCAGACTAACCAGAGAGCACAGAGACAGTATCCAAATTAACAAAATCAGAAATAAAAAGGGAGACATAACTACAGAATCTGAGGAACTTAAAAAAATATCATCAGATCCTACTACAAAAGCCTATACTCAACAAAATTGGAAAATATGGATGAAAAGGACAATTTTCTAGACAAATACCAAATACCAAACTTAAATCAGGATCAGATAAACCATATAAACAGTCCCATAACAACCAAAGAAATAGAAGCAGTTATTAAAAGTCTCCCAGCCAAAAAAAGTCCAGGACCAGATGGCTTTAGTGCAGAATTTTATTGGACCTTCAAATAAGACCTAATACCAATACTCTTCAAACTATTCCACAAAATAGAAACAGAAGGAACACTACCCAATTCATTCTATAAGGCCACAGTTGCACTGATACCAAAACCTCACAAAGAGCCAACAATAAAAGAAAACTTCAGACAGATTTCTTTTATGAATATTGATGCACAAATACTCAATAAAATTCTGGCAAACCGAATCCAAGAACACATCAAAACGACCATTCACCATGATCAAGTAGACTTCATCCCAGGGATGCAGGGATGGTTCAATACTCAGAAATCCATCAATGTAATCCACTACATAAACAAATTCAATGAAAAAAACCACATGGCCATTTCATTAGATCCTGAAAAAGCATTTGACAAAATTCAATGTCCCTTCATGATAAAAGTCTTGGAAAGATCAGGAATTCAAGGACCATACCTAAACATAGTAAAAGCAATATACAGCAAACCAGTGGCCAACATCAAACTAAATGGAGAGAAACTTGAAGCAATCCCACTAAAATCAGGGACTAGGCAAGGCTGCCCCCTCTCTCCCTATCTATTCAATATAGTACTTGAAGTTCTAGATAGAGCAATTAGACAACAAAAGGAGGTCAAAGGGATACAAATTGAAAAGGAAGAA
The DNA here is from genome assembly GCA_019843965.1 of Rhynchomys soricoides. Lineage (NCBI taxonomy): Eukaryota > Metazoa > Chordata > Mammalia > Rodentia > Muridae > Rhynchomys > Rhynchomys soricoides. The sequence goes on from JADRCH010000013.1 coordinate 14,806,996, forward strand.
ATAAAAATAGAACTATTTGCAGATGATATGATTGTACCCTTAAGTGACTAGAAAAACTCTACCAGAGAACTGCTACAGCTGATAAACAACTTCAGCAAACTGACAAGATATAAAATTAAATCAAATAAATCAGTAGCCTTCCTATACTCAAAAGATAAACAGGCTGAGAAAGAAATTAGGGAAATGACACCCTTCACAATAGTCACACACAATATAAAGTATCTTAGTGTGACTCTAACCAAACAAGTGAAAGACCTGTATGACAAGAACTTCAAGTCTCTGAAAAGAGAAATCGAAGAAGACCTCAGAAGATGGAAAGACCTCCCACGCTCATGGATTGACAGGATTAACATAGTAAAAATTGACATCTTGCCAAAAGCAATCTACAGATTCAATGCAACCCCCATCAAAATTCCAACTCAATTCTTCATAGACTTAGAAAGAGCAATTCTCAAATTCATTTGGAATAAAAAAAAACACAGGATATCGAAAACTATTCTCAACAACAAAAGAACTTCTGGGGGAATCAGCCTCCCTGACCTCAAGCACTACTACAGAGCAGTAGTGATAAAAACTGCATGGTATTGGTACAGTGACAGGCAGGTAGATCAATGGAATAGAATTGAAGACCCAGAAATGAACCCACACACCTATGGTCACTTGATCTTTGACAAAGGAGCTAAAACCACCCAGTGGAAACAAGACAGCATTTTCAACAAATAGTGCTGGTTCAACTGGTGGTCTACATGTAGAAGAATGCAAATTGATTCATTCCTATCTCCCTGTACAAAGCTCAAGTCTATGTGGATCAAGGACCTCCACATAAAACCAGATCCACTGAATCTAATAGAAGAGAAAGTGGGGGAAAAGTCTTGAACACCTGGTCACAGGGGAAAAGTTCCTGAACAGAACACCAATAGCTTATGCTCTAAGATCAAGAATCGACAAATGGGACCTCATAAAATTGCAAAGCTTCTGTAAGGCAAAGGACACTGTTAATAGGACAAAACAGCAACCAACAGATTGGGAAAAGATCTTTACCAATCCTACATCCAATAGAGGGCTAATATCCAGTATTTACAAGGAACTCAAGAAGTTAAACTCCAGAGAATCAAATAACCCTATCAAAAAATGGGGAACAGAGCTAAACAAAGAATTCTCAACTGGGGAAACTCCAAGGGCTGAGAAGCACCTAAAGAAATGTTCAACATCCTTAGTCATCAGGGAAATGCAAATCAAAAACAACCCTGAGATTCCACCTCATACCAGTCAGAATGGCTAAGATCAAAAACTCAGGTGACAACAGATGCTGGCAAGGATATGGAGAAAGAGGAACACTTCTCCATTGCTGGTGGGATTGCAAGCTGGTGAAACCACTCTGGAAATCAGTTTGGCAGACCCTCAGAAAATTGGACATAATACTTCCTGAGGACCTAGCTAGTCCACTCATGGGCATATACCCATAAGATGCTCCAACATCTAATAAGGACATATGCTCCACTATGTTCATAGAAGCCATATTTATAATAGCCAGAAGCTGGAAACAACCAAGATGTCCCTCAACAGAGGAATGGATACAGAAAATATGGTACACATTTACACAATGGAATACTACTCAGCTATTAAAAATAATGACCTCATGAAATTCACAGGCAAATGAATGGAACTTGAAAATATCATCCTGAATGAGGTAACTCAGTCACAAAAGAACAAACATGGTATGTACTCACTGATAAGCAGATATTAGTCCAAAAGTTCAGAACACCCATGATCAATTCACAGCAACTGTGGGGTCCCAGATGGAGGAGGGAGTTTGTAACCCATGGAGAGGCTGCAACAGTGTCAACTGGTCAGGCTCTCCAGAGATTGGACCACCAACCAAAGAATGCATATGGAGGGGCCCATGGTGCTGGCCACATATGTGGCTAAGGAGGGCCTTGTTGACCATCAGTGGGAGGAGAGGCCCTTGGGTCTTAGAGTGTTAGATGCCCCAGTACAGGGGAATGCCAGGGAAGGAAGATGGGAGTGGGTGGATCCATGGGGGAATACCCTCATAGAGGCGTGGGGGTCAGGGATGGGATAGGGGGTTTCCAAAGGGGACACCTGGAACCGGGAAAACATTTAAAATGTAAATAAAGTATTAAATTTAAAAAAGGGGGGGAGGAGATTCTCCATGGCTCCATTCTCATCCCTCATTTTATCTTCACAATATTTCACCACAGCCCCTACCCCACCTTGTTGATTGACTTCTTGTGTTCACATCTAGCTCTCTTTTTCTGTCCTTTCTAAAGTTCAGTCCTTAATAAACAGTATGGTGGTGTTATTTCTCCCAGATTGAAACATTCTGGAGGAAGATGGGAGACTCACTTACTCAGAAGAATTGGGAAGCTAAGAAAATTTACAAAATTCAGAAAGTTACAAGATACCTAAACCTCCTCCATGCCATAGTTAAATAATAAGGAGGCAGTTACTGAGACAGACTCTCTTTGGTGGAGCTGCCTACAAGTTGGACAAATTGCTCCAGGGATACAGCCTCTCTCAGCCACCACCCATGTTGAAATAAGTTTTCTATTGTTTTAGTGTTGCTGAGGTCTTTGAGTAACCAACAGCTCCTGTAAATAACCTCAATAAACTCATTGTTTCACCAGTCAGTCTTTTTGTTTGTTTGTGTATTCCATTTGCTGTTGGTGACATCTCTGGGTTGGATAGATGTTTTTTTCATGTGTCCTGAGGAAACGTCACACAACAAGGACAAAAGAAATCATAGATTTTCATTTTCCACAAAATAGCTTCCCAAGAATAGAAATCTAAACCTAGAAATTTGGCTATACTCACTCCCATGCTGTTTCTGCTGCCTACACCACAGAAGCACACCTGGAAGGAAAGATGGCTTCATGTTGGAAAAGGTTACATTTGAATTGCCTGTGGCCTTTGAGATAACTATGATGTGTTAGTGATTGCAAAGGCAAGCATAGAGCTCTGAAGAGGTTTTATGTAAGGTGGGCCAGAGTACGTTTATATTTGGAGAATCAGTCAGAAGAGCAAATATGAAGCAAGTCCAATTCATTGAAGAAAGGAAAGAAGGAAGGAAGGAAGGAAGGAAGGAAGGAAGGAAGGAAGGGGAGCTATAGAGTGCTGCTTTAACAAAATACCCACCAGCTGTATGAATTATAAACAATAGATGCTTATTTATTCCATTCTATCATTGTTGTTAGAGACCGGGTCTCGAGATGTAGTTTAGGCTAGTCTCAAACTCTCCACTCTTCCTACGTACGTATCCCAAGTTTTGAGATTATAGGTGTGTGTATCCTCTCCTAGATACAGCTGACATTCATTGCCCACAGTTCTGTTCTTACCTACTTTGTACCTGATGTGAGTGTATTTCCTGGTTCGCGTATGGCTACATTTTGCTGTATCTGTACATGGTAGAAGGAGTAAGGTCTTGATCTCTAGAGTCCCTGTTATAAGTTGACTCATTCCATTCAACTTTAGCTCTTCCCTAATTATCTCTCCCTAAGGGCCCACCTCCAAATGTCATCACATAGATGAATAAGATTTCAATATGTGTTGATGGGTGGAGAATTTGATCTGTTTCACTTAGTTTTGTAATGGAAATGACAAATGATTCAGAAAGAGGCTAAGTCGAAACGCTGAGTCACAACCATGCTTCACGTTGAGGTCAGTCCAGCCTGCTTTCTCTTTTATCATACTCAGGTTGTGTTTTTCTCCTTTTCTGTTAGATACTTCTTATCATCCTAAGATAAATAAGCATCAGGGCTTCTTGAGCTCATTTTTCACTTTCAGACCCCATTGCCTGGTTCTCCTCTACCATTCTCAACAAAATACCTCGAAGGGAGTTTCTATTAATTGTCTCTTGATTCTCACTTTTCATTACTTCCAGTAAGAGATGGCAGGGAGCAGGGGTTTTCCAACTTCTGTGAATGCTTCCTTGTCCAGGTCAGTAAAGTCATTCAGATTCCTGGATTCAGTGGACCATGAATGCTCCTTGTTTTCCATGCTGATCAATGATTGGCACTTGATTCATGTGATCAATCCCTTCTCTCTAACAGTCTCTTGCATTGTCCCAGAGATGACTCCTTGGTCCTCCTGGTATTCTTATCTATGCATGATCCCACATTAATTTTACTCTAATATCGAATTTTAAATACTTGCCTGGACTTCTCTCCACACCTGCTGACTATATAGCACCTACACTATGTCAAATTCATGTTCAATGTGGAGTAATGCTCTATTCAAGCCCAATGCTTCTAAGTCTTCTGTACCCAGAAAATAGCAATCCCACATTTCCTATTGCTCAGGCTCCAGGCTTCAGGCATGGACTAGACTATTACTCTCAAATTCCACATCTGATTTTTAAAAACTTATTAGAATCTTGCCTTCAAAATAGCTGCAGAATCAGGTCATTTCATACCCCTCTCCTGTAAACTCTGTAGTGACTAGGGCCTAACACCAGACACCACCATCTTTTCAGCCTCCAAATTGGATTTCCTGTTTCTACCCTCATGTCCATGAGTCTGTTCTCAACATACAGCCAAGACTATCCTATTAAAATGTAATTCAGACCACACCTCTCCTCTGGTCAAAGCCTTCAGTAAATTCCCATGTCAGCCAGAACAAAAGCCAGTTACTGAGGCCTTTACATCACTGCAGACTTCCCTTTACTGTGCTCCTTGGTGTCCTTCAGAAGCAGACACTGTAAACCTGTCATACCTTTGCCATGATATGCCATGCCATACTTCTGTCATGACAAAAGTGACATGGATGACACTCCCCAGTACTGTTCCACCATTCTTACCTTACCACACAACACTTCCTCCCTTCCCTGCTTCATCCTTTCCCTTAGGGAGAGAACTGTTGTCTACGTGATTGGTTGCAGACCCCTCAGTTTAGGGTAGTGCTTAGTACTTAGGACACTGAACGCTTTTGAGTGGTATGTTGAGAGCTCAGAGATAACCGATATATCAAGGTTTCAGAGGGGATGCAATCCTAGGATCGTAGACAAAAAGACATCTAAATTCCCCTAAACTTTTGTGTCAAAAGCTAGGGGAGAGTAGAGGTTTGAGAAAACTCTTAATATCGCCATTTGCTTGTGGACTGAAGCAAAGCAGCAGCAAGGTGTACTCTCCGGTGTTTACCTTTTCAAGCCTTTTGTCTGTAACTGTGGTGGGAGCAAACATGCCCTCGCTTAAGGAATCCTATAGAATATCATGACAGTTGATAGCGATCTACTCAGCACAAAAGCTTGCTTCCTGAGCTGGAAATTATCTCCTGTCTGAGCAAAGCCTGCTCATTCTTGAACAGACATCATTGTTGTTGGTCTATTATTATTATTCTCTTTAAAAAGTTCACATAACTGGTCTATTTTGAATTTAAGAATAAGCAGATTTTTATGCTCATGTAGGTAGATTTAGAAGAACAAGCAGTTCTTTTTTTTACTTTTTAAATTTTTTGTGCTTTTATTACTTCTTATATTTATTTACATTTCGAATGTTGTCCTTCTTCCCGTTTCCCCCTCCACATTCCCCCCACTCCACTCCCCCTTCCCTTTGCTTCTAAGAGGGTGCTCCCCCACCCGCCCACTCCTACCTTCTCCTCTAGCATCCCCCTTCTTTGGGATATCAAGCCTCCACAGGACCAAGCACATCCTTTACCACTGAGGCTAGACATGGTAGTCCTCTGTTACATATGTAGCAGGAGCCATGGACCAGTCTATGTATGCTTTTTGTCTGGTCCAGGTCTTATTCCATGGAGTCTTTCTCCGTTTCAATCCCATGACTTCTCACATCCTCAGAATCTAGAGCTAGTTGCCGACCGAGCCTTCGTTCTTTCTCAGGTGTCCCTTTCTCCTTCCTTTCTTTCAACACAGGAATCCTGCTGAGAATTCCAGTAAATACTACAAAACTGAAATCCCTTATCTTCATTGATGTCAGGTCTTTAGTTCTTATACCAAGGTGAAGCAGGCAATTTGCATATCTGCTCAAGAGTGAATGGAGGGGGGAGACTAGGAGGGTAAAGGATAAAGGTGGAAGGAGAGAGAGCCAGGAAGACAACTGGATGCCCAGGCAGTGACTAGAACATAGAAACTTGATGTGCTCCGGGCAGGCACCCTGGTCACAAGAGTACTACTAAATCCATAACAAAAAGTTGAGCCTGTAGGCTTAATGTTGATTCTGGATTCTGGGAAAGAAACAAAATAGTAGGAGGCTGAAAACATAATGTGGTTTTGGTTTTAGAAAATAGAGAGATTGTGGAGCCATTACATCTTGTTCCTGGTACTCTGTAGTCAGTGTATTATCATTAATTGTTCATTTGAGTATCTCTCCACTCATTAACCTGAAACTCTTGAAGGTCAAGTATTTTATCTTTTTCTTACTTTGTGCAATGTGGCCACCTTACATTCATTAAATGAACAAATGACTGATTCATAACAGTCTGGGTCTATCACTTACCAGATACGCCTTATAACCATAATATGCATCTGTAATTATATAGCAAAAAGTAGGTATGGTATAACCTTTAATTATGCAAAAATTAATTTTGTGAAGCATCATAATTCTATTTCTACTATGGTTGCCAGAAAACTCAGGACAGGTTTGTGAACAATAACTATGGAAGTCCCTATTACTTACTTACACATGTGCATCAGCCTATACATATATAATTTATAAAATTGTACTATATAGATGTTTATAAAAATATTACACACATACATATACCTATATATTATCTCAAGACTTTTCTGTGATCAGGGTTGCATATGAATATATTAAGTTTTAAAATGTACTTTGTCAAGTTAATTTTGGTCTGTTTTGCCTGAATAGCCAGCGGTTTCTATAGGAACTAAATGCATATGAACATGTATGCTCATATGTTTTTTGGTTTTATGTGCCATTTATGCCTGTTGGTTTTATTCATTCTTCATTTATAAGTATATAGAGTTCCAAGCTATCTGTGTTTGGAAGATGAATGGGATATTTACAAGAAACCAGAGACAAAGCTGGGTCAACCATAGGCTAGGTGAATCCTTGAACTTCTTAAGGTTTATCTGTTTCATCCTAAATTCATCAAGGGACCACTGGAGTTTAGGAAGTTTCTGCAGCAATTCATAAATGTCATCTCTTATGGTAAATGACACCGGCCATTTCATGCTTTAGATGGTTTAAATACAGGAGTAAAAAGTAAGGCTGATCTGAATAGCAGCAATAGTGATTAAAGCAAGAACTATCCGCAGGTAGACAGTGAAGGGTTCAAGAGAATTAGCGCAGCCAAGTTTTGGTGAATTCATAGTGGTCTATACTAAGGAACCTTTTATTCTGTAAGCAGGAGAACATCACTAAAGAATTGCCAGCATATTCATTTCAAAATGGGTCAGTAGCTGTGGGTAAAATTACAGTCATGAAGTAGCAATGAACATAATTTTATGGTTGGGGGGTCACTACAGCATAGGGAGCTGTATTAATGGGTTGCAGCATTAGGAAGGTTGAGGATCACTACTCTCAGATGGTAAAGATTGTATCTTGTTCTGTAGACTGCCACTTGTCCCAAATGATGATATCCTTTGCCATACAGATGCTTTTCAGCTTCATGAGATCCCACATGGCAATTGTTCTTAGTGCCTATGCTATCAGTGTTCTGTTCAGAAAGTCCTTTCCTGTACCAATAAGTTCAAGCCTGATCCCCATTTTCTTTCCTAACAGAGTCAGGGAACCAGGTCTTATATTGGAATCCTTCATCCATTTCAAGTTGAGTTTTACGCAGAATGATAAGCATCGATCTATTTACACTCTTGTACATGCAGCAATCCAACTTGGCTGGCACCATTTATTGAAGATGCTGTCTTTCTCTGTAGTGTATCTTTGGCTTCTTTGTCAAAACTCAGATGTCTATAGGTGTGCAGAATTATGTGTGGGTCTTCAATTCAATTCTATTGACCAGCATGTCTATTTTAATGCCACTACCAAACTGTAGTTATCACTGTAGCTCTGCAATACATCTTGAAATCAGGGATGGCGATACCTCCAGCAGTTCTTTTAGTATTCAAGATTGGTTTAGCTGTACTATTGGAGTGTGTGTGTGTGTGTGTGTGTGTGTGTGTGTGTATACATGTGTATTTTCATATGAAACTGAAAATTGTCCTTTCAATTTTTGTGAAGAATTATGCCAGAATTTTGAAGATGATTGCATTGAATCTGGAGATTGTTTTGCTAGGATGGCCATTTTATAATATTAGTGCCACTTCTCTTTGAGCAGGAGAGATATTTCCTTCTTCTAGTGTTTTCTTCAATACTTTTGTCCAATGTCTTAAAGTTTTTGTTATATGTCTTTCACTTGCTTAGTTTCCCCAAAGTATTTTATTTTTTGAGGCCATTGTAAAAGGTGTTTCTCTGATTTCTTTCTCAATCTGTTTGACATTTGCATGTACGGATGCTAGTGATTTGTGTTGATTTTGTATCTTGCTACTTTGCTGAAAATGTTTATCAATTGTAGAAGTTTCTTGGTGGAATTTTTCATGTCTTTTATATATGAAATTGTATAATCTGCAAATAAAGACACTTTGTCTTTTCTTCTTCCCATTTGTATGCCCTTGAGTTACTTCAGCTTTCTTATTGCTCTAGCTAAGACTTCAAGTACTATGTTTAATAGGTATGGAGAAAGTGAACATCTCTGTCTTTTTCCTGATTTTAGTGGAATTGCTTTGATTTTTCTCTCTGTTTAGGTCAATGTTGGCTGTGAGCTTGCTATAAATCACCTTTATCATGTGGTGGTATGTCCTTTGTGTCCCTAGCCTCTCGAGGACACACACACACACACACACACACACACACACACACACACACTTTAATATGTACCTTAAAAGAACTCAGAGATTGTAAGTATACATAAGTTGTTTTGTGGTTTTCTTCATTTTGATCATATTACTTTCTCGCCTTCAGAAGGGAAGATTTTGACATCAAAAGTAACTAAATAGTTGAGAAGGGAATTTGCATACTTTAGTTCTAAATAGAATTTTTTGTGGTATTCCCAGCTGTCTATCTTTCTTGAGAAATGTTATGGTTATTGAGAAGGGTCAATGCTTCTATAATAGAAATTTGCCTTTGGGAATGCCCATGATATTCATATCAAAGTGATGTCATATCACCAATTTGAATTCTTTTGTTTCTTGTTGTAGTTCAATATCTTTTACTTGCAAGGAAGCTATCAAATCCTTGGGATTGACGTATATACATTGTTTAGTAATGACAACAACTTGCTATCTTTTCTAGCAATTTCTTCTTTGATTTTGGATGGTGTCTTAGCTGCTCGCTCAGGAGGCTGCAGGGAGAAGGGTGCTTGAGACTGTGTAGGCTTTACCTTGCTGATTCCCTACTCCCCTCTGTTCTCTAGGTAGGAGTCTCTGATGGTGTGGGTCACTGGAACCCCTATCTCTACAACCTGATGTCCTCAGCTCCTCTTCAGGACTTTTATCACGAAGGGCTTTTAGATTCAGGACATTTTCATGGACTGCATTTTGAGTCTGGTGGCTTTTGATGTTAAGTAGATTTTGATCTTCATGCCTGTCAGTTTGAGAGAACAGTTTTAGAGAACCTCAGGGAAGAGGAGATGCCCTGGAGACTGACCATTCAGAGAAATAAATTGTAGGAAGCTTTGGTTGGAGTCTGATAATGTCACAAGGATACCTTGTCATTGGCACCATTTATCTAAAATCTGCTTAGAACATAAAATACGCTTTTTGTTGCTAGTCAATACTAATAACTATTCTTTGATGAGGCTCATTTAATCAAACCCCTTGAAAACATACCAGGTTAAGATTTTATGTAACCTACAATTTCCTACTACATACTGCTTCTTCTATGGACCACGAATTTATTTCAAAAGCTCCTAAGTATGTAAGTACAAATAATTATGAGCATCTGTATGTTTATAGTTGTAACACATCTATTTTTCTATTTGGAACACTTGGGTTTTAATCTACACAGATAGACTCTATAGCTATGGTCTAAGATCCAAATTGTATAGACACTTTAGAGACTAATCTCATTTTTATTATTTATTACAGTTTAGATGTGCTCAAAATATTAAAGAAGTGAGCTCTGCAGCATGTTGCTCTGAGGCTCTAAGTAGCATGTATTATTCATGCTGGTGGTGGGTGGCTATGTGTTACCTCATCCCTATGTATAAGCCACACTCTTAATGTTAATGGGATACGGGTCAAGCACACACATTCAATGTTGGATTTGGATCTTGAGGCCGTTACAGAAATTGAAATATGAAATGTAATATTTTATATTCAGCCAAGAAGAAATAATACTGTTTCTAATAAAAATACAACTGGAATAAAATTTGAAACCTCAGCTTCCTGCTATAAAGTTCCCTCCCTCCACTAAAACATAGTTTCTTATCAAAAGAAATAAACTTTGAGAAGTCAAATCTAGTTCTGCAGATACCCTGTGGTTTCTTTTTGTGTGGTATATATGTTGAATAAGGGTTTTGAGATTTATTTTGTTGAAGAAGCTCAGATCCAAAATAACAAAAGGAAAATGGAAGTGAATTTGTTATTTGCAGTATTGGTTTTAGTGCCTTCAAAAGGAGCTGGAAGAAGGGAGGCAGACTCAGGGCCTCTAGAGCACATAAAAAGCAGGCAGTGGAGTAGTTGGGTGTATTTGCTGTGTCAAAATCACTCTCAACTCCCCAGGCCAATTTCCACTGAAATGTGCAGCACAGGGATGATCCTGTGATTCTAGAGACTGCATGGGAAAAATAACCTGAGATTTGCTCATAGCGTTAACTACAAGGAACTCAAACACCTTAAATCAAGAAGGTACCTCATGTTTCATTTCTTAACAGCTGAGTAAAGCCTTAATTACCTCATTTCTAGCTCTGTGTGGTCCTGCAGTTGCCTTTCTCAGTTCTCCCTCTCACTCATGGGATCTAGGACTCTAGGTTTGGGACTGGACCTTAAATAATTGTTTGAGAGATAACTCATGTTTCACAGAGATTGACTTTCCAGTGACAAATGGGTTTGGATATTCTGTTCCTCTACTCCATGGCTAATTGGTTATTAATAGGGTCAACTTGTTTTAGCACATTTCAGTTACCCCTCTTGAACAATGACTTCTCAGCTTAAAATTGAAAATGTTTCTGTATCTTAAATTTTAAAGGAAAAATTAGAATCAATTCTCAGCTACCCCAAGAACAAAGCTGTGCTGAGCCTGGCCAGCCCTCAAGCCTCCTTCTGTGTCACTCATGCTTAAAGAGTCTCCACTTCTATACAGCAACCAAACTTACAGGTACTATAGCTTGACTTTACACCTAGTTATACCCAAGACTACAAGTTGTAAATTATACCGTAAAGCAGAAATGAAAAGAATGTAACCTCAATATGCGTTATAAACCATCTCACCTGGAGTGGTACTATTCTAGGTGGGAATCCTCTAGCCATTTGCCAACTTGGAAGTTGAAATAAACGAGTTTAGAAGGAAGCCATTAAACTGGGGTCGGCATACCTGCAACCCCACCCAAGAAGCTGATGCAGAAGGATCGTGACTTTGAATAGGGAGATCCTGTATCAATCAATCAATCAATCAATCAATCAATCCATTAGTCAGTCAATCAAACAAACAAACAAACAAACTCCCCTAAGCAACAACAAAAAAGACAGCTTTCTGAGTCTTAGAATAAACTATCTTATCTGAGCTTCAGTTTCTTTGAGTTTCATGAAGGTGCCATTTCATGGGGATGTTATTTGTATAACATAAGATATCAAACTATAGCAGCCAAAATACTCTTCAGTCCATACTAACGTGCCCTAGTTACTTTTCCTGTTGCAAGGATAAATACTTTGAAAAAAGGCAACTTCAGGAAGTGTTTATTTTGACACACAGTTGCATCATGGTGGGTAAGTTAAAGCAGTAGGAACCAGAAGTAGTCGGCAACATCACATCTATAGGCAGAGAGATAAATGTCTGGGCTCAGCTTGCTTCCTCCTTTGAATACAGTCTAGAATTTCAGCCCAGGGGAATACTGCCACCCACAGTGGACAGGTCTTCCCATCTTTAACCCAGTCCACCACAGGCATGCCTATAGGTCTGTCTCCTAGGTGATTCTAGATCTTATCAAGGTGAAAATTAGTATTAACCATCATACAAGTTTTCAGAGTGTTAATTTTCAATCCATTCTTGAGAAGTCAGAATTACTGAGTCTAAGATTTCTTCTCCAGAGTAGGGCCTTGTTGGTCATCAGTGGGAGGAGAGGCCCTTGGGTCTGAGAGTGATACATGCCCCAGTATAGGGGAATGCCAGGGAGGAAAGACAGGAGTTTGTGGGTGGGTGGGGGAGTACCCTCATAGAGGCGGGGGGGATGGGATGGGGGTTTCCAAAGGGGAGACCTGGAAAGGGGAAAACAATTGAAATGTAAATAAATAATCAAAAAATAAAAATAAATTAAAAAAAATATTTATTTTCAGGAGTTGAAGATCTTCCCACTTGAGTCTCAAGCCTCTCCACTGTGAGGTGTGAGAACTGGAGTGATTGAGAAGCTGTTAAACTGCTGACCCTTTGCTTCCTGGCCATGCTCACCACCACCTCTCCACCCCACCCTTTCCCAAATACCTGAGATAAAGAGCCACATTTCCATCTCTTCTAGGCTTAGCCTTTGCATTCTGCCAGGTATATGCATTCTGCCTGCCTGTTACTTGGTAAACTGCTGTTGTCTGTGTGGATTGTGTTTGGAGATATGGCTCAGCTGTTAAAAGTACTTGTTGCTCTCTCAGAAGATCTGGGTTTTATTTCCAGAACTCACATGGAGCTTGTAACCATTTATAAGTCCGATTCTGGGCAGGGGAGGGAGAAATCCAATTCTCTCTTCTGACCTTCATAGGCACCAGGATATAAATGGTACACAGACACACATGCAGGCAAAACACCCATACAGTGAAAAATAAAAATAATGATTTTTAAAAATTTTAAAGAATTTAAAACTGAAATCCCCACAGAAAATACTTTGAAATATTTGAAGTAGTGAAATTCAGTTTTACTTTAAAAGAACCAAAGCAAATTTTATGCATTTCTAAAGATGTTTTCTTTTAGAACATGAAGGGGAAAATGTAAAGGTACATTTGTTATTGTTCATTTGGAGATCCTTGTGAACAATGACATTTTAGATGTCATGCTTTCATCTTTCAAAAAACACAGCAGGACAGAGTCCCATTCGACACCGCAAAGTAAGTTCCTTCAAAAACGTTGGCTAAAGCAGCAGAAAGCCATCTCCTTTTTAAGCACTCAGAAACAACCCCAGTAGGAGAAAGGCTCTATGAAGATTCAGGCCTCTCTGGCTACTCTATTTCCCAGGTTTCCCTCCTCTGCTTGATTCTCCTGTTTGATAAGAGATCAGGTAACCATGACAACACTGTGACAGGCCTTTTAGAGAGAGTGTGCATGTGTCTGTGTGTATGTATGTGTGTGTGTGTGAGAGAGAGAGTGTGTGAGTGTGTGTGTGTATGTATGTGTGTGTGAGAGTGTGTGTGAGTGTGAGTGTGTGAGAGAGTGTGTGTGTATGTGTGTGTGAGAGAGAGTGTGAGAGTGTGTGTGTGAGTGTGTGTGAGAGTGTGTGTGTTTATGTGTGTGTATGTGTGTATGTTTGTGTGTGAGTGTGTGTGAGAGTGTGTGCGTGTCTGTGTGTGTCTGTGTGCGCACGCACGCATTACATAACTCTGAAAATGAACCTGCTATCTGTTTGACATTTGCTTCCTATTCTTACAAACTTTTTCTTTTAACTCTCACTCAGCACAGTGTATCCTGAAGGAAGCTTTCTCCACTTCAGAGGATTTTGCTGACAGGAGTGTGGCTTCCTATTAGTGGTATAATGGCTGCACCCTCCGAGGCTCACATTCCCAGCATGGATTCTCCCCGTACACACTTCAGACTAAATTATAGCTCTATTATCCAGTTAGTGAAGGCTAGTGAAACTGTGATAGTTCACTGGGGTGTTTTCTAGCTTGAGATTTATGCATCTGAGTGTAGGCCATCCAAAATGGAAGACACTATTACGTGAGCTCTGAAGGTTCACCTCCGAGGCACCGGTTTCACTGGGATTATGCCAACGGGAAATGTACTCTTGTCCATGGCAAATAAAAAGAACTTTTCACTCAATTAGATTTTGATAAGACAGCTTGACCTAATACTCCTTGAAAAATAAAGACTCTAATATAATTTAATATAAGGATATTGGCATGCTAAATGACTAGCTTTTTTTATGTGTTCAGAGAAGATTTTATTTTCTGATATAAATCCTAGAAACTTGCTTAGTGATAAGGGTTTCCCTCAAAACAAAGCAAATTCTTCGGTTTTCTACATTAGTGGCTATATGGAGATTTAGGTAAGTGACAAGCAGCATAACTCTTGGTTAAATGGGAAGAAAATTATCATCAGGGTCAGAATGAGGCCATTGCTTTCAAAGCAGACCTAGCAGAGACCCCGTGCTTGCCTTTACCCACCAGCTTGAGTTGTACCCAGGCAAACTGTATTGATTAGATGTATTTCTCTAATAGCAATATCCTGCTCTTTCTCAGGAAACATGCTTGTAGGAAGACACACAGAGCTTTCTCCTACATGTCTACCAATTAAGGGTTATTGAGTTTAATGAGTCTATTCCAAAATACCCAGCTCTCTAGTATTTATTTAAAAAAATCTCTTGGGACTTGGGTCTCAGAGCAAAAGATTTCATAACCAAGTATATCCGTGGTTTAGATGAAGCTGTGTTTGTCCTTTGAATACACAGAGCTGGTGTGTAGTCATACAGTGTCATGATATGACTGTCATGTAAAATGACTGGATTTGCAAACAACCAGCATTCAAGCTACTTTGGCAAGCCTGGAGCCTCTTTGTGTGCTTCAGAGATTGTGTCCGACCTGAGGGTGTTCGGCCGAGAAGGGGGCAGGGAATCAGCTCAAAGCAGGCAGGCTAGCACAGGAACCACCTTAGCAACCTGGGACTCTGCCAGAACTGAGTTTGCATGTGTCGCTCTTTTAATGATGAACCTGGCTGCCTAACTGCTTTACCTGTGTGTACTACACAGGTAAATCTCTCCAAACAAATGCATCTAGAAATCCCAGTCTCTCTACCCCCACCCTCTAGCTCCTACCCCCACCTCCACTGAGCTACATGTGCATCCCTCTCTGGATAGGGGAGGTCTCTTCTCTCCTAACTACAATCAAATGCAGACTGTGTCTATTCAAGTATATTATAAATGTGTCTGAGTAGAAGATAGGCCAGAAAGGCCAATCTGGCTGGAATTGGTCTGGGGAACATGTCCAGTAAGGAAAACTGTCCTCAAAGAGAATTCCCAAGATTTCTTTATTTACCGTTCTACACCTGTGCTTATTCGGGGTGATCACATGATAAAAATGAGATGCATTATGGGAAGAGACTCGTGCAGTAGGAAAAAGGAGTAGTTATGTGACGTAACCTATCAATCAAAATTGAGAACCACCCAAACTGCTCCTCTTAGAAACCAGTCTCTTCTTCCTTGAGATCCCATAATGCAATGCGGGTACCTTGAGAACCCACCATATGTGGTCTGATGTCAAGGTTCACAACGCCTTCTTTTCTAACGGACGCTACTGCTTCACTCTGAATAGAGTTGTCTTGCTGCCTTTGCACGTCTGAGCCCTTCTTTTTAGTTCTTTGGATAAGTGGCCAAAAAACCTGAAAATACCTGGCCCGGACCTAGGCATCCATAACAAGGGGAGGGTGCTTTTGTCTAATTCCTAGATAGCCATTGGCTGGTGACAGCCTTGATTAAAGTAGCTTTGGCATATTACCTTCTGTGTTTGACTACTTAAATAAGCGATAACATTGGCAGCACAGGCCAAGGAGGGTGAATAGTATGAAGAAAAGAAAAAGGACGGCGGTACAGGAAACAGTAAACACACGGGTTCTTGAACATTCTACAATTAGGTAACTGAAACCAGATTGGCTTTGAATTGCGATTTGATACGACCCCGGCAGTGAGCTGCTAACCTCTTTGAGATTTTGCATCTCTATCTTCAAATCGAATAATCCTACCTCAGAGAATTGTTATGAAGTTTTAATCGAGTTCATAAGAGCAGCTCACAGAAAAGGGGCTCTATAAATGTTAGTTGAGGCTGGTATGCTTGTCATACTTTCTCTCTCAACATTAGACCCTAACCTTTAGTGTGGACATTGCCACTCTGTAAGGAGTGGGTGATGACTTGTGTGACCTTACAGTAGGAAAGAGGTTTGCAGGACAAAAGGTAACAGGAGGATGGGCCCCAAACAAAACATATTGGGATGGGACTTGACGGGTTTGAAGCATGGAGAGCTACAGAATGACTCAACCACCCGTAGGCATTTAACAGAGAAGATTCCAAGATTCACTCGCTTTTTTTGTTTTGTTTAGTATACTGCATCTTGTGACTGCACAGGCAGATTTGTCTAAAGGTAGTTAAGAGCTGTCTTATAGTAATTACCACTTGGGAATTAAAAAACAAGAGGGCAGCTTGTGTTTACTTCTCTGTCAACAATTACCAAGATTGTCAGTACACACCAAAGGAGGGTCTAATCTTTGTCCCCTGCTATCTAGCCTGGTCATCTGATCCAATATCTTCTATGAGCATAGCATTTTTAAAAACCCTCAGAAAAAGGATAGGCCCTGGGTCTCCCTTTGTTCATTTTAAATAAAGCACATTATTTTTTGTTCCCTTAAATATTTTAAACTGGAAACCAGCTGGGTTTACAAATAGACATTTAGCTTTAACAGTTTCCCACAAAGATTCTCTGTGCAGTATTCATCATCTGTTTAGACTTTTCAGTGACAGGAGGAAATTTTAAGCTCAGAAAATATGTTTAATTGCTTCAAACAAAATGCCAAAATGCCATCTTTCAAAGCTTCTGAGAGCCAGTTGCAGCAAATATGTCTAATGTGGTCATTCTCTGAACTTGCTATTTTGAAATAGGAATGCCAATTCCTATTCCAACTCTAATAAGAACAGCTGCAGAGATGGTAGAAATACCTGGAAGGTGATGCTGGGCTACAAAGTCAAGTTTGCTTGTAATTGTCATTTTGGGGGAACTGTGCAATGTCCTTGCCACCCTCCTTTGTCACGTACACGTTGAGAAGGTGGAATGGCTCTATTTGAATCTATTCAGAACTTGTAAGGCCTGGTGCAAAGTGAAAAGGGGACACCCATTTTTCAAAACACAAGGAAGCGTCTATCACAGTGACATAACAGTTTTCCTGCTCCATGGTCCCTCAGCTGGTTTGGGTGATTTGTAAAGTTTATGATATGAAACCATGTTAAAGATTCATAAAAACTTCAAATAGATATAGGGCTTAGTATTCGTCTTTGCTCATGAAATGTCAGCTTGAACTACGTAAGTAAATGTTTAACCGAGATCACTAACATAGTTTGCACATCACAACTTTCACACAGGTGTGCATTTTTTTCTCTTAGAATAGCAGAAAACTGCCAAAGACTGACTCATCTTTTTCACCCATTTCTTGATATGCGGGCACATTGTTTAGCAATTTCCTGCAAGATATAACATTTCATGCTTCAGGGAAATGATAGGGAGGCTCCTTAAAACTCCGAAGCATGAGGCCCCTCCTTTTTTCAGCCTCTGTTATCAGTGAGGACCAATGGGGCATCTCTCAGACCTGCCAAGCTGCTTGGAAGAGACACCCTTTGACTTGTTGAGCTGCCTACAAGTCACAGCAGTGTGTGCCAGGGTCCCAGCTTTTTCGAACTGCCCTCCAGGCTGTAGTGGGCCTTGGTTGATGTGGTTTTCTAGTCACTTCTGCTCCTGTTAAGTAATCCAATGCCCATATGTTTAAGAGCTGCCAGCACTGCCATTGTGGAATAGTCAGATTTTTCATAGGGAGTGAATAAGTGATTTAAGTGTCTTCAAAGACCATTGTTTTCTATCCACATTTGAAGGATGTTCTGGTTCGAGTAAAAAGTGTGACCTCTTGAGAACAGCTATTCTCCATCCTTGCTCCCCAGTCATAGAAGAAACACTCACCATCACCGGTTTAGAATCCTGCTGAACTCCCATACATGGTAGGTCCCTAGAGTTCTGTGCTTATAGAATTCTGACATATGTTACATATTGATGGAGCAGTGTGGAACTGTGGACACATGTTACATATGCCCCTTTATGAATACAGGCCCAGCTCTTCCATCTTTGCCATGACTAGCATGGCTTAGGGATTAACTCAATGGGTGATAGAGAATGAAGAAAGGACACATGAAGGGAAGCTGGGATCTGGTGACCCATGAGCTCATATGGAGAAGCATTTATAGCAGACCAGAAACTTAGTGAGTTTATGACATGTAGCAAGAATGAGGAGGATGGTTGACAGATCTCAGCAGGAAGTCTGTGTAGGAACAGTCTCAGGTTCCAGTCATCTTGGAGGACAAAGCTGTGGTGGATACTTTCTGTGTACAGTGTGAACATCCAAGTGGAGTATCCTGCAGCTGATGCTTTCTGGGAACATTGGTTGTCGCTAGATTTCTTCAACATTCCTGCTTAACATTCTGCTGAAGCAAGGCCTTTCCATTTCCCTGGTTCTGAGGTACTGGAGTCTTTGACATGGCCAAGTGCCTGTCAATAACATTCATTCATTCATTCATTCGTCTCCTCCCCATTCATCTTCACTTAACAGAACAGAAGGTCAAAGATGATATTATGAATTTCAGTATGAATGGCAACAGCTTATCATTCACTCAGGCTGGAGTGGCTAACCTTCCGAGTTCACAGCTCTATGGAAATGCACAGGTCTCCTAAGCCTACAAAGCAACTCTGACCCCTAACATTTCAGATCACCTGTACAGGCTTATTGTGTTATGACCCAGTTTATTCCCAAACTATATAGAAGCACTTCGCAGAAGGACTCCCACTGAAGGAGGTGTTGCTCTGGTCATAGCATTCTAAAGCCAGCTTTATTTAAAGTACAAGCACGTGGAGCTAAAGAGATGGTTCAGTTGTTAAGACCAACACCCACCACACCCACAGAGTGGTTGGCCATGGTCGATAGCTCCAATTCTATGAGATCCAATCCCCTCTCCTGCCTCTGTGGGCACCCCATACACATGTTATGTAGCTATGTGTAGAGTCAAACACTCATACACATAAAATAAAAATAATCACATACATGCAGTTTACTTAATGCAAATGTGAAGCTTGATTATTTTAAGTGAATTTAGACAGTTGCTTACCCCTTACCATATAGCTCCAGTTTTTAAACCTTCCATAGTCTCAAAACAGCCATGCTACCTAGTATCGTTCAGTCTATTTTTTTTTTAAATTTAAGACTACAACAACTTCCACAGATAAAACCACTTCTGGTTCTACTAGGCAACTATCCAGTCCAACACAGGGCAAAATTCCAAGAACACTGGCTCCTTGGAACCAGAATCCCCTGATTGAGGAACTGGTTAGTGAAGGTGTTGAGCCACTATTTGTTCATAAAAATGCCTTTGTGTGACTTACCAAAGGTATCCTCTCTAGAAACAGTCTCATGGCCTAAGCAAAGTCTAGACTGTATTTCAGACTTTGCTTCAATTTGCTTCTTCCTCCAGCCTGGGTGTCTTTGTCCATCACAACCCACAGAACTTCATCTAGTGGCTTTGACCAAGCTGTTAGTGATAAAAGTGGGGGGTGGGGTTGGGGAATTGGACTTGATCAGTGGTTCTCAACCCTCTGAATATTGTGAGTCTATTACACAGTTGTGGTGACCCCCAGCCATAACATAATCTTCATTGCTTCTTTATAACTGTGACTTTGTTACTATTATCAATCATAATGTAAACATCTGGTTTCCCAATAGTCTTAAGCAACCCCTGTGAAAGGACCTCCAAAGGGATCATAACCCAGAAGCTGAGAACCACTGGATTAGATCCATCTTCCTTGGGATCATGGGCAGCTTGTCAATCATTTAAAGCCACTGTTTCCACATCAGTGTAATGAGGAGACTAAAATTTCCTTTGTCATAGGCACCACAGCAAAATTTCTGGTTCACATAATTTACTAACTCAAAATTTACTAATTTCTATTGACCGAAAAATACTCTGCGGTTGTTTTGAACACAGCAGCCCAATAGTGGCAGTTTGAGGGCAGTTAACAAATGTTTCAAACAGGCTCATGGGCATACCACACCCCTATCTCTATTTCCTAGTTTTGAATAAACAAGTACATGGAATTTTCATTTAGAAATTCACTATTTGGGACATTACGGTGCATCTGTTCTTTTCTTCCTCTTATTCCCCCTTCCTCTTTTCCTTTTTAAATGTCCCTTTAACCAGAAAATTTTAAAAACGGCAAAGTTCTGTCAAGGGTTAATTGGTTGTTTGAAGTTTTGATTTAACTCTGGCCACAATGTCTAAGGGTTTTCAATGACGGTGATAGCATTTGTTTCTGGGAACAGTGGAAATATATTCACCTAAAATAACAAAAGTAAAGCCAATGTTTACTTAGAGGTCTCATCTTTCCAATGTCTTATTCTAAGTGTTTGTAACGTCAGTAGGTGTTTGAATCTCTGATCTAATCTCCATTGTGACATCATAGAAGGAAGAATCATTGAAATTCAGGTCCCTTCATCTCAGGCTATTCGGCCCTGGGTGTTAATTATGAGATAGGTTGGCTTTACAATGAAGGACAGAGAAGTAAGAATGGGAAAGGCCATGTCTTCTCTGGACCACAGGAGCTCCACATGCATTCTGTCAGAATAAAGGGCTAGCATGAGCCATCATCTTTAACATCTGAGTTACAACAGCATGTGATTGAATTTAGAGATTTTTCTAGTTAATTCATTATTTAAAAAGTTGCCCCTCTACAGGATCTACAACACTACCAATTGGTAAATAAGTGTTCAAATCCATGAGCCTATGGGGAACATTTCTCATTCAAACTCTCACTCTTGGATTTCAGAACACTTTAATTGGATTTACAAATTGGAGATTCTCAACCTACAATATTAAGAGGTAGGGCCTTTAGCCAGAGATGAGTAAAATCCTGCTGGGGGAGATACTTCACTGGGGGCGGACTCCAAAGGTTTGTAACCTTACTCCCCATCCTGGTCTATCTCTCTGCTTCTTGTGGATAGAGAAAAATGTGGCAAATCAGCTTCCTGCCACAATGGATGGAATTTATCCCTTTGGAACCAAATGCCAAATAAATTCCTTCTTCCTAAAGTTGCTATTGGTCATGGTATTTTTAATCACAGCAACATAAAGTGGCTAACATTTCTACCCATCAGTTCTCAACCTGTGGTTCGAGGTCCCTTTAGGGATTGAGCAACCCTTTGACAGCGGCCACGTATCAGATGTTGGGCACATAAGGTGACATTTTATAATTAGCAAAATCACAGTTTTGAAATAACCGCAAAAGTAATTTTATGGTTGGGGGTCACCACAACATGAGGAACTATATTAAAGGGTCACAACATTAGGAAGGTTGAAGACAACTGTTTTAATCCCTTTAAACATTTAGGATTTTGGATTTTGTTGTTGTTGAGACAAAGTTTTACTGTGTAGCCAAAGCTGGCCTCAAACTCTTTGTGCTTCCTAGAAGGTACTCATGCTTGTGATACCACTGTCCCAGTCCTTAGCCCCAAATGCTAGGGTGGTGAGTAGGTAACAACTAGCTTGTATTTTGTGTTTTTGAAATAGTCAATCAGAAATGGCTATTCAAATGTTTTGGGTTTTTTTTTCATCAAAAATCTGAAACATTCTTGGTCCCAATCACTTTGGACAAATGAAACTCAACATGAATTTTGGAAGGACATAGCATTCAAACACAGCAATCACAGATGTCATACCATCTCACCCAGAAGGTTTCACTGCATATTTTTTAAATAGAACAGTCTTCCAATCAGAATAATTAGGACATAATTGCCACGTCTATAAAGAAAGGAGCAGCAATTTCTCAAGATGAAAAAAAAAAAAAGATCAGTGCTAAAATTTCCCCAATTATTTATGTTTTCAATTGATACAGGAGTCCAATAAAGCTCATGGACTACAACTTGTGACATTGTTTCAAAGGCCTCTCTAATCCAGTAGTTCTTAAGTTTGGTTCGCAGACTGGAAGCAACTGTGTCACCTGGAGTGATGTGACTGACTCAGAAAGCCAGGATGGGGACTTCACAAAGAGCCTTCAGGGGAATTCTGATGACAGCAAAGTTTGAGAAATCCCAATTATGAGGTTGTCCCTACCTCCAACTTTCTGTCCTACTTCGTGTGTGTTTGTTAAAGAAATCAATTGATTGCCTTCATGATGGTTAATTGTAATTGTATTTCAGCTTGATTAGATTGAAGAATGCTCTGGAATTGGGTAAGCACATAGTGTCCATGAAAGTCTTTCTAGAGGTAAGTTAGCCCCCCACCATGAGATAGGCTGGCTTTGAACCACCCATCATCTGGCCTTGGGCTTCTATATACTGAGATTACAGGTATGCAATATTGTATCTTCTCGATTGTCTAGCTGTAATAATTTGCCAATTATTTTTTTAAAGAAATGAGCTAGTGCATATGTTTGCTGTGTGTAGATCAATTAAGAGATTAAGTGAGCATAGGGCACAGTTGCCAGTGTTGGATACTTTTGCTTTGTCCCATAAGAGCATCCCATAATAGGACTCTACATTTTAGGATCATCCAACCTTGTGTTTGCTATTGGAATTGAAATACGGTCAGCCCTTCTTCCTTCAGGCTCTACCTGTGGATCCAACCAACCATGAATCAGACCAATTTGGAAAAATTGCATCTGTACTCAACACATACAGACTGTTTTTCTTGTCATTGTTTCCTGTACAATTCAGTGTAGCAAAAAATTTTTTACTGAATTTACTGTGTAGTAGATATAAGCAATCTAGAAATGATTCACAGTATGAGAGGATTACATAAGATATTGGAAATAACACAGCTTTTATTGTTAGAGACATGACCATGAGGGGTTTTGTGTCCTTGAGAACCATGGAGACAATCCCCATGGACCCTGAGGTTTGATTGCATTCCATTTCCAGACTTAATATTATCCTACTAAACCAAATTATAGGCTTTTAAAGGCATTAACAAAAAGCTGGCATACCTAATGGTGTAATGGCGAGCAGCTCTTCGAGGGATTGGACATCCTTGATTTATGTCTCTCCAGTATAAACAGTCCCTGGTGGGCTACCAGTGTAAGGCCACTGAGTGCAGACTTGAGAACAGATGGGCACAGTCAGCCGTCAACAGCCAGCTCCAGCACATGTTGCCACAGCCGACTTATGGTCTGCCTTACTGTCTATAATAACTTAGGTGGTTTTGGACAAACCCCATTACTTTCTTTGACTCTGTAAATCTGGTAGTATTTGATGTAATTTCTTATGTCACCTTGGCTGAGCATAAGGGTCAGATATTTGGTCAAACATTACTCTGAGTATTTCTGTGCCTGTATTTTTAGCGAGATTTTTGATTTTTTTTTAAATTTGCAGCAATATTCTGAAAATTATACCTTCTGACCAATAACTCTTCTGTTGTTTGCTACAAAACTGTGTGTTGTTTTTTTTTTTTAAATCATTCATTTCTAATTAAACTAAAACTGATTTAGGTAAAATTATTGTAAATAGTCTGATTCAGCTGGAACAGACAATAGTGTTATAAATCACATTCACAGTGGAAGGCCACATACCCCAGAATATATGAGCAGCACAAAGCAGCATTTCAGCATTGATGGATGGAGGGGGGCAACTAATTGGGTGGGTAGATCTGGAAGGAGTTGGGGCATGAATCTGAAAACAAAAAGAAAATAAATATTTGTTGAGAAAAACTGGACAGAGGCAATTTTTAAATAGAAGCTATTCTATTTAAATAGAAATATTCAATATTTAAATAGAAGCTATTCTACTGTATCTCTGGGTTGAACTGAGAGAAGTAAGGCCAAAATGGAATCCTCAAGAACTTATTTTGACATTTTTTCTATTAGTGCTCTCTCTCTCTCTCTCTCTCTCTCTCTCTTTCTCTGTGTGTGTGTGTGTGTCTGTTTGTGTATATGTATGTATGTATGTATGTATATATGTATGTGTGTGTCTGTATAAGTCTGTGTGGCTGTGCCTATGTGTGTGTGTGTCTGTATAAGTCTTTGTGTTTGGGGGGGGGTGTTGGAAGTCTGAGGACAACTTTCAGAAGTCTGTTCTCTTTTTCAACAATGTAATTCCTGTGATTAAACTCACGTCATCTGGATTGTGTAGTAAGGACCTTTATCTAATATGCCATCTCACTGGCTGCAAAAACCTACTTTGAATGCTCATTAATCCAAGACAAAAAGATGAAGGAGATTCTCAAGTTTATAAGCTAGTGGATACTGATATAATAATCCTAACTTGGGACTAATTTTAAGTGGATAACTATTTGTTCATCTACATCCAAAGACTGCAGAAACCTCTTGTGATTAAGCCTGCTTTTATTTTTTGAAATATCACATCTTGCATATGGATGACAGCATCTTCTGAACAGAATTAGAATTAGCAGTTGTGTATAAAAATACTGTTTATTGAACACTAGTCTAAACATTTTACATTAAGAAACATACTTGACCCTCACAACAACCTTATGAAGTTAGAGATATTACTAATACCCATTTTACAGGGGAAGAACGGGAGACCAAGAGTTATTAAATAAATGCCACCCAACTACTGAGGTGGAACAAAAGTTTACAGCCTCACGGTGACTTTGGATACCATGTTTTGTAGTAAGGTGTTCTACTGAAACTTCACCTAGACAGGTGCCTGGATAAAGTTGGGAGGTGGCTCAGAAATAGGGACCTTGGTCATAGTTAACTTATGAGTTTTTCTATAAGTAGTCAAGTCACAAGGATTATTTTTAAGAATGTCAGATAAGCTGACGCTTGTATTCTGTTTGTTAGGGTCCCTGGATTCCACTTTATCCAGAGGTAGTTTCAAATTGCTTCTGTAGGAGGGAAAATAAGGGAAAGGGAGATTGACTGAAGCCTAGGTCATCACCTCAATCTATACACAGTGCTTTACTAGATTGATGGGAAGTCACTTCTGGCTCACGGACTTCAGTGGGCAGTGATCGCTACATGAATTCAAGTATCTATCATGTTTCTATGGAATTCTGGATTCCTGGTCCACACTCCATTTTACTGAGTCAAAAAGGAAAAGAACAGAGCAAACTGCAGACTGTCGTCTATTTATTAAACCTACCAAATTCCTACCAAGAACAGAGGAATTCTCAACAGTGAGAATAACTGTGCCTCCTGCTGGCTTGCTGGTCAAAGCAGGACAGCAGTGGACTCATCCTTGATCCCCACCTCCCTAAAGAGCTTGGTCCTCTTATGCTTTTAATCTCATACACTGTTCCTCTCATGCCGTCCCCATACACCAAAGCTACCACCTTTTATGATAAAACCATTACCATGGCAGCATGCTAAGCCCTTTGCATATCAGGACTGCAGTATTCCAAGCTCTCTCCAGTAGTGAATAAAAACAAATTAAAAGTATAAGATAGGAAATAACACACACACACACACACACACACACACACACACACACACACACCCTGGATTCCTGGAATCCTTGATATTTTTATACTGCAGTCTTTTAAAGTGTCTTAATTCATTTTTTGTGGTAAAAACAGTCTTGCTTATAGAGCATTATTTTTCTTACTGCCATCATCATATCTACATGCAATAGATCATCTACAAAAGACAGTACTAATAGAGCAAACATGTCACCATGGGGGACATATAGAGCTGCAGGAGATCAGAAGCTAGGTTTGCCCACAACCTTTTTCCTGTTCCAAAAATTGTTGACTTTTGACTTGGCAGAGAACACCAAACATTTAATCACAGACTCCTTTATAAGACGGCTGCTAGTAAGTGACCATGCTAAAGCCAGCTGCAGAATCACTTGGGCCATATCTGTAAGGAGTTTTGGTATGGTAGAAAAGCTGTGACATATATGATATAACTTCAACAATCATTTTGCAGGTAAGACAGCAATACAGCTATGAGATACACGAAAAAAAAATGAAGTGGAAGTCAGTTTGCTCTGCATTAGAAAAACCAGCCCGGAATAAAAATAAAATAAGAATAAGAATTTTAGAGTGGAAATAAATCTAAAGGTCAATGAGTCCATCTGAGTCACTCTGTAGATAAAATACAAATATCCATATTTTAAAATAAATAAGTAGGAAGCTGTATCATTTAATTGTGACAGAAGCAAGTCTAGAGCATAGGTCTCTAGAATTTTACCAAAGAATATTTACTCTAACAAATAAGTTTCTTCAGTATCCCAAGAACATGGGAATATATCTTAAATACAAATTAGCAATAGCCAGAAAACTACCTCTCTCTCTCTCTCTCTCTCTCTCTCTCTCTCATATATATATGTGTGAGCACATGTGTGTTGAGGTTGGAGTTCTATACCAAATACTTTCTTCTATTGCTCTCCACCATATTTTTTTGAGACAGGGTCTCTCAGTAAACACGGAGCTCACTGATTGGATAGACTGATGTCTTAGTTATTTTTCTATTGCTGTGAAGAGATACCACAACCAACTCATAAAATTTATAAAATAAACCACTTAATTGGGGACTTGCTTATAGTTCTGGAAGGTTAGAGTCCATGCCACCATGGTGGAAAGCATGGCAGCAGGCAGGCAGGCATGGCACTAGAGCAGTAGCTGAGAGCTTATATGTTATCTGAAAGCTGGAAGCAGAGAACAAGAGAAATTAGGCCTGTCTTGGGCTTTTGAAAGCTCAAAGCTCATCCCCAGAACAAGGGCCATACCTTCGAATCCTTCCCAAACAGTTCCACCTACTAGCATTCAGTATGAACCTATAAGGTAAGGGGGCATTCTCATTCAAACCACCACAACTGGTTAGCTAGCAAGCCTCCAGGGTCTTTCTGTCTCTGCCTACCAGCTGTAGAATTATGGGCATGTACTACCATGCTTGGTTATTTGAGTTCTGGGGAATGAACTTAGGTCCCTATGCTTGCATAGAAATCACTTTACCTCCTGAGTTATCTCCCCTTTTCTTAAAGCTGTTTTTAAAAAACTAGGATGAGGAGGGACTAAATGGGTCAGTGCACTAGCATGCACTGTCTGAATCAGAGTATCCAACTTTGGTTTCACATTGGACAGCTCACAGTTGCCAGAAACTCCAGCTTGAGGGGATCCAGTTTGTTCTACTGACCTCCAGAGGCACCTGCACTCAATGTACATATTCTCCTTCACAGAATGAAAAATAAAATAAAATAAAAACTTTTGAAAAAATGGTCCTATTAATTGGAAACTATAGTAGAGAAGACAGGAAAGAACTGTTTGATTAATCAGCCTTATTCATATTTGGTAATTTTGTGTGGCATTCCCTGGGGATATACAAAAGAGCAAGCATCACTTCACACCAGGCAGGGCATCAGTGACAGACCAAAAAAGCCATTCCACCCATCTATATTGGTGCAGCAATAAGTTAGGCTAATGTCTTACAATAGCTGCATCCTACAGTTTCCTGCACAACTTGTAGGCAATTCTACCTAAGAGTCTCCTCTACTCAGCAACTGACTCCTTTTATAACATTGGGGCAGAGCTTGTGATTTAGCCACTTTCTGAGCCTCCTGAGTCTGTTAAGTTTTCTTAGCTTCTGAAGTCATCTGAGCAGCTCTTTTCCCTCCAGGACTGAATGTTTCTATTTGAAATTGCAACAGGATACACACAGATTTGTCTTGTTATTATTTGTTTAAGTAGCTTTATTATTGTTGCCCTGGTGTGTTGGTTAGGTTTTCTTGTTTGCTTTGGTCAAGAAGTAGAGTCATCAGGGATGAGGGAGCTAAGCTTCAGATGAGGAATTGCCCCTATCACATTGGCCTGTAGTCAAATTGGCAGGCCATTTTCTTGATTGATGACTGACATGGGAGGGCCTAGCCCACTATGGACAGTGCCACTCCTGGGCTGGTGCTCCGAGATTGTACAGGAATGCTAATTCAACAAGCCTTAAGGGCCAAGCTGTAAGCAGCATCCCTCCATGTTCTTTGATTGAGTTCTTGCTCTGTCTTCCCTTTACTATAGACTCTAAGTCATAAGATGAAATGAACCCTTTCCTTTTGGAGTTGCACTTGGTCAAGGTGTTTATCATAGGAATAGAAAGCCAGCTAAGACACGTTGTTAATGTGGTCTTTTACTATATGGTCCAGACTGGCCTCCAACTCACAATAATCCACCTCCCTTAGCATCTGGGGTGCCAGGGTTATAGGTGTACTTATCTAATTTTGATTCGTTTCTTGAAAGAACTACATCTAACTGAGAGTTATGAAAATAAAGGATTGAGAACTGAAACCATATAAAACAGTTTGGAAATGAATTATTAAGCCTGTAGAAAAATATTAATAGAGGAATTCTTTAGCTTCAATTCCTTAGTGTTTGTCACCAGCCGCTGCTTCCACCTCTTCAGAAGGCAAGGAACAGAGTCTTGACTAGCAAGACCAAAGGTTGGAGTTAATATAAGCAGAGGTTCCCTAGTCTGGAGATCTGATGACACAGAGAAGCAGACATGCAGAGTATCATGACTCTCCACACAGAGAGCCAATCATCTTCTTAAGAAGTCCTGCAGGCCTGCTCATAGGTGTGGACGAAGCACAGGGGTCCCTGAGGCTTCCTCTCAGGAGTTTAGAAGATCACAACAATCCCAATACCCATGAATTATTGATCTTATAAATTAGGGTAAACTAAAGGATATACTAGAGTGTGACATGAGGTTAGACTAGAAAAAGAACAGGCATTTCCACAAGTCAGGAGCCTGTAAGTATGTTGCTCTGTTCACGGCTGGTTGTGGCTGTGGTGTTGTTGTTTGTTATTTACTGTAATTCAGTTTGTAGTGCTGGAGAACAACCCCAGGGCTTTGCCCATGTTGGGCAAGCGATCTACCAGTGAGCTGTCTTCCTGGCTCCAGCCAGGAAGCCAATTTTAGCCAAACCTAAGCAAGATTCTTGTCATTCGAACTTCCCATGGAACCTCCGAAGCCTACTTTTCCCCATTCTCTCTTTCCTACTAATCACAATCCTCAACCCAACTCCATCACAGACAAGTCTCCAAATCATTGCCTGAAAATGTCATAAATCCCCAACTCCACAAACCAGACAGAATCATCTAGAAAATTGGAAATAGAAATCCAGGGTTGGTTTCCCAAGATTACTATTTAGTTGGTAGAGAGTGGTACCCAAGCACTCAAAATTTTGAAAAGAGTATTTCAGGTGATCCCAGTGTCTGGGAGTAAAGAGAATACAAATGTGCTGTTCTCTCCTGGAGGCGCTCCCATTTTAACAGAAACTTTCTGAAAAGTCTAGAATCCCTAGTTTTGAAACTTTAGAATCCCCATACACTCATACACAGTAGTAGAGCTTCTAATATAGATGGGGAGAGATATTTAAAGCAGTTCCCCAAACTGCTAACTGGAGTTTACCTTCTCCATAGACATGACTATGTCCTTGGCTCTGGAAAGAAAATTGTCAGCAGTGCCACACTCAGGATGCTAAGGAAAAGAGAAGAGTCTTAAATACAAGAGGCATAGGCAACATCCTCAGGAATGGATGGAGGGAATCATGCAAGGCTGGAATCCAGAGGAGTCTGCTTCGCTGTATATGTATAACCTGCTCTCAAATGAATTCCTGTCTGAAAACCAGAAATGGTCACTTAAATCAAGAATTCTTCATCTGAAAATTGCTTTCCTATTTAAGTTCTTACCCCCACTACCACTGATGTAGAAGTATATATTAAAAAAAAAAAAAATAAGAAACTGGACAGTCTTATTTCCCTCATGAGGCATTTTTAAAAGGTCACTTAAGCTGGGCAGTGTTGGCTCATACCTTTAATTCAAGCACTTGGGAGGCAAAGGCAGGTGGATCTCTAAGTCTGAGGCCAGCCTGGTCTACAGAGTGAGTTCCAGGACAGCCAAGACTCCACAGAGAACCCCTGTCTTGAAAAAACTAACAAACTAACTAAATAAATAAAGTAAAATAAATAAATAAATAATAATTTAATTTCACAGGACTGAGCTGGTTGTATTAAACCTCGCTTGAGACCAGTGATTTAGGGTCTTGCTGTACAGCTAACTGGCCTGTAAAGAACCCTCAAACAAGTATTCTGGAGCCAAGTGAGTGAAGAAAGGGCATATGCTACACTTCTTCTTAAAGAGTCATAGGGCATAATCATAGTTTAAGGTTAGAAAATGCTAGGAGAAATTTGTGGAAATAGGCTTGATCCAGAGTTTATTAAATATAATTATTTAATGTAATTAACATTATTAATTACATTAACAATTATTAAATGTAAGTAACAATGAACAACACCCAGAATTCCCAACCCCCAACTCCAACAATACTAAGTACAGCTAGCACGTTCTGTAAAATACACTTAGGAGATGCAGATCCATTTCATGACTTAACATTACTTAGCACTATTTCCTAAACCACTGAGGAGGTCAATCATGAATATATAGATTCTAACTCTACCTGAGACAGAGAAACATTGGGATTTAAAACTTTTTTTATTGTTGGATATTAGCCTAGTCTGTGGTACACAGGAAATTTTTTCTTTGAGAATATACCAAGAACTTCAGAGACAAAGGAGCTGCACACCCAAAATAAAGTCCTCATCCAGCAAACCTAGAACATCCAGATCAACTACTTCTCATTACCCTTCAGAGGGCTCACTAACAGAGCCCGAGTCTTTCCTGGCAAGAACACCTGGTTTCTGTTCTGTTTAATGTCACCCTGGCAAGAGCTCTGGTGTCACACAGCTGGACACGAGTCTCTCTGTGATGGCTGGGAAGTTGTTTAGTCTGATGGTGACTCAGAGCTCTACTTTGTAACGTGTGGATAATGACATCTCGCTGTGCTTTCAGTGGCTGTGATAAAGCCATCAAAGCTCTGAAAAGAGCATGAAGAGTTCACAGTGGAGATGCCCCAAAGAGATTCCTCTTCTCTCCCCTCTCCCATGTAACGTTTACATCACTTTTAGATTGACCTTATCATATGTTTCATGGATGTATATGTTATTATTCATATTTGTAAAATCTTCTTGCTATTCATTTAAAATTAATCTGTTGAATTTGACCATTGTTTTGCACAGAGAATCCTAGTGAGACCTGGAATAGTAAGGAACAGCCACGTCCTACTTTTCATCTTCAATGAAATGTCAGAGTCTTTCTCCTGCCTTTTTGCTTTAAGGGAATAAAATTTATGACTGTGATTAACTTTTTCTATATGTACACTACTCTGTCTAAACATACAGGGAGCTAAATGACAAGAGTCAAAACTACATTCTTGGTAGCACAAAATTTTTTCAGGAACTGAAACAGAGCAGAAGGCTAAAAGGGGGATTCACTTTGTTTATTCAAATGTAATAGGCTAAAAGTACATAGCTATGTCACAAAAGCCTCCCCTGGGAATAATCATACAAGCAATATATCAGTTTTAAAACCCAGTTATTAACCCAATCAGCCAGGCCAATAATGCCCAAGGTAAGTTACTTACATCCATAAGCACAGATACAAAAAACATCTATGAAATACTTACAAATAAATTTGTTACACACACACACACACACACACACACGTGTATACATACATACGTATACGTGTACATGTGTATACGTACACACACATACGTGTGTGTGTGTGTGTGTGTGTGTGTGTGTAAACATGCATGTGTGAATCTTAGCTTCAACTGTCAGTTAATGCACCTCAGAGTTATCTAAGAGAGTCTCAACTGGGGGATTGCCTGGACCATATTAGCCTATGGGCATGTCTGTGGGGCATTTTCTGGATTGCTAATTAACATAGGAGGCCTCAGCACACTGTGGGCAGTGCTATCCATAGGTAGTTGCTCCTGGGCTATATATTACGTGAGCAAACCAGAGGGTACAAGCCAGGATGCAGCTTCCCTCTATGGTTTCTGCTTTAGGTACATACTTTGAGTTCTTGCCTTGGATTCCCTCCATGATACATTGTAAGCAGAAACAAACCAGCACCCATGTTGCTCTTGGTTGTGGTATTTATCACAACAACAGAAAGTGTGTGTGATGCTTGCATCTTAGGAAGACCAACAGTGTCAACTAACCCAGACCCCTCAGAGCTCCCAGAGACTGAGCCGACAACCAAAGAATATACACGGACTGATCTATGGCCCCAGGTACATATGTAACAGAGGATTGCCTTGTCTGGCCTCAGTTTGAGAGGATATGCCTAATCCTGTAAAGACTTGATGCTCCAGGGAAGGGGGATACAGTAGGGGAGCCCCCTCTCAGAGACGAAGGGGAAGAGGGATGAGGTACAGAACTCTGGGGAGAGGGACAGAGGGAGGGCAACATTTGGGATGTTAAATAAATATAAATAAATAAATAAATAAATTAGTTAATAAAAAAAGAAAGTGTGTGTGTAAACTGACATATTGTTTCTAAATTTTATACTGAATAACTAGGCCAAGAATACTCCATCTCGAAGAACAAAATAATATGTCGTCTAATATTAGAAAAATTAAGCGGTATAATTCTACCTTAGCATAAAGAAAATAAAATTGTACAATCATCCCAATGGACCAAAGATAAGGCTCCTGTTGCCCAAGACCCTGGACTTAATCTCCAGTGATACAAACAAGAAAAGATAAATAGTATAAACAGCACACTGATGGAACTAACTTCACCATTTAAAAAAATTATAGAAAATTGTAACTAGGAGATTATTAAAATCTAAATTTTAAAAACATGGCAGATGATCTCTAATGGAAAATATAATGTGCTTTTCTGCCAGCATGAATAATTAGAGGAGATGTTTGCTGTCATTATCTCTAATCCAAATCAACGTGTACTTTAGGCTTTGGGCAACAGAATAACACAAAAACAAAGAAATACACAACACCATCAAAATTTGTAGATGATCAGACTGAGTACATGGGAAACCCATAAAGTTAAATATAATTAAAAATGAATTAAGGTCTCTGGGCATGAGGTCATTATATTAAAATCAACTGTATACCTGTATACCACGAACAACTAGAAACAACATTTTAAGTGTTGCCATTTATATTATAAAATATTGAGTAATCAAATACACATTAAAATCTACACTGGAAATGGCCAAACACAATGGAGGGAACTTTAGAAAGACTTAAATATCGAGAATACATAGTTCTCCTGAATTGGAAAAGTCAGTACTAAAAGACATAAAGTTTCCTAAATTTAATGTAATTCAAATCCAAATTCCATCCTGTGAGTGTGTGTGCGTGTGTGTGCGTGTGTGTGTGTGTGTACCAACAGGCTATTTCTAAATTTTACAATGGATAACCAAGACAAGAGTACTCCAGAAAAATTTTGAAAACCAAAGTTACATAGTGACACAACAGTTAAAATAGTGTGGCCCTAGTGGTGCAAGGAGAACACACACACGCACACAAACACACACAGAGAGAGACACATATACACACACAAACTGACACAGGCAGGTACACACATGTGTGCACACACACATGCAAATCAATAGAAAAAGATTAGAGAAAAAGACGAATTTAGACTTAGGACAAAACCTTGCTGCTGTAAACCAGTGGAGAAAAGCTTCTCAGTTCACCCGATAGCTGTGTGAGTAAAATGGACTTTAGATCAGCTTTGCCTCCTCTGTTAAAACAAAGTCAAAATTGACCCTGAACTTGAAAGTGAAGGCAACACAGGAAGAAAAAATTAGAATATGCAAGGACATAATTCACAATGCATCAACAACCATCTTTGGAAATTATTACAACGGGCTATTTATTCCTTTGTCCTAAATGTTACTGTGAAGGAAACCTTTAGGAATAAGTAAAATAAGACTCCTGG
Source organism: Rhynchomys soricoides (assembly GCA_019843965.1). NCBI lineage: Eukaryota > Metazoa > Chordata > Mammalia > Rodentia > Muridae > Rhynchomys > Rhynchomys soricoides. The sequence goes on from JADRCH010000013.1 coordinate 14,840,891, forward strand.
GAAGGTTTTGTGAGTGTCCAGATGTGATTTGTCAAGCACGAACTTCCATGCGGCTTGCTTGTTGTTTCACTGAACCCCTGAACCCCACATGACTGTGAAAGTAGCAGATCCAAGTATTGTGATGTTTCCATTGTAAGTGAGCCAAGAGGAACCCATAAATCCAGATTCCTAAAACAAACAAGCAGACAGAGGCATAGTTATAGAAAATCATGAAAATGAGTTAAAGGGGTACAAACAGTAGTCAAATGATCTCTGGGATATCCTGGGCATAAAACCAGAGGCATTCCTTTAACATAACATAACAGTTAGCAAGCAGCGCCATTTTAACCAAGACACTGGGTCATTTGAAAGCAGACACATGCTTTCACAATGCCATGGTAATGAATAGTGATGACTTTCTACCTAGAATTCTATAGTCCTGATCTCATAGTTACCTGTGAGGTCGGATAAAACATTTCTGACATGTTCAACATATCAAAGAACTTACCTCTTACATACCTGTTCCTTAGGAATTTACTGGAGGAAGCATTTCTGCCAAAATTGAGGATTCAGTCAGGAAGACAAGTCAGGAAGATGTAGGGCTCAAGAAATAAAAGATCAGGAAGGACATCTCCCAGGAAATTAGTTAATGGACAGTGACGATGACTATTGTGGAGGTTGCTCTTGAGAGCAACTGGTCCAGACAAAAGCAGATTGGAGGAGTACTGGAAGAAGTTCTAGAAGAAGATGAATTTATGGGTCATCCACATGGCTTAGCTGGTAAAGGTTCTTGCTGCTAAGTCTACAGACATGAGTTTGATTTGGGGAGACCCATTTAGTAGAAGAAAAAAACAAGTCTCACAAGTTTCCTCTGACTTTTACAACTACACACACAGACACACACACACACACACACACACACACACACACAGGCACACCATGCACTTTCACAAACAAGTAAGTAAGTGTAACAAAAATATAAAGAACACTATTCAAATAGATGACATTAGCACTGCTTATACATATAAATGAGTTCACACACACAAAATGGGCACAATCACAAAGAGCTAGGGTAGAATTTGTGGTTACTCAGAAAATTAAGCAAAATCAAAGCATGATCATTATTAATTCTGGGAAAAGTAAACAGAATGAAAGAATAATTATAATACACTTCACAGTGCAACTATGAAAATATCTCTAGCAAATAAATACCATTTATTGATATAAAACCTATTATAAAATTATACAAGGACAGGAAAGGATTTTTTTAAAAATTGCGGTTAATGCAATACCTAAAGTAGAAACAAAAAAAATTACGGATAATAATAAGTTAAAGAATTAGCTTCAAATGACAAGCATATGTATTTTAAAACAGATACTTTTGGGAATTGGGAAAGAAGAGCTGGTGAATGCTGGCCCTGCTTGCCACGAGCTTGGTAAAACTATTTTGCACACCATCACATGGTGAGTCAGGGTCAAAATAAAACTAACCAAGTATGGAGTCACATGCTTATGATCCTGGGTCTCCTGCTAAGGCTAAGGCAGGAAGATCAACAGTTCAAGGCTGACAGGCCACATAGTTGAGACTCTATGTCAAAAATAATAGAAGAAAAATTCTCAAGTGTATGTCATCTTGGGGCAAGTAATTTTACCTCTCTTGACCTCATTTGCAAAATGCTGGGGAGGATAGATTAACTTTTCTGTTCAGATGGCCTCTGACCAATAAACTTAAATCGTAAGCTAAATAGTTTCTGTTTTAAAATAAATATGACTCCGAGATGTGGAGTTAGACTCTTAGTGGCAGAGAACTTTCTTACCATTGATTTTGATTTTAGTTTGTCAGAAAGTGTTTGGGGGTTGCTTATGAGTGAAGCAAGCAAATCACACAGAACTACATACATGTGATTCTTACAATATTATTTCCTATGGTGTCGGTGGGTAAGTGTCAAGTTGAGCTTCTCCCTTCTTCCCTGTTCACCTCTGTCTTGACAGAACTGTGTCTACCTCTATTTGCAAGCCCAGGTTAAAGTCAAGGTTAATAACATTTCTAACTCAGAAATGAATCCACCAGTGTCAATTTCTGTTGGGTGTCACCAAATCTTCCTGAGGCCATTAGTAATTTTCCAGACATCCCTACACTTGGCTAAATCAATGCTCCAGTTATAACAGAGACACAGAGCCAGTATATGAAGCCGGAGATGGTTGGCAAACAGCGTTCAGGTGACATTCCACCCAGAGCACACTCTGCATGCTGTGAACCATTTCCCTTCCCCCAGTCAATTTGCTGTGCTTGCCTGCCTGCAAATACAAGAGGGAAATCTGAGAGGCCAGTTACTAAGGAGACCAAAAAGGTGCTGTCTGAGTCATTCTCTGTTTGAAGGGAATGTGGGTGTATTTTCTATGGCGGAAGCTTCAGTGGTGATTAATTCATTTTTTGACGTCCATTTCAGGGTACAAGGGATGAAGAATTAATTTCAAATTAAGCCTTACCCTTTTGACAGCACTCAGAGCTAGGGAGGGAGAAGTTCAGGCAGCAGACTGGCAGGTGACAGAGGAAAGTGACTCACTGACTCGGTGTATGGAAGAGGGTCATAGGCGAAGCCTGCCTTCATGGGGAGGGCAGGAGACAGGCAGAAATGTCCAGATCAGTAAATGGCTGTGCCTTGGGGCCAGATAAAAGCATGGGTAACAAATCAGTCATCTGGCCCAGAAGAAGGATCTGGAAAGGGAGGTGAGCATGTTCCTATCCTGCATAACTGCCTGTTTCAACCAAGGAGCCAACCTTGTTCAAATAAAAGCTGTGGAGAAGGGTGTGGGGAGATGGAGGGAAGCAGGCAGAGACACTTGACTTACTTCTGACTTCTTCCTGGGGACAGCAGTACCATGGTGGAAACATCTTGTAGTTAGAGCCCATGCTGTGTGCAGTCCCAGCAATGGCATCCAATAGCTGGGTCTTTAGACCTCTGGGCCATGGGAGCAGCAAAGGCCTTGCAGGAGAGTTGAAAGGCTCTGCTCTCAGCAGGCACATAGTTGAAATAGAATCACAAAATCTACCTGAGAGACTCTTCTGGAAGGGAGCATCAACAACCTAACTTGGCCATTCAGAATGTTTCAATAAACTTTACAGCTCCTAAGAAGTCACATGAATTTCTAGCTTGGGAATACGAGGGAATGTCTGTCTCCAACTGGAAGCTTTCTTATCTTCTGCCTGACATGGCTTTGGAGTCACATAGAATTAGATCAAGCCTCTCACAGAAATTGTTGCTTTCTTCTTATACCATTCTTTCCCCCATTTGATTGCTGTTTCTCCAGAAGACTGTGGGGGATTTAGCTCTAGCCACCCAAATCCTCCATTCTACCCATCCCATTGCCTTTTGTTCCTAAGACATGTGATTTGAGCCTGGTGCCTTGCTGATGCTAGGTAAGCACTCTACCACAAAGATATATCCAAAGCCCCCCTTTACCATTTATTTTTAGACAGGGTCTTATTAAGTTGCCCACGCTGGCCTAGAACTTGTGATCTCCCTGCCTTAGCTTCCTGAGTATCTGAAAGTATGGGCATGAAAAATTAGTCATGGTTTCTCTTTTCTTATCGCTCCTCCTCCTCTTCTCTGTTCCTTCCTTCCTTCCTTCCTTCCTTCCTTCCTTCCTTCCTCTTCTTTTCTTAATGGAACCATAGTTGCATGCTGATAGTAGCTAAACTGCCTTCCTGTAGGTAGGTGTGAGCAGTCATAGGTGATAGTGATATGTGAGCATAACTACTGAGTGGCCAGCATCAAATGGCACCAGCATGCCCTTCATCTTCCCTTCCTGTGTCATACCAACTGTAACCAGGGCATACTGGTGCTTATTTCAGCCCTGTAGCAGGTGACAGTTCTCTGGTGAATGATGAGGAAATGAGTATTAAAAAAACAAAAAACAAACAAAAACCACTTGATTCCCTGAATGATGTCATGGAGCGCATGCCAAACTAGAATATTATACAGGATGAAACACAGGAGAGTAGCAGGCCAATTGAAATGAACAATGTAACATTACATGGCTGTCAATGGATCTCTGAGCATCAGCAACTTAGACTTACCTTACCTGAGCCAGGTCCTGCTAGGGTGTTCATCAGAAATAGATACAATGGCTGGTTTATACGGTATTTCCCCAGGGCAGAACACCTACCTTTACTCTGTGGACACTGTCATACTTCATAAATGGAACCTAAGATTGAATTTTACATAGGTACAGCATACTGACTTTAAGCAGTCTAGACCCTTAAAGTCTCTTGCCTGTGTTGTTGCTAATCTACATGCCCTCTGACTCACACTCATGAAGTTGGAATTCTGGTATCTTGGCTACTTCTTCCAACTTCCCTTGATACTCTTGAGTGCCTTGCCATATGCAACCTTATTTTAGCTTATGTGCATTCTTTGATGCTTATACAAAGAAATAAAACACTTCACATATTATTCTTATGCTAAAACAATGCCAGAATCCTCATTATGCAGCTAGGTGGTATCAGGACCAAAGCTTGAGGCCTGGGTAACGTGGACCTGTGAGTAGAGAAATTGTTGGTCTTTGATGTGATGTGAAAATAAAACTGGAAACCTTGTAGTTCAAGGGATTTTCATACATAAATAAGTGGTCACCCTGCAAACATTGACCACTATTGAAACCTAAGACTCTTGAGCAAAGAAAGGGCACCTGAAGACTTCAAACCATCTGTGATGTCTTTGATTCATCTTGCTCTCATTTTTATTTTTCAAAAACTGAGCACTTTAAAGTTCATTATTCAACAGCTATATCATGCACATGGATGGGTAAGAAGGATCAAATTTGAAATGCCACTTTGTATTTTTCAGTCTCCTCACAATGAGTGTTCAGTCCATTCTTTTCTATACTCACACAAACTATTGGAGACTGTTCTTCACCCACAGCCTCAGGAGCTCCAGGATACCTTCATTGCATCCACCTGTCTCAGGTCTATCAGCATCCTCAGCACAAAAGGACTGTGTGTTTTATTTGAAATGTTGATTAGGGATGAGTGATCGCTCGAATTGCTTGGGCCACAATGAGAATTCTGTGTTGATACTACCTCAAAGAAACAAAGCTCTGTGTCATGGCAACCGTTTCATAATTGGTGATAGATCTAGAGAGTTCACAGTAGATCAGAATTCTGCATTGATATATGCCATTAAAAAGAATTTAGAGAATTAGTAAAAATATAAGAATCATGATAATTCTGTTTTTTAATTAATTCAGAAGTTGGCATACAAAGTAATATATTTCATTATGGCATGTTCGTTCATGTGTATTGTTATACTTTCTCCTTCTTCACCCCTGTCCCCCAATGCTCCCTGGGTCCTCATTGCCTTCTTCCCCTTGCTGGTCTTTGTCCCTCCAAACGGTCACCTTTCTGCTTCACATGCATTATATTACTCTCCCCACACCCCTAACTTTTCTTCTTCCTCTTCCTCTTCTTCCTCTCTCACCTACCCAGATTCTACTTTCAAGACACACACACACACACACACACACACACACACACACACACACTCAAATCTAGACTCAGAAATCAAAATAAAAAGCATACTATTTGTCTTTCTGACTCTGAAATATTTCATGTAAACCTAATGACCGCAGGTTTCATCCGTTTCCAGCAAACCCCATGATTTCATCTCTGACTGAATAAGTGTGTAAGTACCACATTTACTTTTCTGTTCCTTGAGGTCGGTCCCACTTCCTGGCAACTGTGAATAGCTCAGCTAAAGGCATGGATCTCTATCCAGGAGTGGCACATGTCACACAGTAGTGCTGTCTTCAGTGACTCAAAGGAACTTAGATGCTGACTTCTGTGGTAGTTTTAAATGTTTGTGTTTCCATAAGCACTATGTTTGCCTTTCTCTCTCTCCCTTACAAGAATTTGCTGTCATTTTTTTCTCACGGATAGCCATTCTGATTGGAGCAACACAAAACCTGAAAGTAGTCAAACACTTTGTCAAATATTTATATTTGTATTTAATTTTTTAGAGTTGTCAATTCAGCTTACAAACCCGTTTATTAGATAATTTTGTATATTCAATATTTTCAATTATTTCTGTAGTCTAGATATGAATCACTAAGCTGGTGTAGAGTTGGCAAAGATTTTTTTCTCCATTGTGTAGGCTCTCTTCTTATGCTGGTAATTGCTTTCTTTTCTGGACAGAAGCTTTTTAACTTCGTGCAATCTCATCTGTCAGTTATTGGGACTATTTTCTGTACTATCAGAGTCTATACCTTGAGGTATTCCTCCTATCTCATAGTCTAGTGGTTTTTCTGTCTGTCTTTCTGTCTTTCTTTCTTTCTGTTTTGATTTGGTTTGGTTTTTGTGGTTGTTGTTGTTGTTGTTTGTTTTTCTATTTTTTAAAGACAAGGTTTCTATGTGTAGCCCTGGCTGTCCTGGGACTCACTCTATAGACCAGGCTGGCCTCAAACTCAGAAATCCACTTGCTTCTGCCTCTGGAGTGCTGGGATTAAAGGTGTGTACCACCACTGCCCAGTTAGACATTTCTAAGTTTCGAGTCTTACATAAAAGTCTTTGAATCATTCCAAACTGATTTTGTGAGGGTAAGAATTTCACTGCTTGCCTAGGCAGTGGCAAGGTTGTTGTCTCCACATGTTCCTTGGGTCAGTCACTTGGAGACAGTAGTGGAGAACACCAGCTTCAGTTACCACAGTTCAGCTGATCCTCAGTGGCCTCCACTGTTCTGTCCACCTCTTCCCACCTCTAGTGCTCTCAGATTCTGTCTATGTCTCCAAATCTTTGCAAGGAGCCTGTTCTGAGGAAGGACTCATTTCCTGGCATCTACCATGGACTGCATGGCACAGCCTGACACCAGGCAACAGCTACTCAGGCAGCTTTTTTCCCACAGAGAATTCTGTCAATCTCATCTCTGTTACTCCTTTTCTCTGTTTCACACACCACCTTTCTCCCCACAGTGTTCAGTTACAGCATCACCTCCTTTGTTTCTGGTATTCATCCAGTCTCTGTTTTAAAGGTTGTTCAATACATTATGTATATATGTGAGTGCCTGGATATATGTATGTGATGTATGTACATGCCTGGTGCCCAAGGAGATCAGATGAGGACATAGAATTCCTTGGCACAGGAGTTAAAGATGACTGTGAGATAGCATGTGGGTACCCAAAGCCAAAACAGGGGTCTCACCCAGAACATCAAGTACTCCTAACCTCTGAGGCATCTCTCCAGCTCCATTCCCTCACCCTCAGTCTGTTCTCATACCTACTTTTGTTCAACACATCACTCAGAGCAGCTTCTAATCTTCCATTTACCTGAACTCCTTACTGTGCCCTTTTGAGCAGAGTCTTGCTCTTCAACTAGACTGTCCTGAAACTTAAGGTAACACTCATCCTACCTCAGCCTTCCAAGTACTGGAATTACAGGCATGAACCATTATACTCAGGTCTTTCACATCCTTTGATGCTCTCAAAACCTTGCAAGGGGAACTGCTTGGTGCCCACAGGTTTTGAATTTCAATACTGAAACCTAGCCCCATTCTAGGACTTATGAAATCTTCCAAGCCTTTCGACTGGCATTCTACAATTTGTAGAACCAGAGTTAGGCATAGAGTAAGACCCTAGGAAGGGAGAGGAAGATCTCTGAAGGAAAGTGAAATAGAACATATAGTTATGGAGAGATGGGAGTGGGGAGATGAAACTAGGAGGATTAAATGGGGAGGGGGATGGGAAGAGATGGAAGGACTATGGGAAGGGTCAACAAACACCAAGGGCCATTTGAGGGGTCATAGTCTACAACTGCAAAAGCTTTCTAAAATACGTAATACATGACAGAAATATACAAGGAGTCACAAAACAAGGATGGAGACAAATCCCCAAGGAGACATGTTTTGCCACCAAGTAAAACCTCCAGTGACAGGAATGGGTTACAGTAGTTGAGTATCTATAAAGGGGGGGGGGGCACCATGAGAGTACCAAAAGCATTTCAGGCTATTGCCAAGGTGACCAGTTGCTCTCCACAAACTGATGGTGGTAAGGCCCTATTGGTGAAGACAATAATTATGTACCTTATTGATCCTGAAGCCGAGCTGGTACCTAACTCGAGCATTCATCAATACAGACTGGTGTTCATGATGCTGGAAAGTACTCTGCGCAGTAGCAGAGGAAAAGTATAACCACCAGCCCAGCTACAAACTGCAGTCTCCAACAGTGCTCCACTTTTTTCTTCTTATCAAGCACAAAGATAAGTGACAACCTCTCCGTCTTTCTGAGCTCAGCCTCAGGAACATTTTTTTCAGGAACTTTCCTGACCTGTCAACTACTCAATTCTCATCAGTAGAGGATTTTACAGTATTTTTCATATTGGTCCCTGTTGCAATTTGCATGTTTAGAGAATTACTTGATAATTGTATGTTATTCTGCAATAAAAACAACTTGCTTGTCTACTGTTGCTTCCCTGGTATCTAGCCTGATGCCTAGCATGGTAGCCACTCAGTAAATTTAACAAATGAGTGACTTTGTATTTGTCATATAGAGGAATCACCGTATAATTGGCTTTTCTTCTCTTCTTGGATTGGGATTAGCAGTTTGTCAACAAGTATTTATTGAACTTTATGAGGCAGAGAGAATGTTCTGTATTTTTAATAGTCCTGAAGTGTGTACTATATGAATTCTGTGCTGGGGTTTTAAAAAAGACAAATAAGGCTCAAGGAAGAGACCAAACTTCATCTTATGAGCCATGGTAGAGTCAGATGAGTAACCAGAGACCAACGAGCAAGCAAGGAATCACTTCCAAAAATAACAGCGTCCACTCTGGCAATATAGCTCAGAATGATGGGAGGAAAATTACCTAGAGCTTGCCCCCTCATCAGTGACTGGGAACGTTTCCATTAGGGATTTCTCTGCTCTGGACAAGTGTAATATGCCACAGTGACTCACCACAGGTAGCCAGCCCACGGTCAGCTTTGCACAATGCATCCCAGGCAAACGGTGTGACCTATTCTAAATTCCTGACTTCAGAAAGAAAGGAGACAAGCCACCTTCCAGACCCAGGTCAGTGTTTGTAGGGCTATGACAATAAAAACCAGAAGCCATTCTGAAGGCTGTAGTTGGTTTAGAGAAACGCAACTGTTGTCACCCCTCAACTATATGGACTCTCTTTCCTTTTTCAAATGCTGTGGGACAGAAAAGGGCTATATAGGACTCTGTCCTAGCACCAAGTAACTGATGGGTGATACCTCTAGCAACATGGCTTCATTAGCCACATCACGAAATGTAAAAACCACAGTGAGGGCTCTCAGGAAGGAGCTATGAATGGTACAGAGAAACCAGGGAGGAAAGACAGTCTTTGACTCTTCCTCCAACAGGAAGCAAGGCAGAAGTGAAGTGAATATCCACCTTATAAATATCTGAAGACTGTTCAATGCCCTGCTTGCTTGTCTCACTAGAGGAATAACCTGCATCTTGAGCACTGTGTGAAGTACATGTTGTGTTGTCCATTAGTAAACCAGAAGCCTGAGAAAACAAATTCAGCTTCTTAATTGATCCAAGATGTCTACCCGAAGCATAATGTCCCGGACTCCAGAACCATGGAAAAATAATCTCATCTGAGCTTGCCTAAGAAGATGACTATATATTCAGTCAAAGTGCAGATGAAGCATGGGTAATTCAGATCAAGATTAACATCTTTTCATAAGATATGAATTTAAAGGTGATCCAAAGTAGGAGGAGTTGGTGAAAGATGTGGAGGATGGAAGGTTTCGAGAATCGTGATTTCAAAGTGTTAGTCTTGAATGCTGAGACACACAACAGTGGGCAGGATGTGGCAGTCATTTGTTGCTTTTGGAAACCCAATTTCAATCTGCTTTCCATCACTTGCTTCCTTTCTGATTTCATTTAAGAGTACTTTCTTCCTCACCACATGCCACCCCGATGGCTGAAGGACCAAGCCCTTTCTTTTAAGCAAACCAAAGATCTTCATGTCCTCAGTCTCCCTGAGAGATGAACAAAACATGTTGGCCAACTGATTGAACTCACTGTATTAGAAGTTTGCTTTCTTCTTTGTTTGTTTAGCTTACATGGCTAACAACTGGCTCTAGGGCTGTACACATGCTTGGCAAGGGCTGTGCCTCTCATTTACATCACCAGTCTTAGTCTCTTGAAGCTGAGTCCCAAGTAAATGGTCAACAAAGAGGAGAAAGCCATTCATCCCCAAGGCAGGAGCTGTGGCTGCTCAGCTCATTCTACTTCACAGCTGTGGCTTGATTTTATTGCCCTAAGCTTTCTGGTGCCTAGGCTTCTGTTGATCTTACTGGTTCAATGCTTATTTCTCCAGCCTCCTGGGGGATTCTCTGAGCCCTTATGTTCTTCCAACAAATTCCTTTGGCTGAAGACAACCCAAATGACTAATAGACAAATGGTAAATTCACATGAAAAAGCTTATTGAAATGGTATGAAAATAAAAAGCATTCAAAGGGAGATGCTCAGGAGAGTCGGGGCTTGGAAAAGTCTGGGTTAGGATTCCAAGGCACAGAGAAAACTGAGGTGAGTGGAGCTTCTCAGACTCCAATGTAGACCTCAAAGTTAGACCAGAAACAGCCAAAGGAATAGAGAACACCAACGTAGTTGTGTCAACAATACAGAAATGTCTTAGAGGTTTTGAATGGTCAAAATACAATATGGAAAAGGAGATAGATCTATAATTCTTTTAAAAAGGCAAGGGAAGATGAAACAGCACAGAAATGAACAAATATAGAAAGGGGGCTTTTCCCTGGCTGAAGGGTAGGGGGGAAAGTGGTGACTAAGAATGGAGCTTCTGCCCTGGGACAGCCAGGACCTAAGACCATGGTGACTTTGAGGAGCCAGACTTGTAAAAGACCTGCTGAGAGTGCCATGTACATCTACAAAAGAAGAGAGGAAGACAGAGGGGAGGGGGAAGGGGAGGGGGAGGGGGAGAGAAAAGGGGAGGAGGAGGGGAGAGTAGAGGGAAGGGGTGGGGAGCAGAGGGGATGGAAGGGGAACGGAGGGGAGGGGATAGGGGAGCAGAGGGAAAGGGAGGGGGCTGGGAGGGGAAGGGAAGGGAAGGGAAGGGAAGGGAAGGGAAGGGAAGGGAAGGGAAGGGAAGTCTTCATATGTAGACTTAGCTAGAAACCAGACTGTCAGAATCTGGAAAATGTAGCTCACAAGAAAATACATCAGGAGACAGAGAATAAACCATGACCACACAGGGTGGAGAAAGCATTCACCTCACCTGGAAAGGCATTGTGGCATTTAAAGACGAGATCTGAGAAGGAATTGCACAGCCTAAGTTAAAGCACAGCTGTCTGGAAGACACTAATCATATGAATCTCCTGTTGCTGCTGTAAAAAATACAACTTTAACACAGCACAGATTTCCATCACAGTTCTGCAGGTTAGAAGTCGAAAATTCATTTCATTAGCCTAAAGTCAGGGTCACCCAAGCTGGCTCCTTCTACAGGCTTCAGAAGAGTGTGGCTATTCATTTTGAAACCTTCAGCCTCTAGAGGCCACCTGCACTATTTGGCTGTAACCCCTTCCTCTAGCCATTACAGTCTCGTGCATCTATTGTTGGATCTCCTCCAATTACAGCCTTCTGCCTCCTGATATAAGAACTCTTCATAATTATGTTGATTACATCGGGATAACTCATGTTAATCTCCATTTCAAGATACTGCATGTCATCACAACCATAAGGCATCTTTGCCATGTAAGGTAGCATATGTTCAGGTTTTCCTTATTAGGACATGAGCATCTTTGGGATGTAATTATTCAGCATACCAACCCTTGGGGTTGAGTCCATTGCATGGGATTGCTTGGAACTGGAGGTAAGCATCTAATTTACAGTGTATTCTGAGATCCAATTTGTAAAATAGGATTGCTACACTTTACATGAGCACTGAAGGATTAAGGGGGTCTTGGAATCTCACTCTAAAAGGTAGGTAGGAAGGGAAAATATGACCTTGGATCTGAGTTTGACTGGCTCAGTCCAAGCTCAGCAGCAGAATCCAGACAAAAGCTCTCCCATTTGCTGCATGTTTCATGCCTTTTTATCAGCTACAGAGTTTTAACCACTTAGTCTGAAAAGATGCAAGATAAGAAGAATTCTACCAGATTCCATCCAAACTCCTAGAAATGGCCGGGTATACCTAATGCAAACAATAAGAAATGAATCTAAAATTTAATTAGATACAAAAGAAAATAGTTTAGCCTGGACAATAGATTGAAAATTTCAGGTCATCAGATGAAAGAATTATGTATAACTGTAAATCAGGAACACCCATCTGGTGGACATGGATTTTGACTTCTTCATCATCATAGATGCTATCAGGAAAAGCTTCCATGTGTCCTATCATGATGCAGAAAGAATTTCTATGGGAGTGACTCATCCCCCAAACCTGCATCCTGGCTCAAGCTCTCTAAATAAAAATCAGTCTCAAGCTTCCTGGGATAATTATTCTCTTGTGGCCATTGTGAATTCAGAAATCTCAACCTGCTTAAAATATGAAATAATTAAAAACATGAATATAGATATTATAAAGTCTTCAAAGCACAATATTCTGATTTGTGGTAAATGTAGGAACATGTAATAGACACTTAAGGGTAAACGTACTTATGTCATAAAGAGTTTCTTATATGAAAAGTTCAAAAGTTAGCCTTATGCATTTTATTTAAGATATATGTTTAGATTTGGGCTTATCATTTTAAAAAGACATGAGGAAAATGTACTTATATTATCAGTATGATACCTTTTCATACTTAACGTTTTTAATTCATTATACTTATAAAAGTGTTTAAATAGTTGAGGGGAAGTATTATTTCTTCTGGTTGCAGCCTGACTATTTGGCCTCTGAAGGGCTTATGTAGACGCTTAGAGTATTCTATGTGAGTAGGTAAAATAACAAAGTCTCTTGTCTTTACTTTATGTAATTTCCTAGATGTAGAAACAGTCTAATAAATTTCAAATTGAACCACAAGCCTTAAGTAAACAATGTTTTACATTGTTTTATTTATTCAATTAATTTAATTTTGATCATCACGTAAGTCGTGTTGCCTGTAACTAGCATCTTTCATATGTCAGACTATACCTTTTGGTATGATGAATTTGAACCATATTTTGCATTACCTGATAAAAAACAAGACTGTTGTTTGTGTACTCCAGCATCCTCTTAGCAGAATGAGCTTCTACACAATTGCAGCGCAGAAGCAATGGGTTCTCCTCTAGTGTTGAAGGCAGCTGGAGAAACAAATCGGGAGCACACTAGGCAGGCTGGAGCTGGAAGTGTCCTATTACCTGAGCATTAGGTTGGCTGACTGATCAGTCTCAGGCAGCATTGCCTGCTCACGTTTTCCAGGTCATCCATCTCATTGATATGGTGTAAATCAGGATGATTTATTGCCAGCTTGCAGTTGCTTTGTGTGTGCTTTTCAGACTTGGTGTTGAATAGCTCTAATTCAATCCATTTTCCTGAGTTCCTCCTAAGCTTACTACTGCCCACATCCACTCCACCCACACCTTGATTGTTTTTCAATAGAATATTTACCCTGACACTATAACATCCTGGGGTAGACAGAATAAAGCTGGGCTCCTTGGAACGGAAAGAAAATATGCAAATGCAGAAGTAATGCAAAACTATTAGGTGGGCTTGCTTCAGCTCCGCCTTTCCAGCTGGGAAAATTAATCTACATTATTTCCACCTACTCAAGACACTTGAAAATATAGTATAGTATTTCTCAGAATGAACTGATTTTCAGATGGTGTTTGTTTACATAGGGGATGTGAATAGTTTAAGAGCCCCATCATTGATAAAAAGTATCACTCTGGGTATTTAATGTATTCTTTAGAAAAACTAGATTATTTTTACTATAAAATTTAAGAAGTATAATCAGTAAATAATTTGAAGTCTTGACCATGAAAGAAATAGTTTTTTGTTGCTGGTTTTTTCTTTTAATCTCCCCAAACCTAATTTTTCCTTTCCTTTAATCTCTTATCATTGTCTATGGAGAATACTAGAAACTTTTCTACTAAAAGCCATGTTCTTTTCTTCTTTTGCTAAATTCCCTAGCCCCTTTGCATCTGAGTGGTACCATAGTGGCACTTAAGAGGAAGTGACCAGGCAATAAAGGGTATAGGTATTGGTTTACAGCAAATGATGTGGTGGTAGATGCCAAGGCTTTCCTAGTGTGGGCAGAAGCTCAAGGTGAAAAGAGCCTGGATCTTTCAGAGGTTCTAATACTGATCTTAATCCTAACTCTGACCCTGACTGTAACCTTAGCACACATAGGATGAACAGAACACCCACCATATTCACTCCCTAAAGGTTTTGGTGTGGTTACCAGAGTTCTCCTTCCATTTTTCAAACCTAGGGAACCATTCACTGATCAGAAAAGGGATATATACAGTGAGCTTGCTAACAATTCTAGACATCATTAAAGGTTTTAAGAGTTCTTTTTATCTCTTTTTTTTCATTTCTACTGTCTTTATTTTATTTTTTTTTAAAAAAGACCACCAGTCATTAGATCACTGCTTATGACATCATGAAAAAGTTACTCAGATATAGATATTAAAATAATTTCTTAACTTCTTATATCACTTTGATGTGTCTTGACCAATAAGCATATGAACGATTGTCAATGTCACTAATCAATAGAGAAATTAAAATCCAAACCACAATGAGAGAGTTGAGGGATGGCTCCATCAGGAAAGAACTTGGCACACAAGTTCAGATCTCTAGGCCCCATATATCACAAGCTGTGCATGGTCATTCAAGTCTATAATTCTGGTCTCAAGGGTATTGGGGGCAGGGAGAAGAGATGAGTGGCTGCCTAGAGCTTGCTGGCTGGCTGTTTTGAGTGAGAGGATTATGTCTCAAAAAGTAAGGTGGAGCTAATGAGATGGCCTTGCAGGGAAATGTGTGTGCTACCAAGCCTGCTCAGCTGAATTGACTCCCATGATCCAGGTAGCAGAAAGAGAGAACTGACTCCTGTAAGTTGTCCACTGACCTCTAAATGCATGGCATAGCACAGAAGTACATACACATGCATGCACACACACTGAATAAATGAATGAAGAAACATAATTTCAAAAATAAAGTGGATAAAAACAGTGGAAGTCATTTGGCATCAACCTCTGGTCTGCGCGCACATGTGTGTGCACATAAAAGCACACACACATAAGCACACACACCAAACACAAGCACACAAACACACAAGCACACACAACAAACACAAGCACACAACACACACAAACAAGCACACATACTAAACACACACACACAAACACACATACAAGCACACACAGCAAACACACATTCTACAGTGAGATATCATTTCATACTTACTAAATTTCAATATGAAAAGCAAATCAAAGCCAGGCAGTGGTGGCACACGCCTTTAATCCCAGCACTCGGGAGGCAGAGGCAGGCAGATTTATGAGTTCGAGGCCAGCCTGGTCTACAGAGTGAGTTCTAGGACAGCCAGGGCTACACAGAGAAACCCTGTCTCGAAAAACCAAAAAAAAAGAAAAGAAAAGCAAATCAAAATAGATTGCACATCGAATGCAAAACTTGGATCTTATGCATTGCCAGTGAAATAAAATTATATCCACTGTGCACAGCACTGCAGAGCATCCTCGAGAGATGAATCACAGGATTACTTTTGATCTACCAGTCCCACTTCTGGGCACACACCCTAGCCCCCCAAAAAGAAAAAGAGACTTGAATAGATGTCTGCAAACTAAGTTCTTAACAGTATATTCACAAAAACCAGAAGATGGGAGTAGCCAATCTATTGATGAATAAGCAAATGTAGTACACAATACATATGCAATGAAATATTTTTCAGCTCCCAAAAGGAAGAAAATTCAGACCTATACTGCAGCCTGGATGACCCTTTGGGACATTGTGTTGAGTGACAAATGTTGTATTATTCTACTTATAAAAGGGGGATTCTGTGGTTGTCAGAGTGTGCAGTTAGTTTTGTTAATTTTATTGCATTGAGAAACCCCTATGGGATTACAAAACCATCCCTCTGGATGTGTTTGTGATGGCTTCCAGAGTCAGTTGGAGTGCTCTGACCTAGTGAAAGATTCATCCCGAACAGAATCATAAAATGTGTTAATGTTATCAGCAGTAAGTAGAGGCCCAGTTGGAAGAACTAGGCTCTCACCAGGTGTGCGTATTTGAAAGTTCTATCATATCTCCAGTCTGCTTTTTTATGTGCTGTTTGCAATGATGCTAATAACTCCTCTGCCACAAATGACTGCCCCTCTGATGCTCTCCCAAGTGACCATGGACTAAACCCTCCAATCCTGTGAAGCAAAATAAATCTGGCCTGTTGCTTCTGTCAGGTATATGGCTAACACAATGATAAAAGTCATTGCGGACTGGGGGCTGAGAGCTGGGGGCTAGGAATGAGGGCTGGAGACTGGAGCTGGAGCCAGGGCTGGGGGTTGGGGGCTGTGGCTGTGGCTGTGGCTGTGGCTGTGGCTGTGGCTGTAGCTGTGGCTATGGCTGTGGCTGGGAACTGGGGCTAGGGCTGGGGTTTGTGGGCTGGGAGCTGGGAGCTGGGAGCTGGGAGCTGGGGACTGGGCATGGGGGCTGGGGCTGGGGACATGGACTGTTCTGTTCTCTCCTTCCACCATGATGCTGCAATTGATGAGATGAAACAGACTTTGGAGACAGAGGAGGCATTCACACAGTTCATGCAAGGACACTAGAGTTACCATAAAACCATTGATATATTAAAGTCAGGTTGTTTTCTGTTACTGGTGCATAGATCAGGGTGGGGGAGAAACCAAACAGATCAGCTGAGCTTCTCCTCTTCCTCAGAGGGTGACTCTCTAGAGCAGTAGAATACAACAGGCACACATACTGATATAACAAGTACTGCCAAGAGCTGATTTCTCTGTGCCATCCTATTCATAAAACATAAGCCTCAATCTCTGGATTCCACTTATTATTTTACCCTTTGATCCCTCACACTCCACCTTTATGTTTGTTATCTGTGTCTCCCCAGATATACATGCATGCATACATGTATACATGTGTAGAGACATTTCTTTATATGTAATTTACACACATATTTAACACTATTTTTAATTAATTAGTTAGTTTGTGTTAGCATTCAGGGGTGCACATGTGCCACAGCATGCATGTCAGAGGTCAGAGGTCAGAGGACAGCCCTGAGCAGTCAGTTGTCTCCTTCCACCATGATGAGGCAGGGTTCCTCTTGCTTCAACTTTTCATACTCCAGGCTAGCTGGCCAAGGAGCTTCTGGCCAATTCACCTGTTTCCACCTCCCCTCTTGGAGTCGGAATGCTGGTATTACAGATATATGCTTCTACATCTAGTTTTTAATTCGAGGTTCCAGGGATTGGACTCAGGTTGTCAGGTTAGCATGGCGAGTGTTTTCCTTTCATCCAGGGCGCCATCCCCCCTTCCCCCAGTCCTTTACGTAATGCCATTTTTGAAAGCGCTATCCAGCCCACTTTGATGTTAAGGAGCTTGTTCTATATTTTCTTAATCCATTTCTCCAGTAACGGGAAGTATTTTGACTTCCATCTCCTCCTACACTAAACTAAATACTGAAATGAATTTCTCTGTGCTTGTTATCCTTGGATCTGTGGATACGTCTCCCAGGGTTTGCAGTCAAGAGTGAGTATGCACATACTGAATTTCACTGAGATTTGCCAATAATTCACCAGAGAAGCTACATGGTCCAAAGCTTCCAGAGCAATGCATAAGAAAAGCTGTTTTCCTCTATGCCTGCCAACATTGAATATTAACCAACTTGAAAAGTACTTGCCAGTAAGTGTAAGCATTTTAATCTCTTTTCAGTTTTCATTTCTGCAGTTGCTAATGAGCTCAGCATCTTCATATACATGCTAGTCACTCTGATGTCTCCCTCTGGGCATTGTCTAGTCATCTTGCCCATCCATTTTGTATTGGAGACCCAGTCCTTTTCTTATTCATTAAAAAACATTCTTTGCCACATTAATCTCTTATGGCTTTGAACACGGCAAATTTTTTTCTCCTATGCTTTTTACTAAGGTTTTTTGTGTGTGTGTGTGTGGTATTGTTTGTTGAACAGAAAGTGTTAATTTTAATATGGTTGAATATATAATTTATGTCTCATGCTTAATGTTTTTGGAACGTTGCTTGGGAACCTTTCAGGATCCAGAGATAGTCTCTGGTGCTATTTTATTTATTTGAAGACATCTTGAATGTTTCTTTATGTGTAGGTTGAGTAGAGATCAACTTTGTTATTCTCCATATATGAATAAAATCATACTATTCCAAAGAAAATATCAGGGTTTTGAAACTAAATTACACGGCTATTAAATGGATAAGAGAAAAAAGCAATTCCAGGACCAAATAAGTTTGGGATAAATCAAGTTAAGCAGTGGTAGACAGATTTCTACTCTACAAATCTCCCCATGGTTTTTAATGTTCATGTATACGTATTTGTTGAGAAGGGGCAGTAGCCAAACTACTGATCTCAGTTGGTGCATTTTTTTACAACCTTCAACTTAAGAGTGTTTATGACCTCTTTTTTTTTAAAAGCCTTTTTAAAAGATAAAGAGAATATAACAGGGACCATATGCCAACAAAACCAAAGACATTTATTATCTGGCCCTTTCTAGAAAAAGTTTTTATAGTTCCAGTCTATAGTGCGAAAGCTCTCCAAAAAATACTGATTCAGACCCCTCAAAGAGGGTGATCACATGAGGTTAGTGACCTACAGCAACAAGAGGCCCTGGTCTGAGCTGGGTGACACAGGGTTAGCAGAAATACTGAAGAGGCCCTGGTCTGTGCTGGATGGCACAGGGTTAACAGAAGTACTGAAGAGGCCTGGCATTGGTAAGTATGCCCAACCTTCTACCCAATGTTAACTTAACTATAAAATAACCTGCCCTTTTCTCCTATTTACACAACCAAGGAGGGAGATGCTTATGGAAATGCTATCGCCCCATCTCTCCCTCTGTGGCCTTCTTGTTGCCTCTACCCTCACTTCAGCCCATCTGTGCCCCTAATTTAAAGCATCCACTTGGAACTCAAAACTCAACTTTAATGTATCCGTTGCATCAGAGTTGCTAAAAACAATCTATGGATTAGCCTCCTATTTAAACAGCTGTCTCATCTCGTCTCCCCTAATATTCTATTTGAAAGGCTCTATCTTGTGTCATTTCTGTTCTATGTAGTTTTCAATATACTTTGAAAGACACAGATTAACTAAATATGCAGTATGTCAATTCCAATGGCCACAACGGAGTTGTGGGGTAGAGTAATGTGATAAGGTAAAAATGACTGACCAGACTGAAGGGTGCAAAAAAGAAAAAAAATCAAATAAAAATATTGGTTTTCTGAGACAGGGTTTCTCTGTGTAGTGTCCTGGAACTGGCTTTGTAGACCAGGCTGGCCTTCAACACAGAGATTACCTACCTCTGCCTCCTTGGGGCTGGGATTAAAAGAATATGCCACCAATACCTGGCTGTAAAACAAACAAAAAATTTAGTGTTCTTATTGATAAATCTGAATATTATGTACTGAATATTTGTGCCCTTCCCTAATTAATATATTGAAATCTTACCCTCTAACATAATGGCATCAAGAGGCAAGAGTCTTGCTGGGAAGTTGACCAAGTCATGAGTGTGAGGCCTTAAGGAATGGGATGAATAACCCCTGAGAGAGGACCTATAGAGCTATGGTTTTTCTATTACATGAGGATACAGGAAACCTTTAGTCTGATGCTGGAGAAAGGGTCCCCCACTGATCCTCATTATGCTGACCCTTGACCTTGAACCTCCAGCCCAGAAATAAATGTCTATTACCACTGAGTCTATGAGACATTGTCACAGCAGCCTATGAGTACATGAGACACCCTGTGATGGTATGACATTCCTTCTAGAAAAGAACTCAGGGAAGTGACTCTGAGACTCTGGAATGTCCTCCCCAGTTTGCAGACAAATGGTGTTAAAAAGCCCTCTGTGTGCTTAGGTGTGAGAGGTACTCAGTGTATGCTAGATGTAGTGACTCATTCCTGAAGAACGGAGTGAGAAAAGGGAACAAACATGGTAAAAGGACAACTTAACAAGTATCACCCCAAACATAGGACCAAGCACACGACCCTCAGTAGTAGTGTCTAGTAGTCACGTATCCCTAAGCTGGAGCAACAAAAGCTTCTCGTAACCACTATGGCACTTCCCTCTAAATCCTGAAACTTGATCTTATCATAAGAAAAACAACAGACTAAGCCACACCAAGTTCTATGGAATGAAACATCTGACCAGTGTTTCTTGAAACTGTCAAAGTCAAGTCAGAGACACAATCCAGGACAACTGTGAAACCAGGACCAGAAAAGCAGATGACCCAAAGAAGCAGGAGTGACTGAAACACAGCATAACAGATCCTGGGGTCCCCAAACAAAAAGGAGTGTTTTAAAAAATGGTAAAATTCAAATTAGGTTTGGAATTTAGTAAGTAGTAATGTACAGATTTTGGTTTCCTAGTTTTGACTAATATACCCTTAGGGAAAATCAAACCTGGGTGAGGGGTAGGTAGGAACTCTGCTCTTCTCACAACTTTTCTGTAAATCTAAAATTGTTCTGAGTAAAAGGGAGTTTTTGTTTAAAAAAGAAACAGAAACAGGAAAAAAAATCTACGTCAGCCTATGGTAAGTTGTGATGGATTATCGAGTGGTAACCTGTGGTAATCTGTGGTAACCTGTGGTATGTAGATAGGAGTGATTTTTGGAAGCCAGCATGGAAAGACTACTCAGAACAGTGACAGAAAGACAGAGAGAATGAGCACCTCTCAGATGAGAGGGGCAGCATGGGTGAAAGGCAAGGGGACTCCCGTCATAGACTAATAGAAATGAGCTTCTGAGAGATGAGATGTGGCCAGACTGCAGCAGGGGGGATGGGATGGAGATGTTCAGTAAGGCCAAGTAGCAGCGGGGCTAGCAAGTCCAGGACAGGAACCTGAGAATTTGGGTGCAATGCTGGGAAATGTCTGAAAAGAAAGCAATCTCGATTGGTTAGAGAAGAGAAAGAAAGCATGACAAAATTGTTCTGCTCACACCTCGGTCACGTTAATCCCACACTCCTATTAAGCCTCAGACAGCCTTGAAGGCTGGTGTGGGATGAAAAGATTACAAAGTCAGCCTGGATGGTTGGCATCCATTTTCTATGGAATAAACCTTTAAACCCATTTCCAGCCAGATTACAGTTTGAAAAATATCTCTTAAGCCCGAGGTCATGGCTGCTTGTGGAAAAGATCGATGACTGTACAGAATCATCCCATTTACTCTGTCACTTTTACACTCTTAGGTCAAGCTGCTGAGCATTACATGAAGAAAAATGATGGACTGTTCAGCTCAGAGCTGAAGGAGGACAACGCCAAAAACAAAATAAAAAGAGCTACTCTTCCGTGGTTGAGCTTTGGACTTGACCTAGTCTACAGCATCCTTTGTTACCTACAGATGATAAATATGACCAAGCAACCAGAGCCCATTGACTCTGATTGTCAGCACTTTTACTGTTGTGCTCACTCAGCACTATGTACCCTGTTGCCAAAATGAGAGGGGGCACATAAGCAACAGGCAGAAAAGTCTCAGACAATAAAAATAATTGCTTGTAACTGCCAAGATCTGAATTCAGTTCCCAGAACCCACATAAAAATCCAGGTGTGGTAGTAAGTACATGGAAACAAACACTGGAGAAACAGGTGGGTCCCTGGTACCAGCTGGCCATTCACCCTCACCTACTTAGTGAGTTCCAAGCCAATGAGAGACCCTGTCTCAAAAATAAGGTGATCGGTGTTCCTGAGAAATGGCATGTGAGGTTATACTATGGCTTCCACTCTGGTATGTACACACACACACACACACACACACACATGCACACATGCACACATACATATACACATACACCACACACATATACACACATACAAACACACATACCATACACACACAGACACACACAGACATGTACACATACATGCACACACATACACCACACATACACACACACACAGATACGCAGACATGCACATATAACACAGACATAAACACACACACACACACACACAATCCAGGTAATTTGTTGAGTCTCATGACTCCCTTTTAATGTCATAGGGCACCGGCTCTAAAGTTTCTGAGATTATTTTCAGTCATCATACATAATCAACAACCAGGAGGTGATTTCCTTGGTACTTTCTGGAAAATAAACAAAAATTCATATTCTTCAGATTTATGATATTTGTGTTATAGGCATGTCTATGCTCAGTTGGAGTAAGGGTTGGTTCCTCTGGATAGAGAAAGCCTCAGACATGACTTGAACATTGTGATTTGGGACAGGTATGTTTTTAACCCAACACAGGGGGCAGTGGTGAAACATGATTTTTCCACAATGGCATTGAAATCTCTCTTCCTATGAAAGCAGCTGCCCTTGGCCACTCTAAATGAAAGGAACAAAGCGATTTAGCTTTCAGTCACAGCACCTTCCTCTTGGCACTGGGGAAGCAGGTTGTACCTTTCCATCTTAGCCTTGTGAGTGAGGGGGTGACTTGGAGTAGAAAATGGTGGACTTCTATGCAATCTGACATGGAAGAGAGGGCTCAGCTCAGCATTGTCCTTGACTTTCAATAGACAATAGCCAAATGGAAGCTAAAATCACCACTTTTTCCCATTCTTGCTATGACTCAGAGCACCATGTTACCAGAGAGGTCCAGAGAAGCGTATGAGGCACTTAAATGGAGAGATCTTACCATGTTGCTTCCTCCAGTCTTCATCACACACCCGCTTCCTGAAGATGCGCTTGTCCTCCTCTTCCCACTGACATTCCTATGCTGTCTGTGGACATCTGTGCCTTCCAGGGACAGAATTTAGTATTTTATCCATGTTAGTCAGGTATTTCACCCATTTGACAAACACCTGAGTAAAAAAACATAAAGGGGGGATTGATTTTGTCTTTAAGGTTTTAGTCTACAGTTAGCTGGTTGCTGTGAGATGGAAGTGAGCTGAACAAAATGATGGGGAAGAGAACAGCTTTCACTACAGTAGACAAGAAACAAAGAGAGGGGACATGGGTTACGGACACAAGATAGTCTTTGAAGGCAGGCATCCACTGACCTACTTCATCTAAGTCTCATTTCTTAAAAATTTTACTTGCTCCCAAAGTAGCACTGCCATCTGGGAACTAGGTGATCAACACATATGCCTTTCTAGGAAATGTTTCCTAAAACCATAGCATTGCATATCCCATGAACATAGAATTTCGTTCCTCTGTTTACTTTTACTGCTACCCATACTGGATAGACTCTGAGCTCATCTGTCTGCCCAGTATACCAACCTTGTGCCAGGTACTTTCTAAGTGTTGTTTCTAATCAAGCAACAACCTTGCAACACAGATATTCTAGTTTATGTCCAAGAAGAAAAACCACCACAACAAAAACAGTCTTCAAGTGGTCCACTGCTGCTAATAAGTAAAGCAAGGAGTCTCATCCACATGTTTGTTCACTGCATGTCACTGTTTATATATCCTACAGAAGAAAAGAGGCATGAGAGCCATGAATACATGAGTTAATTAGACAACGTGACCCCACTAGAGAGAGATGTTTAAAGCACAGGCCTGTTTTCCCAATAAGGAAGGAAACCATTGGAACCAGTTTCTACCTGTCAGAAGTTTCTAGCCACACAGGTTATTGTCTAAGACCTCAAAACTTCCAAAGCAAAAGTATTCTGCAATCTACTATATTAAATCTACATTAATTAAAGCCAAATTTCACTTCTTCTAAACCAGAGATGGCAGATATGTGAGTCATCTTTCTTACAAATCAGAGTCATTGGAAAAGTATTGAGAAGAATCTAAGATAAAAGACTTAGCATTAAAGTGTCCAGAATTGCTTTATATAGTGCACAAGACTGACAAAGAGAAAATAGATTTTTAAAATCCAGCCATATAGTTATAACCTAAAAGAAAACAGAAGTATGGCAAACCCTGAGAATGCAATCATGTTGGTATTTGTTCAAATATTACATTTACTTTTGTTTTAAGATTTTTTTAAATGAGTCTCCATGAAATTTATAGCACGCAAAGAAAATTCTGGAAACTTTTGTTCATTTCCTGTTTTATTACCACTTCACTATCTATAAGAGACTTTGTTCACATTTCTGAATGTAAATGAAGGAAATAAAATTATACAGAGTTGAATGAGTTCATCCAAATGGGACTGAAAGGTGCTGAGGTTAGTGATAGACAATACTGCTTCTGAGACATAGCAACCGCAAATAATCAACTGAGCTTCAGGAGAGCTCAGTGTTGTGAGACTGCTCACCAAAGGCAAGAGGTGACTCATCTAAAGAATTAGATGGATAAATTCCAGAATTCACAGAGTGTGATTTATTGAGGATTTAAAGATGGAACCAGACTTCCGGTTTCCATCTGTGGCTGGAGACCTCCGCCTGGGCGACTGGGTCTCCATAGCTAAATAGCAATGGGAGAAAATTAGACTCCCAGGAGTGTAGGCAAGCCTGTCTGCTCAGAGGGACCCAACTGGAATACCCAGGACACAGGGACTGAGGAGTGAACTTCTGGTTTCTTTCAGTGGCCGGGGAGCAGATCCTGTGACAAAAGGCTCCATACTCAAAAAGTGCCAGTAGAGAGCTGGTATCCCAGGAGTGCCAGCACACCTTCAAGCACAGGCAAGACCACCACTTCTTTTCAAATTCACTGAATCAAGAGGGACCGTTGCAGAGCCATCAGAACACAGGAACCACGGGACAGTTGGGGACTAGATCCTTCTGGTTTCTGTCTGCACCCCAGAGATGACCCTGTACCACAGCTCTCCAAACCAAAATTCCTCTCAGAGAGAACTGGTCTTTACAAAGTATTGATACCTAGGCTTGCAGGAAAGACAAGCTACAGTCAGAGAGAGTAAGACCAGATAACACCAGAGATAACCAGATGGTGAAAGGCAAGGGCAAGAACATAAGGAACAGAAACCAAGGCTTCTTGGCATCATCAGAACCAAGCTCTCCCACCACAGCAAGCCCTGGGTACTCCAACATACCAAAAAAGCAAGACTCAGACTTAAAATCACATCTCATGATGATGACAGACAATTTTAAGAAGGAAATAAATAACTCCCTTAAAGAAATACAAGAGAACACAGGTAAATAACTAGAAGAACTTAAAGAGGAAACACAAAAATCCCTTATAGAATTACAGGAAAACACAATCAAACAGACAAAGGAAATGAACAAAACCATCCAGGAACTAAAAATAGAAATAGAAACAATAATGAAATCACAAAGGGAGACAAGCCTGAAGTTAGAAAATCTAGGAAAGAAATCAGGAGTCATAGATGCAAGCATCACCAACAGAATACAAGAGATAGAAGAGAGAATCTGAGGTGCAGAAGATACCATAGAAAACATTGACACAACAGTCAAAGAAAACACAAAATCCAAAAAGCTCCTAACCCAAAACATCCAGAATATCCAGGATACAATGAGAAGACAGAACCTGAGGATAATAGGTATGGAAGAGAGTGAAGATTCCCAAATTAAAGAATCAGTAAATATCTTCAACAAAATTATAGAAGAAAACTTCCCTAACCTAAAGAAAGAGATGAACATAAATATACAAGAAGCCTACAGAATGCCAAATAGACTGGACCAGAAAAGAAATTCCTCCCGTCACATTATACTCAAAACACCAAATACACAAAATAAAGAAAGAATATTAAAAGCAGTAAGGAAAAAGGGCAAGTAACATATAAAGGCAGACCTATCAGAATTACACCAGACTTCTCACCAGAGACTATGAAAGCTAGAAGATCCTGGGCAGAAAACGTACAGACCCTAAGAGAACACAAATGCCAGCCCAGGCTGCTATACCCAGCAAAACTTTCAATTATCATAGATGTTGAAACCAAAATATTCTATGGCAAAACCAAATTTGCACAATATGTTTCCACAAACCCAGCCCTACAAAGAATAATAGATGGAAAATGCCAACTCAAGAAAGGAAACTACACCCTAGAAAAAGCAAGAAAGTAATCTTTCAACAAACTCAAAAGAAGATAGCCACACAAACATAAAAGTAACATCGAAAATAACAGGAAGCAACAATCACTATTCCTTAATATCTCTTAACATCAATGGACTCAATTCCCCAATAAAAAGACATAGAATAATAGACTGGATACATAAACAGGATCCAGCATTTTGCTGCATCCAGGAAATGCATCTCTGTATTAAAGACAAACACTACCTCAGAGTAAAGGGCTGGAAAACAATTTTCCAGACAAATGGTTCCAAGAAACAGGCTGGAGTAACCATTCTAATATCAGATAAAATTGACTTTCAACCAAAAGTCATCAAAAAAGATAAAGAAGGACACTTTATACTCAACAAAGGAAAAATATACCAAGAAGAACTGTCAAATCTGAACATCTATGCCCCAAATGCAAGTACACCCACATTCATAAAAGGAACTTTACTAGAGCTCAAAGCACACATTGCACCTCACACAATAGTAGTGGGAAACTTCAACACCTGACTATGATCAACGGACAGATCTTGGAAACACAAACTAAACAGAGACACAGTGGAACTAACAGATGTTATGAACCACATGGATTTAACAGATACCTATAGACCATTTCATCCTAAGTCAAAAGAATGTACTTTCTTCTCAGCACATTATGGTACCTTCTCCAAAATTGATCATATAATTGGCCACAAAACAAACCTCAACAGATATAAGAAGACTGAAATAATCCCATGCCTCCTATCAGATCATTACAAATTAAGGCTGGTCTTCAGTGGTAACAAGAACAAAAGAAAGCCCACATACACATGGAAGCTGAACAATGCTTTACTAAATGAAAACTTGGTCAAAGAAGAAATAAAGAAAGAAATTAACGAATTCCTAGAATTTAATGAAAATGAAAGTACAACATACCCAATCCTATGGGACACAATGAAATCAGTGTTAAGTGGAAAACTCATAGCTCTGAGTGCCTCCAAAAAGAAACTGGAGAGAGCATATAGTAGCAGTTTAACAGCACACCTAAAAGCTCTAGAACAAAAAGAAGTTAATACACCCAAGAGGAGTAGAAGGCAGGAAATAATCAAATTAAGGGCTGAAATCAACCAGGCAGAAGCTAAAAGAACTACACAAAGAATCAACAAAACCAGGAGCTGGTTCCTCAAGAAAATCAACAAGATAGATAAACCCTTAGTCAGACTAACCAGAGGGCACAGAGACAGTATCCAAATTAACAAAATTAGAAATGAAAGGGGAGAAATAACAACAGATTCTGAGTAAATTAAAAAAATCGTCAGATCCTACTACAAAAGCCTATACTCAACAAAATTGGAAAATCTGGAGGAAATGGACAAGTTTCTAGACAGATACCAAACACCAAAGTTAAGTCCGGATCAGATAAACCATCTAAACAGTCCCATAACCCCTAAAGAAATAGAAGCAGTCATTAAAAGTCTCCCAACCAAAAAACCCCAGGACCGGATGGGTTCAGTGTAGAATTCTATCAGACCTTCAAAGAAGACCAAATCCCAATACTCTTCAATCTATTCCACAAAATAGAAACAGAAGGAACACTACCCAATTCATTCTATGAGCCTACAGTTACACTAATACCAAAAGCCCACAACAATCCAACAATAAAAGAAAACTTCAGACCAATTTCCCTTATGAATATCGATGCAAAAATAATCAATAAAATTCTCGAAAACCGAATCCAAGAATACATCAAAAAGATCATTCACCATATAAGATCAAATAAGACTCATCCCAAGGATACAGGGATGGTTCAATACCCAGAAATCCATCAATGTAATCCACTACATAAACAAACTCAAAGAGAAAAACCACATGGTCATTTTGTTAGATGCTGAAAATTCATTTGGCAAAATTCATCATCCCTTCATGATAAAAATCTTGGAAAGATCAGGAATTCAAGGACCATACCTAAACATAGTAAAAGCAATATACAGCAAACCAGTGGCCAACATCAAACTAAATGGAGAGAAACTTGAAGCAATCCCACTAAAATCAGGGACTAGGCAAGGCTGCCCCCTCTCTCCCTATCTATTCAATATAGTACTTGAAGTTCTAGATAGAGCAATTAGACAACAAAAGGAGGTCAAAGGGATACAAATTGGAAAGGAAGAAATCAAAATATCACTATTTGCAGATGATATGATGGTATACTTAAGTGACCCGAAAAACTCCACCAGAGGTCTGCTACAGCTGATCAAAACCTTCAGCAAAGTGGTCGGTTACAAAATTAACTCAAGCAAATCAGTAGCCTTCCTATACTCAAAGGATAAATAGGCTGAGAAAGAAATTAGGGAAATGGCACCCTTCACAATTGTCACAAACCATATAAATTATCTTGGTGTGACTCTAACCAAACAAATGAAAGATCAGTATGACAAGAACTTCAAGTCTCTGAAGAAAGAAATCAAAGAATATCTCAGAAGATGGAAAGATCTCACATGCTCATGGACTGGCAGGATTAACATAGTAAAGATTGCCATCTTGCCAAAAGCAATCTACAGATTCAGTGCAATCCCCATCAAAATCCCAACTCAATTCTTCATAGACTTAGAAAGAGCAATTCTCAAATTCATTTGGAATAACAAAAAACCCAGGATAGCAAAAACTACTCTCAACAATAAAAGGACTTCTGGGGGAATCAGCATCCCTGAGCTCAAGCTGTACACATTAGTGATTAAAAACTGTATGGTATTGGTACAGTGACAGGCAGGTAAACCAATGGAATAGAATCGAAGACCCAGAAATGAACCTACACACTTACGGTCACTTGATCTTTGACAAAGGAGCTAAAACCATTCAGTGGAAAAAAGGGCATTTTCAACAAATGGTGCTGGTTTAACTGGAGGTCTACATGTAGAAGAATGCGAATTGATCCATTCCTATCTCCCTGTACAAAGCTCAAGTCCAAGTGGAACAAGGACCTCCACATAAAACCAGATACACTGAATCTAATGGAAGAGAAAGTGGCCATGTCTCGAACACATGGGCACAGGCACAGGGGAAAAGTTCCTGAACAGAACACCAATAGCTTATGCTCTAAGATCAAGAATCGACAAATGGGACCTCATGAAATTGCAAAGTGTCTATAAGGCAAAGGACACTGTCAATAGGACAAAATGGCAACCAACAGATTGGGAAAAGATCTTTACCAATACTATGTCTTATAGAGGGCTAATATCCAACATATACAAAGAACTCAAGAAGTTAGACACCAGAGATTCAAATAACCTTATCAAAAATTGGGGAGCATTGTTAAACAGAGTAATCTCAACTGAGGAAACTCATAGGGCTGAGAATCACCTAAGGAAATGTTCAACATCTTTAGTCATCAGGGAAATGCAAATCAAAACAACCCTGAGATTCCACCTCACACCAGTCAGAATGGCTAAAATCAAAAACTCAGGTGACAGCAGATGTTGGTGAGGATGTGGAGAAAGAGGAACACTCCTCTATTGCTGGTGGGATTGCAAGCTGATACAACCACTTTGGAAATCAGTTTGGCAGACTCTCAGAAAAATGAACATAATACTACCTGAGGACCCAGCTATTCCACTCCTGGGCTTATACCCAGAAGATGCTCCAACATGTAATAAAGACATATGCTCCTCTAAGTTCATAGCAGCCATATTTATAATAGTCAGAAGTTGGAAACAACCCAGATGTCCCTCAGTAGAGGAATGGATACAGAAAATGTGGTACATTTACACAATGGAATACTACTCAGCTATTAAAAACAATGAGTTCATGAAATTCGCAGGCAAATGGATGGAACTTTAAAATATCATCCTGAGCGAGGTAACTCTGTCACAAAATTATGAATACAGTATGTACTCACTGATAAGCAGATATTAGCTCAAAAGTTTGGAATACCCAAGAGTCACTTCACAGCAACCCTAGGGCTGAGTGTGAGGTCCCAGATGGAGTAGTTGGAGAAGGGACTGAAGGAGCTGAGGGAGTTTGCAGCCCCAGGGAGGGTTCAACAGTGTCAACTGGCCTGACTTCCCAATGCTCCCGGAGACTGGATGACCAAACAAAGAATACACATGGAGGGACCCAATGTGCTGGCCACATATGTGGCAGAGGAGGATCTTGTTAGCCATCAGGGGGAGGAGAGGCCCTTGGGCCTGAGGGTTTTAGATGCCCCAGTATAGGGGAATGTCAAAACGGGAAGACAAGTGTGGGTGGGTGGGTAGGTGGGGGAATACCCTCATAGAGGCAGGTCGAGGTGGAGAGGATAGGGGGTTTCCAAAGGGGAGATCTGGAAAAGGGGAGACATTTGAAATGTAAATAAAGTATCAAAAAATAAGAAATATGGAAAGGCTGGAAGAGGCAGAAGAGGACCACTACCCCATAAGTAGACCATCAGTCTTAACTATCCTGAACCCCTAAGATTTCTCAGATACTGAGCCACCAATCATGCAAGCAGCATACAGGAGCTGGTCTGAGGCCCCTGACACATATACAGCAGAGGACTGCTTGGTCTAGCCTCAGTTGGAGAAGACACACCAAACCCCTGAGAGACTTGAGGCCCCAGGAAGTGAAGAGTCCTTGCGCTGGGGGCAACATCCTCTTGTAGACAGGAGGAGGAGGAATGGGATAAGGAACTGAGAAATAAGGGGGGAGGGAGGACCAATAAGGGGGAAATGGCTGGACTGTAAAATAAATGAAAGCAATAGTAAAAAAAGAAAGAAAAAAAAATAAAGATGGAACCATGTCTTGGGTGACAGTAAGACAGGAGGAGAAGTGTACCTTAAAGCCAAAGGAAGCTGGACAACAGTGAGCCGTGGTCAATCAGAACTCACGTAGGTTAACTGGAAAACCATTGAAATGTTAATCATTAGTTAAGAACCAATCCTGTAATCTCATAAAATGCTCACTGACTATCTTAATGAACATTTAGCCTAGAGGGTTTAACGATGTGTATCTGGATCACCAGAAAGGAAAAATGGTAGTTAGAACCAAGGTGTCTATAGTCATGTTAAACTGGGCCCCTATATTATGCAACCTTAGACTTTGGAAGATTCAGTTTTCTTCATGGTGATGCACACTCTGTTTCTCCTGTTCAACACATGTATTTGAGTTTTTCTATGTTCTTGGATACCAAGGACACAGCAGAAAATAAAATCTACAAGATCCTTGTGAAGCTTAACTGCACACCACATTTCATATTACAGAAATGAATGTTTTCTGATATTACAGTGAAGTGATAGACCATCAGTGTGGGTTGGTAGTTCCTATGTGAAGTTCATAAAAGCATTCCTGAAGAGACATCACTTAATTTGAGGACAGATGAAAATGAGGATGTTGAGACATGCACAGGTCACACGGATGAAAATTTTAAGCAGAAGAAACTGTTGTGCAAAGGTATAGATAAACATGTGCATTAAAAAATGAGGACAGAGACCTGTGTGGCTGGAGAATGTGGGAAGAAGTTGATGAGTCACTGAAGAGAAAGCACTGTAGTCAAATTTAGATGCCATGGCATCGAGATAGTGAGATTTCCTTGTGGTGTGGGTTCAGGAAACAAGTACAAGAGAAGAAGCAAGGGAAATCTTAGGTTTTGTCTTGAATATGGCAAAAGGAAGCCTTTATCAAGAGCAGACTTCTCTAGGGGATAGAAACAGGTCTGTTCTTGCCCTGTCAAGTTTCGTGTCTTTATTATACAAGTAAGTAGGAATATCAAATAGGTCGCAGGATACATGGTTCTGGAGTAAGAAAGGTCAGTGTTATGTATATAGAATAGATAGCTTAAACAGACAGACAAACAGATAATAGATAGGTAATAGATAATAGATAAGTAGAAGATGGATAGATAGATCGATCGATAGATAATAGATAAAGGATAGATAATAGGTAGAAGATAGATAGATAGATAGATAGATAGATAGATAGATAGATAGAAGATAGATAGATATGGTGGTTTTGAATATGTTTATGCCAGGGAGTACCACCAGTGGCCTTGTTGGAAGAAGTGTGTTACTGTGGATGCGGGTTTTGAGAGACTTTCCTCCTAGCTGCTTGGAAGCCAGTCTTCTCCTGTCAGCTTTCAGATCAAGATGTAGAACTCTCAGTTCCTCCCATGCTGTGGCTATATAGACACTGCCATGCTTCTGCCTTGATGATAATAGATTGAACCTCTGAACCTATAAATCCAGCCCCAATTAAGTATTATCCATTTTAAGAGTTGCCTTTGTCATGGTGTCTCTACACAGCAATGAAACCCTAAGACATAGATAAATAGATAGATAGAAAGAAAGAAAGATAGATAGATAGATAGATAGATAGATAGATAGATAGATAGATACAATAAAAGATGGAACCATATATTAGTTGCTTTCTGTGATTCCTTGCTGTATGAAATACCTGAAAAAGGCAACTTAAGGCAAAAAGAATATATTTTTGTTCACAGTCTAAGAGTATAGTGCATTATGTCAGGAAAGAGATGGCAATAGGAGCTTGAGGCAGCTGGTCTCACTGGACCTGCTGTAAGGAAGCTGAGAGAAATGAATTCTCTCTCTCTCTCTCTCTCTCTCTCTCTCTCTCTCTCTTTCTCTCTCTCTCTCTCTCTCTCTCTGTTTCAGTCCAGGACCCCAACCCATGGAATGGTGCTCTCCACATTTAGGGTAGGTCTTTCCATTTCAACCCAACGTAGAGGCTCCCTAAAAGCTATGCACAGAGCTGTTAACATGGAGATTCTAAATCCCATTAAGCTGACAGTCAAGATTAACCACACAAACCAGACAACTGAAGTCAAGGCACAGAGGAAAGTCAGTCAGAAAGTATTTATAAAGAAGAAATCTCAAGATGGACTGACAGACACATCCTCACATTAAAGGTTTCAGAGAGAATAGGAATCCAGAAAGCAAGATCACATTACTTGGTAAGATCAGTAGGAGCTCAAATGATTATATGGGTCTTTGTTATTGTCTTACACAGTGGACAAATGGAAGTAGGCAAAACAAAGCCAACATTCTAGATGAGAGGAGAGATTAATTATTTCTAATGATGTTGAGATTTTTTTTAAACGGATGTGGTCACTTAATTAGGCAAGATGGAGGCCATTGGTGTCTTTCCCCAGAAGAATTTCGATATAATAGAAGGAAGAAAATCCCAACTTGAATGGTTTAAAGAGAGTACATACATTAGGACTGAAGACAGTAAGTAACCACAGGTAAGTCCTGTGATCACTTCTCTGTGAAGAATAGCCTCAAAAGATTTAAGGCAGAAGCTGCCCAGTCATGTCGGCATGCTGATGACATGGTAGTCCAGGAAAATGGAACAGTTGGTGCCATCCATGTCTGTTTGCCTTGCCCCTCACACCGCCCTCTACAAAGTATTCAGTTTGACTTTCCAGCCAGCTCCTTTTCTACTGGTTTATAAATGTTACAGTGTGGGGATCATGTTGTTCACTGAGGGAAAGTGGGAGCCTTGTTTTAAGATACATAAAGGCAAGGATTTCAGAGCCATCTTTATCTTTACTGTCCACACTCCTGCTCTCAGTATAGTTGGTGTGCAATAAAGAGCTGTAGAATTGAATGACCGTCTCTAGAAAGAACGTACAAACTCATGAGTGAAGTAATCTGAATTTCTGTAGGATAATTGGAGTTGAGAGCTCTCCTTCCCAAATCTACAAAATGATTGAAATATAGATATGTGCTTAATGAATGCTAAATCAATCTTCATATAGAGTAACCAATCTGTAGCACATGAACCACAGCTTGCTTCTCAATCCCATACGGAGTCACTTGGGTTTCTTCTGTTCAGAAACCCTTTTAGTTTATAAAGTTCTGTTCATTTCCTTATTGTTTTGTTTCCTGTTTGTTTTGGTAACATTTATAAAAGCCTTCTACAGTTATTCCATCCCTTTATCAGCCTGAAGGGTTACTAACATAGAAATAACTATGCCCATTTTAGAGGTACAGAAGTAGAGGCTTTTATGATTAGCCCAGGTTCATTCAGCTCACCGGTGCAGAGCATAAATTTGACCTTAAGTTTCCTGGCTTTCCTTTTAGTGAATTAGTCCTTAAATTCTCAATTTAATTTGAGTTCTTCCTCATATCCTGTGACTCATAGGATCGACTCCTGTTTTTATTCCTCTTGTTTTGTTTCTGTGTAAGGCAGTAACAAATCTGCATTTCTCAGGGCTGCTCACAGCTCATTAAGTATCTGCAAAGTTTTAACCTTTACCAAGACTAGAGGCAGATGGGATGGACCATAATGAGGTTGACTTTGCTTGCTGAGGATTGGGGATTATAGGTCATAAAGAACATCCAGGCTAGAGGCTGAATCCTCCAGGGCATTTGGTGTTTGGGGATATAAGGTTTTCTGCAGCAGCTGGGTAGAGGATGAAACATGACTGTTTACCAAATGATAGCAGATGTTCAACTCTGAAAGGTGAGAGAGGTTCCTTCTCCTTATACAGTTGGAATTCTGTTTTACTTTATAGTCTGTTGGTCTGGAAAATGCTGGTATGTGTCACATGTACCTGTGACGATGTTACAAAGCAATCTTGAC
Organism: Rhynchomys soricoides; assembly: GCA_019843965.1. NCBI lineage: Eukaryota > Metazoa > Chordata > Mammalia > Rodentia > Muridae > Rhynchomys > Rhynchomys soricoides. The sequence goes on from JADRCH010000013.1 coordinate 14,875,495, forward strand.
AAGTAGAGGATGTGTCCTCAAGCCAACACTGGACACAAAAGGCTCTTTATTTCCCAGGAAATGAAATAAATATTTACCGACTTAGATATCCAGGATGGACTCTCCGACCTCAGCTGGGCACTTGGCTGAGCCTTCTTCAGGCACAAACCATACAGAGTTTAAAGAGAAACATATTAAAGATTCAAAAATGTAAACATGGGTTCTATTGCTGCATTATGCCAACTTTTGAAGGGATACATGGTTCTACTTTTTAATCTTTAAATTGAGCTTAATAATGTTGAGTAAAGATGAACCTATGGCATTGTCAGGAGTTGAATCAGAAAATAGATATGCAATTCTATCTCTATTCTCTTTATAAGACATTTTAAGGGAAAACTTATTATTATCTTAATTTATTTCCTTCTTACTTTCTTTCTTCTCCTTCTCCTCCTTTATTGTATCTGTACATCCCTTCTCTGAGCATGTAGTGCTCATGTAGTGAACCCTGTTATAGATAGTGAGGATACAATAGTTAACACAGAAGATACTTGGAAGAGCAGACCCTGCATCTTACCTGGACATTACCGCAGAGCAGAGGAGGCCCTGGTGTGTGTGGGAGTAACAGGTGAGCTGGGCCCAAGAATGTGAGTGCAGGTATACTGGACTCTGCACTCCTTGGCAGTGAAGCAGCACCACATAGAGGTGATGCTCTCCACTCCCTTGCTCCTCACCATCTGTAACAATTAGGAGAGCTGGACCTGAGGTCATAAGAACAGGTGATTTGGCCCTGACCCTCACCCTGCACCTTGCCTAGGCAGCACAGTAGAGCTGGTCCTGGTGGTTGGGAGTGGGTGAGCCAGTGTCAAGGGCAAAAGTGAGAGAGTGGGTCCCACCATTCATCTGCTATGAGGTGTCATGGGCAAGAGGAATGTTCTCTCTCCCCTCACCCTTCACCACCTCTGGTAGTCCAGAGAGCTGGCCTCAAGGTCATGAAAGCAGGAGAATTATCCTTGCCCCTCATTGGCTAGAACACTTGGGAGAATAGTAGGTCCTATACCTCACCATGGCAACAGTGGAGCTGGCCCTGATCACAGAGGTACTGGTGAGCCAGCCCCGAAGGTGTAAGATCTCGTTAGAGAATTGGTTCAGCCCTTTGCTGGATGCAGCACTTGGGAGAGTGGACCCCACACCTCTACTGGCCAGCACAATGGAGCTAGCTCTAGGGGCATGGGTATGGGTGAGCCGGCCCAAGGGCATGACAGCAGGAAAGCTAAACCTGCCTCCTGTTGATGGCGGCACTGGGTGGCCTCATCAGCTGGAGGACTCATGCTAGTGCTACAATTATGAGAAGCAGGCAGGCTAACTACCTCGGCTACCTCCCTTGCCCAGATCTAGGGATGTTAATTGACCAACCCCCAAATCTATATCATCTGTGAATGGTTGGGACATGTGAAAGGGCCAGTTCTGCTGATTCAAAGCTGCAGGATCTCCATGACACAGGGTACCAATGTGAGAATCCAACAGTAATAGTGTAACAGAAGCCAGAGATCTTGACCCAGGACAACAATTCACTGCAATGAACATTTACAAGTGAAGATGTGTGGACAGGGTGGTATAGAGTGAGACACACTGTGACACACTACAGCTTCTACAAGATGTTTTCTATGTTTTGTTTATTTTTTTTTGTTTGGGTGGTTTTTATTTTCTTGTTGGGGGGAAGGCTACAAGGGTGGAGGGTAGATACAAGGGGACAGGGAGATTATGAGTGGGATTGGGGTGAGTGATGTAAAACTCACAAAGACTTCTTAAAAGAATAAATAAATATAAATAAACAAATGGTTAACCCTGATTATTTGTTGACTTCAATTATAAGACAGTAGCCTGAATACTGGCCTCAATGGACTTGTGTATATTTACTAGTCTGTATGGATTTGAGAGCATATGCTCTTCTGTGTATGGATTCTGGCCTCAATGGACTTGTGTACATTTACTAGTCTGTATGGATTTGAGAGCATATGCTCTTCTGTGTATGGCTTCTAGGCAGCAAGCCATATTTGTCTTGCCAACCACTCCCTCTCTCTGGGCTTTCTACATGGTAAGGCCTCCAAAATAGTTTTTGAAATGAGGAGAGAAAGTTACTTCACATTTCTAATGTTATTTTGCATCCTCGTAGGAAAAGCAAAAGCACTACAAAATCAAACCGTGGAAGCATTTCTGGTCCATGTTGGTAGAGAATTCCAACTAAGGAATACTTCTAGACCAGCCAGATTTCATCCAGTCACTAGACCCTACCTTAATCTTTGTAGACAACTGAAATTTGACTTATCCCACACGTTGGCACTTGGACTTAACAGGATGGTGACTGTTGCTCATTGGTTTCCAACTGTGTTCCATGGGGTCTTGGGGGATGGATCATGGAAGTACAGGGTAGACAACTGAATGGGGCTCCAAACTGCTACTTTTGTCCAGGGTTCTTTTTGTTTTGCTTCTGTGTCTGTAGATTTTCTTTGAAAAACAACTCCACAGCTAAACAGAAAAAGATAAAATAATAAACTCTCCAAAAGCCACAGCCACATGATAATCTAACTCAGATAGCATCCCTCCACATCCATGGCATCCTTGTAACTGTGGGAAGAAAGAGTCTAGTCTCCTAAGGAGCATCTTTATCAGTTTAAGCTGATGGAGCTGTAGATACATGTGCAGAACCGCATCATTTCTATTGCTTTTCTATCATTGCAAACATTCTTCTTCTAAAAGACTGCCTGTTTTCTTGTGTTTGTCCACCCACTGCCAATTCTCTGACTGCAATGATATACTATGTTTTTATTTAATTTGGCTATGTCTGAATAAAAAAGCTACTCTGAATGAATAAAGGATGGATGGGTGGATGGATGGATAGATGGATGGATGAATATATGGATATATGGATAGATGGATGGATGGATGCATGGATGGACAGATAGATAAATAAATGGATGGGTGACTTCAGCTGTCAGAAGAATAGCTATGACACAACACTAAAACCTGGGACTTTGTAATTGTATTCTAATTTGATCTCAGCAAGTCTGTTTTGATAAGACTTCAATTAAATCAATTTTGTATCAAATTATATAAAAAACAAAATTTAAAAATAAAGCATGTTTTTCAAATTAACAACAATGAGTCATGGATTCTTGGGAATAAAGAGTATGTGAGTGAAATTAATTACAAAGACTTACATTATAATCATAATGCTAATTGTGCATAGCTATGATGGATGAAAGTGGGCCAGAAGGAGAATGTAATATGAGCAATTGGTTCAAATCTTGGGCAAGTGTCCTGTGTGGGTGTAACTATTATTCACTGCTCAAGAAGAGTAGCCCAAAGCTTAATGAAATACAGGCTATGTTGGGATTTTTCCCCCTTAAAAAATAACAGTGACCTGGTGGACAAAGAGACATTGAAAACTATGGTAAATTTGAAGAAGAAGCATAAATGCAATTGTACAGTGAATGAAGTCTTTGCTGATTGAGAATGAGTGGAGTAATTTAATAAAACTGTATTAGTTGCTTTTGAAGGTCTGGTGTTAAAGGTCATTAGCCATGAACTTCTATTTCAACAAAGAAAATGTTAAGAAATATACAGAGAATAGTGTTCAAGTGAAACAGAAATTCATAAGGGGGAAGGTAATCTCTCCTTAAATATTCATAGTTGCCTAGGGTTTTATGCTTCTAGTTTCCCATGAAATGAAATCTTACATATTTTCAACACAGTCCTTAGCATAAAAAACTATGTGACACCATTTCTTGCAAGGTATGCCTTTCCTGTGGTTCTCTAAGAAAATACCAGTTAGCTCCATTTCGTTTTTATCCCCAGGTCTGAAGGCTCTTGAAACTGATTGGCTCACTCTGATTCTGGGCTAGAGTTGGATCATCATATTGAGTTTTAGTATTCATGTTCTTATATTCTACTCATCTTTACCCAGCCTGCTCTAGATTTTACCCTTATTAAACCATTGAAATTGCTGTCAGGAAGTTGCCATATCCTAAACCCTGGATATTTTAGTGTTAGTTTGCTGGGACCTTGACACAGCTAAAGCCTGTGTACCATTTCCATGTTTCCTGTATCTCAGGCACATTGGGCTTGACTAATTGCTTGATCCTGTCCTTGGGCATTTTGTATGATCTGCATTTCTTTCCTGGTGTGCTTTCCCTTCCTGTTCCTCTGGACTCTATGGTTCTCAACATAAATGGTGCAGGATGCTAGGCTAGAGCACTGAAATCTACTTCAAAATTTTCACCAGGCATGCAATTATTCTCTCCCTCCCTCTTCCCCTCCCTTTGTCTCCTTTGTGCTGGTTAGGTTTGATTTTGTTCTGTTTTGTTTTGTTCGGGTTTGTTTTTGTCAACTCGACACAAGATATGGTCATCTGGGAAGAGGAAACCTCAATTGAGAAAATTCCTCCATTATATTAGCCTTCAGGCAAGTATGTAGGAGCATTTTCTTGATTAATGATTGATGTAGGAGGACTCAGATCACTGAAGGTGGTGCCTCACATGGGCTGGTGGTCCCGGATGGTATAACAAAGCAAACTGAGCAAGCCAAGAGGAGCAAGCTAGTAAGCAGCACTCCTCAATGGCCTCTGCTTCAGTTCCTGCCTCCAGGATCCTGCCTTGCTTGAGTTCCTGTCTTGGCTTTCCTCAATAATAGAGAGTGATTAGGGCAAGTAAGTCAAATAAACTCTTTGCTCTCCAAATTGCTTTGGTTATGATGTTTTATCATAGGATAAACTAGGACACCTGTATTTTTTAAACCCTCGCACTCTCTCCCTAGAAGTTCTGAGAAGACCAAGGCCATAATTATCTTCACTATAGAGACTCCAGTATTTACAACAACAGCTGCCACAGAGCAAATGCTAAAAACTATTGTTGAATGAATTTATAGTTTCAGTCACAAAATGAAATTTTATAAACTTCTATTTTGTGTCAAATATACATGTTTATGCTGCTGTATTATGATTTCTACTGTCACCAAACATTGTACGTGTACATATATGCCCAAACAGAAAATAACTCAGGGACTACAAATGGGGTATGGAGACCTTAAAAGAAATATTGCACAGATATCTTGTGATTCTCGCTTCATAAAAGAACTTATATGAATCTTACATATACCCTAGGCAATAAAGCCAGAAACAATGACCGTACAAGGGTAACCTAACTTATACAAACTCCCAAAGCAGGGGCCATTGATTTACAATGCCACAAGTGAGAGGACTGGTGTTTCCTAGTGCACTCATGGAAGGGTCTGACAACTCTCTGAATACTTTTAAAGTTTTAGCCTTGGAGGCGGCTATCTAACATGTTCCTCTTGAGCATTTTACTACTCACATAATACTTCATATTTGGGTGTGTTAGTTCTGTTTTTGTCCAAAAAGTTTATTTAAAGGAAAAAATTAATATGCAGGTGTTTCAGAGTTGAATATTTTCATCACATTAAAAACAGAATTTGATTTCCACGTTCTCATTCTTACCTTAAATTTTGCCTCCCACAGATGACCCCTGACAAGTCCTTGAAACTGGTTTATCTAAGCCCATTGTGCATATCTTGTGCATAACTGTTCTACAGGATATTTTATGTACTATATGTGTTTGTAGTGTACATTGCAATATTATGTGAAATGTAAGAGATGCATATGGATGATGCAACCAACCACTCAAGTGCCATGCCAAGAGGAAAACACCAAATAAACCTTGAACAGTGAAGAAAACAGTGATTTTGCTTTAAGATCAAAAGCTCTCCATGTCGCTAATTCACATCTCAATTTTTCAGTCTTAAAAATACTCTATTGTCTTCTAACAGAGAAACTGGACATATATCTAATTTCCATTTGTTCATTTCTCCACTTAGGTTCATCTTTCTCACCTCTACTCCAAATATTAATTATGTGTTATTTAGGCTTGATTAATAATAACATTTACATAGTTTTAAAATGTAAGTGCTAGTGAAAACCAGGCCATGTAATAAACAAGTAAGCCTGAGGTCACATTGATTGTCCTAGCCAATGTCTGGTTTTCCCTTATATCTTTGTTTCCCTGCTTTTCTTAGAATTTTGGTCCCTAATACTCCACCAGTTGTTTAAATTTCCCTGCAAGGCAGGCTTGCTAAGCTAACCATTTCATCTTTAAATAAACCTTCCTGTGCAGAATCCAGTGAGTTGCTCCATCAGGTATGGTTCATCTGTATGTCTGCCTCATGGCTCTTGTCCTGAGCAAGACTTCCTCTAAGAATTATTCCTACTGTTCATTTTGTATTTTGCTGCATTGGTTGCTCTTTCCCATTCTCCACATGTCTTTTATTTTATTGGCTTATTCCACTTGTTTT
>JADRCH010000013.1:14881846-14915890 GCA_019843965.1 Rhynchomys soricoides
TGTTTTGATGTCTGTTTGTTCTTACAGTGCTGGGAATAAAACAAGTGCCCTATCACTGGATGACACATGGGTCCTTCCCCTGGTTTCAATAGAGAGCATCCTCTGATTTACGAGAAATGAGCACATGCTAAGTAAGAATGATAGGCCCTGCATGCCAGAACATGTTTTCATCTTATGGCTTGGCAATGGTTTTGTCTACTATAGGATTTGGCGTTTAACATAATTTTTCGGCAGAACTTTGAAGACATTGTTCCTCATATGACTTTCTAAACGAGTAGATAGATATTCAGAAGTCTGTAGTCATTCTTCATTAGTGCATGTGATCCTTCAGTCTTGGGGAACTTCCCTATGAGTCCAAGAACCTGAAATTCCATATTGCCATGTTTTGTTTTATACATATATAATTTTGTCCAATGTTCTGGATGTCTGGACTTTTCTGAACAGACCATTCCATCTGAAAATTCACCTCCTTCCCTTCTGGAGAATGCTCTTTAGTTATTTTGAGATATTTCTCAAAAATTTCTTCTAGGATAAGGCCAATTGGGTTAAATTGCCTACCAACTGATGGAGATGGAGAAATGCTCCCAGGATTGAATCCTTGGTCTTCTAGTACTGAAAAGTGGGAGGATGAGAATTCCAATAAAGAAGACCGAGGGTGGCATCCCTATAAAGAAGGTAGAGAATCAAAAGAGAACACTATGTGGAAGTCAACTGGCAAACTGCTTCAAGAAGAGTGAGTGATCAGACACACCACACGCTACGAACAAGTGCTGCCTCTGAGACCCAAACCCAGAGAGCATGTGCCTTAACCTCAGGAACAAACTTTCTGGCTTTTGCTGGGACTGAGAAAGGCATGGATGACCCCTGGGTTATGGAGACCTGTAAAAGAGATGATGGGATATCAAACTGCTCCCCAGCTTTTTGGCCTTCCCACCACGTTTCAGTTCCTCATCCTCCACTCCCCTTTTCTGATGATTTCAGCAATTTCTGAGCCTTCGAAAACCCTAAATATAAATTAAATTGATGCTTTAGACTTAGATATATGCTTTACTTTGCTGATAATCTACAAGTCTGCAACCTCAGACTCTTTAAGTCTTCTTCTGTTTGACAGTTTATATAGTTCCATGTCTTGAAGTTAGCATGGCTATTATCTCTTCTTTCATGCCAGGCCTTTCAGCTTTAAATGTTAAAAATGTCTTATCAGTATCATTTGAGAGTGGAGGCAAATGTCCAATTTATTCTATTTATCTACCCATTTTAGTGCTATAAAGTTGTCAGCTGTTAAATATATATACTGTTCCACGTATTTGGACAACTGGGTTGCTTACAATTACATAGAACACTGTGTTATAAATATTTTTTTAATGTACTGCTGTCCATGACTAGGAATGTTTGTTATGGACTGAGTCCCAGAAGGACACTAGCTATGTTAGCATTTAATACAATGAAAGACAGTAGCATGTACAACTCAGTACATAATGTTTGGAGTTCGGCTCGGGTGTATTTTGTTTGGATGTTTGCTCTGCTCATTACTAACTGGAAGATGTCGAGTAAGTTTACTTAGCTTTCTATATGAGTAATATTACTGTTGCAGAGGGGGAGAATGTGGGTTCGCAGATGCATGGAGACTGAGGCATACCAAATTAGCTGCCCAAAGTTATATACATGCTCTCTCACTTTACTCTGCTCAAAGGCCACCGTGCCAGTCAGCAAGGATCACTGGTATGGCCACTGGATAGAAAACAACAGGATGTCCAAAGGCGTGATCTCACGACAAATGTAGACATTAGTGCTCATGCCTCCTGACATGTTGCTGAGATCAGCATCACTATAGCTTCTGGAGTCAGAAGTCATCCACCTAGTATCTGTCTAATGTTATCTAATCACAAATAGCTACCCCAAAGAAACACTAGGTGAAAGATTCCAATCCTGTGCCCGGTGAGACAGTTCAGCGGGTGACAGCACTTAATGGCAAGCCTGAAAACCCTGAGCTTCATCCTTGGAACCCGAAGAATGACCTCATCAAGTTGTCCTCTGACCTCCACATGCATGTATGGCTCACTCCCCCACATTCATACAAACTGAAAAGAAAAAAAGTGTTCAATCCTGACATTACCTGCTGTATCTATTTGACCAGGGTACCTGATCATGCCAACTACAGAGATAGGGTGTCTTCTTATCTTCTGTAAGGTCTGCATTGTGCAGTGCTTTGAAGACAGTGTTGTTTGTCCAAGGTATATCACAAAATTCCTGATACAAACCCATCAGAAGTGTTGAGGAAATCATACCACAGCTGGCACTACATAAACAAGAGCTTGGATATGAATCTCCGTTTGGGAAGAAAAACCAGCCTAGAGAAAATGGACAAGGTGATACTTCAAGAGTTGATAAACCTGGATCAGATGAAGAATGCAATGGGAATTAAGACAGGTCACCATCTGTCTAGATTGTTTATGGGATAAAAGGCAGGTGTGGAGCAGTATAATAATGGTCTAGTGAAGAAAACCATCCCATGTTCTACAGATACAACTATGGGAACTCTTTAAAAAGTCTAAAATTAAAGCTTCCAGACTCTTATATGCTGAACAATGTGGAAGCTTGTGGTAATTCTCACATTTCCCATACATGGCATTCTTGTATACAATAAGATGACAGCTAAATGCAGACACACACGTTTCAACAGCATCAACAAAGAATTAGTTTTTGCTAGACCAAGGGATCTGGTCTTTACTAAAATCCACCTGGAACTATTTGTTGACTCTTTCAGTTGATCGGTAAGTGGATTACAGATGCAATCAGATTATCAGTATGCAAACAAAGCCATTCTCATGTCATTTCTATGAAGAGTAAACCAAGCACTGTTTTGCTTCTGAGCCACCCATGTAAGGCACATGTGCTGTTTCCCAGTGTGAAAGCCATGGCAGAAGACAGGGCAATGTGGAGCCAGGATGCTTCTTTCCAAATATTTGGTTAGCCTTTTCCGAAGTCTAAGGTTTAACTTCATTTATAAAATTGCTCAGTCCATATAGCCTTGTGTTCACATGCCTATTTAATCACTTCTTGTTTAAATAAGCATCATACAAGAACATGGTAATTATATCTTCGATTATTTTGTGTGGAAATATACTTAGAAAAGGAGTTTATGCACCACTGCCCTTTTCTTGGCAAACTTATGTATAAAAAACTCATTCTTGGGTATGTAAGCACTCTGACGAATTTGTCTCTTGTTTGTGTTAGAGCACATTGTAACTATACATTCCAAGTTACTAAAAGTCTACCAGATACATGAGGGAGACATATTAGTTCTCCAGACTAAAAATGTATGTGACATCTTGTACAACTAAAATTAGTGATAAACATCGGCAGTTGATCACTCTGACACCTAATGAGATTAATGTACAAACAAGGTTAATCTTTGATATTGCATTAGACACACAGGCACTGATGCATGAAACATCATTGTGTGGGCATCATGGCACTGTTGCTATCATGTAATGAATGCATTGATTTTCTTCCTAAGTTGGCTATAGAGGTGTATCACTGTTACATGTAGAGGGCTCTGCATGCTGAATTAAAGTGTTAAAAATTTCAAAACACATAACATTGGCAATGGTATGTATTTCAAAAGTCTCAAATTGGTTGTAGTCTAAACTGAGTATCCCCCTGGCATGTTGACAAACTACATCATGGAATGGAAAAAATATGGGGTAGTAGATACTCACATTAATGAAAACAGGTAGTCTTTTATTTTAAAACAGGGTATTTTATTTTGCATACTGTAGAGTCTGGGGAATTGGTGGCATAACTGCTTTGTGTGGAAGTATTAAAGGTGAGTTCATTAAAAATAGCATGATAATGTTCTTGGTTTTGCAGTTTTCTTAAGTCTCTAGTCACCTTGGGATTACTTTGCAAATCAATGAGAATCGTGTTACCTCATTAGATCAAAAACTTCATTTTAAACCCTGTAAAATGCATAGTTGCTTCCAAAAGCCTGTTTGGAAATTGGGTTATCTATTAAGTGTTTTTGAAACAAATATGATAACTTCTGAATCTCTGGGGGGAAATCTTGGCAATCAGGAAAAGCTGCTTATCTTAGAAACGTGTGTGTTTTGTTTTGTTTTTTTATTAATGTATGTATTCACTGTACACACCAATCGCAGTGTGAACACATTACTTCCTCCTCTCCTCCCAGACCCACCCTCACAACTCCTTTACCCCCACTACCCCTCCCCTCCTCCTCAGATAAAGGAAGCCCCCCATGTATACCAACCACCAACTAGCCCTGGCACATCTAATCTCAGCAGGACTAAGCACATCCTCTCCCACTGAGTCTAGACAAGGCAGCTCAGCTATGGGAAGGGATCCAAAGGCAGGCAACAGAGTCAGAGACAGCCCCCACTCAATTGTTGAAGGAACAAAATGAAGACCAAGTTGCATATCTGCTACAAATGTGTAGAAGGCCTTGGTCTAGCCCATAAATGCTCTTTGGTTAGTGTTTTACTCTCTGTGAGCACCCATGGGCCCAGATTAGTTAACTCTGTTAGATGTTCTTGTGGTGTCCTTGATCCCTCTGGTTCCTCAACCCTTCCACCCTCTCTTCCACAAGATTCCCCAAGCTCCTCCTAATGTTTGGCTGTGGGTCTCTTCATCTGTCTCCATCAACTTCTGGATGGAGCCTCTCAGAAGACAGTTATGCTAGGTTCCTGTCTGCAAACATAGCAGAATATCATTAATAGTGTCAGGGGTGGATTCTCACCTATGGAGTGGGTCTGAAGTTGGACCAGTTATTAGTCGACCATTCCCTCAATCTTTGTCCCATCTTTATTCCTGCATATCTTGGAAGCAGAAAAATTTTGGATCAAAGAATATTCATCAACCCTACCTCTAACAGAGGACTAATACCCAAAATATATAAAGAACTCAAGAAATTAGACAACAAACAACCCAAATACCCCAATTAAAAATGAGGTGAAGAGCTCTTGCTCTTTCTTGCTCCCACTCTGTCCCCTCACTCCTTCCCCCTCTAATACCTACCCCTCTCTCTCCACATGCTCATGGCCAGCCTCTACTCTCTCCCTCTCTCTGCCTTTCTCTAACTCTACTCCCCTCTTAATTCCCCTCCCCGTGCTCTGAATAAACTCTAATCTTCACTATAAAAAAAAAAAATGAGGTAAAGAGATGAACAGAATTCTCAATAAAGGAATCTCCAATGACCAAGAAACAAAATGTTGGCATCAGGACCTCCAAAACCAGTGACATCACACCTAGGTGACAGTGCAACCTGCACACCTGTTGCCAAAGCAACAGCCACCATATTTCCAGAATCCATTTGGCCCACCTCCCACCTTTACCTGTGGCTATGTCACTATCCATATATAAAAGGAAGACCCCTCTGATCTCTCTCTCTCTCTCTCTCTCTCTCTCTCTCTCTCTCTCTCTCCCCTTCTCTTTTTGCAGTTACCTTGCCCCCCTCTCTTTCAATAAACCCCACATAGAACTGTTTGACCTGGTGTGGTCTTTCCAGAGCTTCATGACCATCACAACACAAAGAAATGTTCAATGTCCTTAGTCATCAGGGAAATCTACAGCAAAGAGACTCTGAGATTCCATTTTACACCTGCCAGAATGACTAGGATAAAAAACCCCGAGTGACCACACATGTTGGTGAGAATGTGGAGCAAGGGGAACACTTCTCCATTACTGGGAGTGCAAACTTGTACAACCACTTTGAAAATTAATCTGGTGGTTTCTCAGAACATTGGGAATACTTCTACCTCAAGACCCAGGACATATACCCAAAAGATGCTCTACCATACCACAAAGATAACTGCTCAATTATGTTCATAGCAGCTATATTCATAATAGCTAGAAACTGGAAATAACCTAGATATCCCTCAACTGAAGAATGGATAAAGAAAGTATGGATAATTTACACAATGGAATGCTACTCAGCTATTAAAAACAAGGACATCATGAATTCTGCAGACAAATTGATAAAACTAGACAATATCATCCTGAGTGAGGTAACCCAGACCCAAAAGGACAAGTATGGTATGTGCCCACTTATAAGTGGATATTAAGTATAAAGTACAGGATAACCATGCTATAATCCATAGACCCAACGAATCTAAGTAACAAAGGAGGCCCAAGGGAGGGTGTTTGGATCTCACTCAGAAAGGAAAATAAAATAGACATTGCAAATGGAGGGAAGGAGGAAACTAGGTGGGAGGAGGTTGGGAAGGGAGCAGAGTGGGGACCAGGTGGGAGGAGGTTGGGAGAGCAAAAAGAGGGCTGGGAGAGAGAACAAAAATTGGTGAGTGTAGCATCTCTGGGACAAGCCAGAGACTTTGGACAGGGCCTGGGAGTCTATAGGGGGTGACCCTATAGACTGAGACTCCTAGCAGCTGGAGATATGGAGAATGAAGTGGCCACCTCCTGTAGCCAGGAAGGACTTCCAGTGGAGGGAGGGGGCACTAACCTACTCACAATTCATATATTACACACCTTGTGTGCTTGATGAACCTATCTTATTTCTAGTAAAATGAATTGTAAGTCAATGTCTTCTGAACTCCACTATGCTTCACTATGAACTCACTTCATAGAAGTGAAACTGATATAACTTTAAGAGATGTGCAAAATACAATACAATACATAATGAGATGTCATAATTATCTTCTTAAACTTTTTCAGGTAGAGAAGTCTGTGTTCAAGTTTTCTTTGTTCTTGTGGCTTCTAGAAAGGTCATAGGACCATTTTCTTAACTCTATCTTGTTACATTGGCTTTGGTCTTAGAAGAGGTACAAGCAGAATCTAAAAGACAATTTTCATAAACTCTTAAAATGTTGGCAAATATAATTATGCTCACTTTTTAAAAATGATAAGTTCACTACCTAAGTATAGAAATGATTTTGCTGAGCTATGAAACAGAGTCCCTTGGTAATCTCTAAAATATGTTTGTTACTATAAATTTGTTCCATTTAGATCAACGATTAAATGTGGTTTACATGTGCAAGTTAACATTTAAAAAGAAAGTTTTGCTTTTATTTTTATTTTTATGTCTGTGTCTGCCTGTGCCATGCATATCCAGTTGAGCAGGGAAGACAGAAGCCAGGGTTGGAGCTCTTAGAGCAAGAGTTACAAGTGATTGTAAGTCACCCAATGGAGTTTGAAAGGAAATGTATTGGCTCAGGGTCCCCAAGGCCAAGTTCTCATCACAAAGGAGAATTATTTGCTCCAAAGGGTTAGGACAGGAATAAAGTGTCAAAGACTAGAGACAACAGACAAGGGAGAAGAGAAAGAGAACAAGGGAGGGTAGGGGTGGGTATTTGTCCCCAGGGGACAGAGTACTGCCTTTGGACAGAGAGGAGACAGACAGGGCACATAGGCAAATGGCAGTTTATAATGGTACAATGAGAAACATAGTGTTAGGATGAGGTATTTCATTTTGATTGGGAGGTTAATTAGAGTAGTTAATTGGGGCTTTTTATTGCTGGACTTCAATACTTTGATAGCAGGATCTTGGTAGTCAGCATCTGGAGGAAGTGACCAAATAAAGGAATAGACATTGTGGCTAGCTTTGGGGAAATACTCTAATGGTTTCTTAGCAAGGCAGAGAGAATGGGAGAGAAGGGCAAGCCCTGCCAGAACCATGCTTGCCATACTCAAGCTGGCTGAAGTGAGCTAAACACAAGTCCTTGAAAAGAACAGAGAAGCTAGATTACCGGTAGGGCCATCTCTCTAGCCCCTGGTGTTAATTTTATTTGACTTAACTAAAATCAACTAGGAATGCATTTGAAAGCCACACCGCACAATCAGACCTCATACTTGACTCTCCAATATCCATAAAATGAGTTTTGAGTGTGACTTTTTTCTTTTGGTCTGATCATGTGTAATTTTGGTATTTTTCACATATATGAAACATTTATGGAATTGGATGTAGTTTCATTCTTTGATCAAATGTTAATGCATTATATTTTTACTGAGATACAGAGTATATGTGCTAATGTGTAAAGACCAGGCATAAATGGCATCTGCTGTCATTTGGGGAAAGATGCATGTGTTTGATGGCTCTGGGCAATGCCATATTGCTGCTAGAGCCACAGTCTTTGTCAGCCAACTTCCTTTGATATATCCACTATGAGTCATTAAGTATAGGATTACTATTGCCTAGTAGTACACTAAATTTCCATAAAATTATCCCTTACATTGTTACAGTGAATCCACAAGAAATTAGGTTTGGAAAAAATGTGGGGGCACCTTTCCTATAATTTCATAAATATAGGGTGCTAAAAATAACCCATATGAATAATTATCAGAATCCGAAAGTCAACGAATAAACATAATGTTACTATTTAATCTGTTGTGCCTGTCCAACAAGGTGCTTTTTAAGAAATTAATAATGGACTGCATGGTAATACACACTACAATCTCTAAAGGCTAAACTCAGCTTGGATTATATAGCAAAATCTCATCTCATAGAGAAAAAGAAAGCAACTCTCTGCCTTGTTATCAGCAGTCACTAATTTTCACTAGACACAAGGCTGAGGGGACTAAAATATCAGGACAAGTACCTGTTGCACACATAGGAGAAACCATTTTTAAAAGTTCCGGTCTTTTGCTGAGGAGCTATAGGCAGATGATGGCTCCAGGGAAAGAGCAGGTTTTCTTTAAGGACGTGGCCCCTGGTAACTAAACCATGCTCTAGGTGATGGCCCCCACACCATGAGTGTATGCTCAACACAAATTGACTTGGTGCATTCTATTAAAAACAGAAGACACAAAGTTGGAAGGCGTGGGGGTAAATCTGGAAGGAATTGAGGAAGGAGAGGGGCTTAATATGACCAAAATACATTGTATTAAATTCTCATAGAATTAATAAAAGTAAAAAGAAACTAAAAATCATACATGATGACAGGATCCTGAAACTCAGGAGGCAGAGACAGGAGAATCCTGGGGACCTCACGGGCCATCTAGTCCAACCAGCCATCCAGTCTAGCCAGTTTGTGAGCTGAGTCAGTGAGAAATCCAATCTCAAAAACAATAAGGTGGAGGGAACTAGAGAAAGACATCTGAAATAAAAATTTTGGGCCTCCACACAAGCACACACACATGTGTACAACACACACACACACACACACACACACACACACACACACACACACTAGTCTGGACAAGTCCTTCACAACTGAGTTTCATCCCCTCACCCCCAGCTCCTTGCTGAAATACATCATAAAGGATTTTTAGTTGTTGAAAAAGTGTCTCTAACCCCAGATGGCTATAACTCCCTATGCAACTGAAGATGACCTCAAACGTGAGATCTTTCTGCCTGGACTTTCTGAGTGCCAGGATAATAGACATATGCTGACATACTCAATCCTTATAAGGAACTTTCTAGCAAACTAAGTTTCATACCAGTGAGGTATTACTTAGTTGGTCATAGGAATTTCAGAAATGAGTGAGTTTGCCATAACATTTCTGGATTAGAAGCACAAGCCTGAAAATGCTATGATCATTATTTTAGGATATAAAATTCTTTGGCGAGCAATGAGGAACACAGCATGTTGATAGATCTGGCTTATGAAAAACTGAAACATACTTAATACCCTAAAGGCTCAGAAACCCTGGATTAATTTACTATATTTTAATAGTGCTTTGCTGGAAAGCCTGCTCTTAGAAGCTCATTAAAATGTACTTAAACAGAACAAAGTATTCACAGTTCTGGTTTGTTTCTGTTTTTCTTTTTTGTTTTGTTGTGGGTTTTGTTTGTTAACAACAGAGCTTTTCTAGACTTTTCAAAGTGATTCCATTGCTGTTTTACTATACTCCAGTGTGTTCACTTGATGTCCTTCCATTTTCAAATATAATTAAAATGTTTGGGCATTTCTTTTTCATAAAGTTAAAAAATTCAGATTAAAAATAATTTAAATGCTTTTAATGTATAAAGGGAGAAATTTTGTCTAGGTCACTGTCCCCAACATCACCATCATGACTAGCAAGTTGTTTCTCAAAACTTCAGTGTCATCAGCCCCTCCCAAGTACCTATGTATGTAAATAATGCTCTCCAATCAAACACAGTGACAATTTTAACACTTTGCTGACTGCCTTATTTATTTTATTTACAATATTATTTGCCTTATGTACAATAAGGTGTGGAACAAGGGAGTACACTTAAATGGTCTACCCATTTTTTCAAAAAGGAAATTATATCAAATTGCTGAGAAATTCTTATATAAGGATTCAAACTAGGACATCACTTCAAACACAAGTTGGATTGGAGAAAAATCAGTATATCCGCTGGAAAGCAAGCCATAGGAAAGGCGAGACAGAAAAAGGACTATATTTAAACCTAAGTGTTTCCTTCCCTTATCCCACTCATAAAAGTGAGTTTTGGGAGGAAAAATTGAACTTGCCTTTCTTTAGTTGGTCTTAGTTTTAGTGTGACTTTTCTGCAGGTAACTTCTTTTATGGATTGCGACTCTACATTTGATAGTTTCCGTCCCTCATGCCCTTAAGTCAGAAACATTATTAGTGGTACCATGTTGAAACTTCTTTTTAAATTAAGATTTATATACTCTACTTTGTCTTCATATTGCTTAAGTGTTTCCATTGTAAATTGAGGCTTTTAAAAAACTTATCTGTATATGTATGTACATGCATGTGTCTATGTGCACCACATGCATGCAGATGCCTGCAGAGACCAGAGGAGGATGCCAGATACCTCAGAACAGAAGTTGCAGGCAGCCCTGAGCCTCCTGGTATGGGTGTTGGCAACCTGAGCCCTCTGCAAAAACAGAGAGTACTCTTTTTTTTTTTTTTTTTTTTTTTGGTTTTTCCAGATAGGGTTTCTCTGTGTTGTCCTGGCTGTCCCAGAACTCACTTTGTAGACCAGGCTGGCCTTGAACTCAGAAATCTGCCTGCCTCTACCTCCCAAGTGCTGGGATTAAAGGTGTGCACCACCACTACCCAGCCAGAGAGTACTCTTAATCACAAAGCCATCCCTCCAGGCCCTTGAAATCCCTTATATTTGTGTTTGTAGATGATGCTCAAGGATCATTTTTATCCTATGAGAATGACTTTATATCCCAAACTTTGTGAACAATAACAATCATAACTCATATGTTCCAAGATTGAATTAAATGGTGAAATATTTTCTATTGAGTCTCACGATGCTGCTACGTAGCAAGTGGTTTTCATTCATTGTAGAGAAAAATGATCCTGCTATGTAGACATCTTTTCCTCTTGGTTTGGCCCACTCTTCAGTGCAAAGCGCAAGCTTTCACACGTTCCTATGAACATATTAGGTCATCATATTGATGTTGGGGCTATGAGTGTACAAGCCTCCACTACAATCGTTACTCAGTTATCATGCTTAGTTACAATTAGAGCTTATATCCTGCTCTACCTACTAGCCAAGTAGACTATATTTTAAAAATCCAGTACCTAATAAAGTGCCTAATACATAACAAAACTTCACTGATACTGTTGAGTGACCGAATGAGAGAAGAAAAATGATGTGGAAAGAGAACCGTGTGTGTGTGTGTGTGTGTGTGTGTGTGTGTGTGTGTGTAGTAAAAATTGTTCTGTGTATGATAATGGCGACCTAGAGTATCCCCAGATCATTATACACCTATGTTCTCCTTGGAAATTCCTCATACACCACTTTACCTATTTCAGAGAAAACAGAAAGCTTAGTCTAGGAAGTTAAGCAATCTTCCAAGGGTTCTATGACTAGTGCGATGAGAGCCAGGGGTGTGGGCCTAGCGTTTCCTCTACTCTCTTCTGCCTTTTTATTTTTAATCTAATTTTCTTTTCTTACTTATTCGCTTTACAGCCCATTCACTGACCCCTCCTAGTCACCCCCTCCCACAATCCTTCCCCTTTTCCCTTCCCCTTCTCCTCTGAGCAGGTGGCCCCTGGCTATCACCCCCTACCCTGGCACTTCAAATTTCTGTGAGGCTAGGCCCATCCTCTCCCACTGAGGCCAGGCAAGGAAGCCCAACTAGAAGAATCTATCCCATGCACAGGCAACAGCTTTTGGGATAGCCCCTGTTCCAGTTGTTCGGGACTCTCATGAAGACCAAGCTGTACATCTGCTACATACATGCAGTGAGGCCTTGGCCCAGCCTGTGTATGCTCTTTGATTGGTGGTTCAGACTCTGAACCAACTAATCCATGTTAGTTGACTCTATTGGTCTTCCTGTGGAGTTCCTGTCCCCTTTAGGGACTATAATCCTTCCTCCTATTCTTCCGTAAGAGTCCCCAAGCTCTATCCACTGCTTGGCTATGGGTGTCTGTGGGTGGAGCCTCTCAGAGGATAACATGCTCCTGTCTAAAAGCAAAACATAGTAACATTAATAGTGTCCAGGATTGGTGCTTACTCATGGGATGGGTCTCAAGTTGGGCCGGTTATGGGTTGTCCATTCCTTCCGTTTCTGCTCCATCCACCAAGCCTGCATTTCTTGTAGAGAGGATAAATTTTGGGTTGAAAGTTTTGTGGGCTCTTCTGTTTCTTTGATTCATGCCTACTGAAGGAGGAGGAGATGCTGATAGGATGATCAAGAGGCTTCATCTAATTTGGTTATTGGAAGGTTATTGGGAACCCTATAGACTTGAAGGGATGAATCCCTACATGCCTAGCTTCAGTTTTAATCCAGATACATTTCTGAACACAAGGTTTGTTGTTGGAATATGTCTCTTCATTAGCAGAGGTGTCCTTGGATATCATTTGAGAAACTATTTGGATCCCCAAAGAATGTCCAAGTTCTCTATGGAAAAATGGACTACAATGTTGTTATACATCTTAGGCTAGGGACTGAGCCTCAGTCAGATATGCCATTATGCCAGGCTAGATCTCAGCTGCTGGAACCAAGTTCTTGAGCAGAACTATTAATACAGGGAATGTATGTGTTATCTTTGAGACAAATTCCCAAGAACTGACACAGGAAAATGCTGATTTCTGAGTTGATGATAGCACATCTATTTCTGTTGCTTTGGAACAATGACTAAAGTTCATTCTTGTTGGATTAAAACGTTCTGGTGATGTAGGGCTAAATGGAGGCTTGTAAAGTATGAGTCATGATGACAGGCCACTGTGACAAACATTGAAATACCCTCCCATACTTAAAGCCTTGTTGAAACTGTTGATTCCAAAATCAAAGCCCTCTCCTGTTTTTTCATTTGTCATTTCACTAAGTCAAGATGTTGCAGAATGATCCTGAACAAACCTAAAGAGAAATTTGACCCATCTGGACATAACATGCTAAGGATGGAGATGATTTTTATAGCTCATGGGGGAAGGGAGAGGTTAAAGCTCGAGAGATGCACAGGAGGGACCACAACAAGAAAGGAAGTTATCTGTTTCTTCTGAAACCATACTGCACCAAGAACCATGTTTGACTCTCTGAAAGAATGTGTCCCAGCAGAAACATGGACACTTGGCAAGGGAGACTTGGAGCCCAAAAAGTTCTTCAGGGACCAGGGCACAAAACTAAACACAGAACTGGGAAGGATAGTGATGTGGAGAAGCTTTGCTATCCAGAGGCTCCCATGCAGTGTCTGGGACACAGAAGAAGATAGAGAAGCTCTCGGTCTTTATCCTGAGGACCCTGAAGCTGTGATGTGGAAAGGAGACCCCAGTGCTGATAACATACATACAGGGCTGGGTAAGAGTGGATAAACATTTGTCTCTAGAATCATGTGACATGCAGTAAAGGACTCTTGCATAAATAGGTCATATGAAGGACCTCAGAAGTGAATATGAGTCCACTGGAACCAAGAGGTTGATGAGAACTGAGAATATCTGTCTGGATGTCATCAATGTGGAGAAGGGGGTTCAGCACATAGGTCAGTAACTGCTGGGTCATGTTGATACATGCCTATTGTGGAGGTTATAGCAAAGTGCTAGCTATCCTTTTTGTGTGAGAATGTGACAGTGTTTAAGAAACAAAGTGTGTATAGAAGCACACATGAGTTAGTTGTACATGCCCCAGCCTCGGAGCACATCCCACTGAAAGCCTCACTGGGGCCCTTTGCCAGCTGAACCAGCTCCTCTTTGCTCTGGGTGAGAAGGGATTCCTGCCTTTCTTTCACACTTTAAAAAATTATCCTGTCTGAGATAATTACCTGGAAAGGGTCAGATAATTCATAAATCTCATCTTCCCTCTTCCTAGATGCTTTAGGCTTCAAGCCAGGGTCAGAACCCACGCAGCACCACCAGGGATCCCAAGAACAAAATCAGACCCAGCAGGATAAAGATGACTAACTGGTTGAAACATTCTGTCAATTGTCAGCAAATATTGTGATTACCTGTGGAAATGGATGTGAGGGTACTAAACTAAGGAACAAAGAATATGTTTTCAGATCAACCTGGGTTTTTCTCACACACCATGCAATTACATGTCCCTGCAAAATTCACATGTTGTGACTAGAACCTTGTTTGAATCTGTTTTCTGTTGCTACAACTGAAAACCACATGCTGGGTTATTTATAGAGAAAAAGGGTTGGTTCACTTGTGGATCCTGAGTTTAAGAGTTAGGCAAGTTTAAGAGCATGGCAATGCCCACTGGGCATTTGGTGAGAGCCTTCCTGCTGTGTCATGGGTTGGTGGAGGGGTCACACAATAACAGGCAAGCCTACCAGAAGCAGCTCAGTTGTATAAGACAGCCATTCCCATGAAAATCCATTCATCCGATAACCCATTACCCTGTTAATAGATGAATCCATTCATGAGGGAGCACTGGGACCCAATTATCTCTTCAAGGTCCCACCTGGTTCTATTTCTGTATTCCTCACAGTTAGAATTAGGTTTCAACATGAGATCGGATGGGAGCATTCAAGCCCCAGGATGGTGATATTAGGAGACCAGGCCTTTTGAAGAGTATTTCACTTTCTATGAGAGACTCTCCAGACACCTACCTCACCTTTCCATCTCTTCTGCCATATGAGAACACAGCAACAAGAACTGCCAGAAATAAGGTTTTTTCTTTATAAATAGTGATTTATAAATAACTGTTTCTATAGCGGCAGAAATAGATTACGATGTGTCACTTATGAAAGGCTTTGGATTCAATCTACTAGCTAGACTACCTGAGAGTGTTTCTAAATATTTCCATCATTGGTTGACCAGTGCCTCCGGTTAGCAGGTCTTCACTGGTTGAAGGTCAGAAGACAGGAATTCTTTAGTATAGTACTTACCCACAGGCTAACGATTCCCCAAGAGTCTCAGCACATGCTCATTCGCCAGCTTTGAGAAATATAGTAAATGATAAAGAGACTGTTACCATTATTTGGAGAGTACTATAGGCCAGAGATTCTAATAAGAAATGCCTCAACTAAGATGAAATCTCTATCTTTACACGGAAAGCCTAGGAACAGCTTGAAGGCAAGCAGCCTAGGTAACCCTGTGAAGCAAAACAGATAAGGCTGTCATTATACATGCATATTATGTCTGTAGTGATAAACAAGCTGTATGAGTAAGTCTGTGGTTCTCGGACTCCTATAAACACCAGGAAAGTTTGTTAAGGCACAATAGATAAATAAAACCATGATTGGTGCCTGGGCCCGATCCCTAGAGTTTGTGACTCAGTAAATATGGATGGGAACCAAGGATTGGCATTTCAAATAGCTCCCCAGGTTATATTGATACTGGGATCCAGAGACAAATTGAAAAATACCAACCTAAGAAGAAAAATAAAGACTGCATTATAAAGATGCTACCATATAAGTGGCAAAACCCTCAAAGCATTACGTAATATGAACAAAGGCTGTACATCAGAGATCATGAAAGAAATATTTTTTTCTTAAGCGGGTGTTAATTTCAAACCCTTGAAAGGATAGGTAGGTAGGTTTAGATTACTTAAGAAATAGTATGTAATTATCACATTTGTATTGTATATATCATCCTGTGGTCTCTCAAGGGATCCTGTGGTTATTTACTAACAGAAAAAGAAACAGCTAGCTTATTCAGGATATTAGACACAGTCCCTGAGCAACACTAATGTCCAAACACCACGCTTAAAACTCATTCCCTACAGTGGGTTATGAGAGTCAAACAGAGCTAAGTGGAGATTTCTCTTGAGTACCACCTCACAGGAAACTCAGTAAGAGCCCCCACCTACCCCATGGTTATTGCCCTAGTTTCTTAGCACATCCCAAATATAGACATGAGAATAGATTTACTCAGAGGTCTTTAGAGTCTACTTCCTGGATTCTTGTCCTCTTCCCCCTTTTTGCCCCCCAGAGGAGCAAGTCAAGAGCAATGTCTCACCTTCAAGGTCTTAGTTTGCTTGGTTCCCCTCAACACCGCATCACAGGCTGGGTGGCTTAAGCAAGGGAAACACATCCTTCTCAGCTCTGGAGTATGGGAAGTCCAAGGTGCAGGTGTTGACAAGGTGGGTTTCATTCTGAAGCATTTTCTCTTAGCTTGCAGCTGACTTCCATCTCCTTTTGTCTTCATATGGCCTTTCTATGTCTTCATACTGTGTGTGCTTCCAGGTATGAGTGAAAAAGTGTGTGTGGGCCTATCAGAGGAAGTATGGCTTAAAGATCAATAGTCCAATAGAATAAGGACTTTTTGGTTTCCTTTAATCCTAACTATTTTCTAAGAACTCTCTCTTCATGAGCAATCATTTTATGGGCTAAGCCTTCACCTACGAACTGAAGGGTACACAATTCATTTCACAGTACTTGGTCAGTTAAAGCCATAAATTCCATTATTGTGGATCTGAAAAGATAGACTTTCACATTCCCATCCTGTTGACAGTTTGGTCATTATTAAACCTGGATATACTTTTGATTATTATAAACCAAATCAGGGGGTTATCATAATTGTGGCACTCATATGATCTCTTAACTGAAACAAATATGCTATCCTGTGAAGCAAATAGACACATCTGGGCAAGAGAGATGGTTAAGCAGTTAAGAGCACTTGTTATTCTTACAGAGGACCTGGAATTTGTTCCCAGCACTCATATGGTGGTTTACAACCATCTGTGAGCTTAGTTCCGAGAGATCCAGTGCTCTCTTCTGGCTTCCATGGGCACCAGACATGCACTCAGTACACACACATGTGTGCAAACAAAAAACTCACAAACATAGTAAATAAATCATTAAGTATATGCACACTTTACAGTCTCTGAAATGCAGCTATCCAACTATGTCTTTCAAAGCAGGAAATGCCAACCATGGATTGCTTTGACATAATAGAATAGAATGGTAAATAGACATTCCTTCACTTATAAAGAAATTAAACCTGATAATCTCATCAGAACTTGAAAATATCTTAAGTCGTAAATGCATTTAATATACCTAGCATACCACATGTCATGGCTCAGCAACATAGCACACTATAGCTCATTGGTTGCTTACCCTGGTAGTTGAGTGACTTCCTAGGATCTATGCCTCACAACCACTGCCCCGGATTTTTAGGTACTGGATATTTCTATATTTCTATCCAGTACCTAAAGAGATTAAAATCCAAAAGCTTAAGTACAGTTTCAATTGAATTGCACCATTTCTACTGTATTATAAAATTGGAAGTTGTAAGTCAAACTGTATTAAGGAACTCTGTCCACTGTAAGAGTATTGCCTCAGAGATCCATCAATTTCCCAGCCTTGTGTAACAAGTCATCCTGCAGAGACCTTTAAAATGTTCCAGATACTGCTAACCTGCCTGCAACATCAACCAAACTAAACCCCCTAACAAGCTTCAATACCTCAGAGAGATTTAGGCCTAGGTATAGTTTATCTGTCTGTCATGAATTAATTAGCACCCTATTTATGGATTTATTAAATCTTTGCTCTAGAAGAACTTGCTTCCAGTACATAAGAACAAGCTTCAAGGTTATATGAGACTGAAGAAAGAGAGCAACATACTGGGGATTATACAGTGCAGTTAGCTGAGAAAATTCAATGATTAGCAATACCAAATGTGTCTTCATTGTCTGGATCAGAAGGAAGGATACATACTCATCCATGAAGACAAAAACATAGGTCAGAATGTACCTGATGTATCCTGTCAACACCAGGCATAATCCTAGCTTCTTCTCTGTATACTACCCCAATGGTTTTGTCCAGTTATGGAACTCTCAAACACTATACAAGAAAATCCAACTAGGGCAATCATAGTTGTTATGATTGAGACGACTGCTGATTCAGATAGAGCCATTTCCTTTACCCCCAAATCTTATACTAAGTGGAAATGTACAGGTTCTTTGGAAAGTCAGTGGTGTCAGTTGGTGATTTTCTGGGCCAAATACATAAAAGAGTGTTTTCCTGAAGCAAACACAGGTGAAAGGGTGTTCTGCTAAAGCAAGCATGTGAAAGGATGAGTGATGAAGGAGTCTTCACTAAAGACACACATGTATTGGTTTGACTTACATTGCATTGTTGAGCTTCATTTGTCATGACTCCATAAAGAGAAATGCACCAAAAATCTTCCGGTGGTGTTCTGTTGGCTTCTTGACACTTCCTTGGGCTCAGGCCAATTGGCAGAGTGATGTCAGCTGATACAGACTCACGTGGAGTTTGGCTAAGACAGGCGCATACACTGAGGGAAGACACATGGTGAGGCAAGACCTGTGGAGGACACATGATGTTTGGAGGGGGTATAAATAGGACTCAACAGACAGTGATGGGGGTTGTATAGCTAAATTTGTAATGCTTTATTGGTCTCACATCTTTGCTGATCTTCACTTCATTGAGGGAGGCTCAGCAGAGAACTTCTCCTGTCTTCCCCGGTGGTCCTGGTTGCTTCTGCTGACTCCGATTCAATGGAGGCCTGGCTGTTTAAAATTTGTCTTGCCACCTCTGCTAATTTGTGTTTGCTATCCTGACACTACTGAACTGGACTGCTGGTATACTTGTAAAGTGTTTGCAAGTGCATCAAGCAGCTGCTGCTGATTTCCGTGAACTGAACTGCTAATTTCTTGACAATACAGATTGGATATTCTCCAAAGAGAAATTTCTAAACAGGTCCACTTCCCCTGTATCCTAAGATCCTTTTTTTCTACCACCACCTCTGGTGGGTGGTGGGCTAGAAGGGAGGTTAAAACATTTATGAATGCTTATTAAAGCAGATTGAGAAAAATTAAAAGCAACACTATACAAGTATCATATTGAGCAAGAAGCTCATTTTAGAGTAATAGGTTAAGCAGTTGACTCTCCTATGGGTTTTCAACTTGTTTAACCATGTACTATATTGTTTAGAACTGGTTATATTTAGAGAAATGAGCTATAAAAATATTGTTTTATGGCAGCCAGGAGACAACATCTTACGAAGTTGTCACATAGCTGCTTCTCACCTTACAGTGGGATTACACTGTGATAGGTATATTAGAAGTCAAATATCTCGTGAGCTGAAAGTGCATTTAGTACACTCAATCTCCCAACACTCAGTAGTTCTGAACACAGTGGATAATTAGCTCTGGTTCTTCTGACACATGACTGATGGGCCTGAGCTTTATTGCCATGCCGAGCATCCTGTGGAAGTTTGTATTGTATATTGCTAGCCCAGCAAACGACCAAAATTAAAACATTGGTTCCTACTAAAAGCATGTTGCTTTTGCCCCACATAGGTCAATAACTGTAAGTCAAGATGTCATATATAAGTAAATACTCAAACACATGATATATTGATATGTTTTGATCATAGATACCATGAACCCTTCTAAACAGGGGTTTACCATCTGGTTGAATTGTGGCAGATGACTATAAGACAGCCATACAAAATGTCCCTAAGTATTCTAAGATCTATAAGCTATCTGGTGTGGCCTTGAGTTATCTATCAGCTAGCCTGTGGATAGCAACACTTCTGTCCTCCCAGGACAACCGCTCCACATCCCTATTCACTGCTCTCTCTTCCTTTCAACTAGCACTAGGATGAAGCAATTCACAACATGGCAGACATACAAACCACAGAACCTCATCTCCAAGAAATGGAGCAAAACCACATGACCTCATTGATTCTGACTGGAAAGGAATCATTTTCTTCTCACCAAAATGAAAGGAATTGTTATCTGTGTAGATAGATGTATATGGGGTTTGTTCTGGTATGTCCTCTATATTTTGCTTTTCTGGACTTATACTAAATATTACCATTTCTCTTAGCAGCAAAGTTCACAACCTACTCTTCAGGTGCAAATGCTTCTGGGACATATTCCAGTGTTTTGAGATTCCTGAGGTCTGCATGGGTGGAAGTGGTAAAATTTTATATTCATATCTGAGAAAGCTAACCACCAGCCCTGAATATAAAATGCATTAAACAGAGACTACAAAGGCCCTGACATATTTGATTCCAATGTTATGCATTAATATGCTACTTATGTCTTCTTTCCTGTCCTCTAACTTAAGTGTGGCAAATGATGGGGTTCAGAAATAACTTAGGTTTCACCACCAGAGTCTGTTTCTCTCTTAGGGTTGAGTCATCTAACAAGGAAAAAAATGGTTTCAAAACTTGAGTCTGTTTCAGAAGGAAAGAATATATTTTGCCTCAGTTTTGGTCTCCTTAAAATGCTGACTCAGTTCAGACAGGGCCATCTGCAGGCAGACTTTCCCCAAAATTGTGAGTGTCTAGTTAATAACAACTCAGAGAATCCCACAGCACACACCACAGCTCCACAGGGGCGATAGCTGCCTCTTTATCTACTTAATCTATCCACCCATACACTCATGTTCTAATCTATCTATCCAGGCAGTCAGCTTTCCATTCCCCTCTCCAATATGCAGTGACAACATGCTGAGTCACACATGATGTTTCTACTATGATTGACAATGAATAATGTGAAAACAAGATGATTCCATGGGAAAGACAAATGGACAGAGAAATTCTAATGTGCATGGATGTTTTTACTATATCTTCAGCCTTCAAGGGTATATTGAATGAACAAAACACAAAGTGGCCCAGAATGAAAGCAATGGTTAGGACTGGAGAGATACCAGGGTAGGTGAGGCACGGACTGCGTGAGACCCTATAAAAACTTTAGCTTTCACTCAAAGAAAGATGGAAATCCAGTAGGCTTTGCTCAGAGAAACATCATGATAATATTGATTTGATAAAGGTCCCTGTGGCTGATGTAAGGAAGTCAGGCTCCAGAGACAGAAGCAAACAGAAGTTAGAAAATTTCTGCATCCTCCAGAGGATGGTGAGTCAGCCAGAGACTGTGAGCTCTGGCCAGTTCTCAATGCTCTAGAAGTGTAGCTGTTGAGATGGACTGAGTATGGGCTGTGAAAGGAAGAGGGGAAGAAGTCAAATAAAGCTCCAGGCTGTGTAGACTGAGGAGCGGGGCTCAACCACATTCTCCCCAGATCTATTAGCTAGCTCCCTGCTTTCCTGTTATTTGGCTCAGATGTCCTCTGTTCAGAACTGCTCTCTGCACATGTATCAAGCATTAAGGTTGTTCACACATGCTGGTTCACTCTCCTTTTAAGGAAACGGGAGAATTGTCTTGTGTCCTATTTAACTCAGGTTGATCCTATGTCCAGTTTTGGTTAATAAGTGTGAGTATATCCAACTTACATCATTTTCAGGTAAAACCTTTAATAGCTAGTGCTGTATCTCTGTCTCATTTTATTTTCTTTTGCCTCTAGTAGGGCAACTAGAAATTTCCTCTAGAGCAGTGGTTCCCAACCTTCCTAAGGTCATGGTGTGATGATCCCTAGCCATAAATTAATTAGTTGCTACTTCATAGGTGTAATTTTGCTCCTGTTATGAATTGTAATGTAAATATATGCTATGCAACCCTGGAGTGGTCATGACCTACATGTTGAGAAGCGCTGCTCTAGAGCCTGTCTTCAGAGTGAGGAATCAAGGATCCAAATCTCAGATGCTCTTCAGGGGTCATAAGGTATGAAGTAGGAGCAAATCATGGTTGTTATAAACCTCTAAGATTTGGGGGATTGTTTGTTAGTACAATATAACCAGCCAGATCTGACTGATACATCATATTTTACATAAATAAAAAGACTTGTAACCTTCTTCAATTCTCTCAGACTCACTACTTTTACTACCTCCTGACACCACTCATATTGTCTTTCCTTTGTAAATATCCTCTTCAGAATGAATATCTCATGAGGACAGACCTCTGGTCCTATTGGGTCACTATAGTGTCCAGTACTTACACCAGTGTCTGACTCATATCAGGCATCAAGGGAAAACTTGATGAATGAATGAATGAATGAATGAATGAATGAATAGATGCATGCAATGAGACATTAAGGAGTATGTTACAGAGAAAGAAAGATTGATGCTAAATCTCCAAAGAACACAGAAGTTTTCCAAGGTAAGAAAGAAGCTTGTGGAGAGACTAAGAAGCCCAGGGGACTCTAAGAACCTTGGTCACCTTAGGCTACAGCTGTGCAAAGAATTAAAGGTCAGAGAAATGGCATGATAAGAGATAAGATTACAGACATAGGTTAGATCTGGGTTTTATTAAAGGACCTTTCTGTTCTTTTCTAATATGCTGAGACTTTATTTCTTGTACTGTAATGAGCCAACAGAGTTTTTAAATCAGGAAATGACAAGAAGAGTTTTGATTCTGCCTGGACAAATTGCATTCAGGGAGCAATTTCTGTTCCTCATTTCTCTCTGGCCACTGTACTGATGTCACCCTTCATCAAATCATTTCTTCATTTAAAAAAAAACTCAACAAATGTTTACTGCTTGCTTAAGTAATATACAATACAAAGTACACAGGGAGCAAGCAGAAGCAAGACACTCTACCTCGGATGTGCTTGCCTTGCATGGGGTTCAAAGCTAATACACAACGGGCAGCTACACAAGCCACAGAGCAAAACAGCCTGGCTGGGGCTTCTGGTTTCCGTGTCCCTTTAGCCTCATCTTCACATTTACTCTTGCTCCTTAGCTGATCTCAAAATCTGCCTTGGTCATTTGGGACCATTTCCATCCAATGTAAAATAGAGCATCTTCTCCCCATGATGTTCTCACTATCATCACAAGAACAGCAGCGCTTAGCATTTTAAACATTTTACAAATCATCTCAACATGTACATGATCTCACTCAATCCTTTTAAGAGCCCTAGAAATAATATTTCTACTCTACAGTTGAAAATGAAGCTAAACAAAACAGGGGAATGGGTTTTGAGAAATTACAAGTTGTCCAAAGGCGTATAATCAGAAAGGCCTGGAATGTGGACTACATAGAATAGACATGAGTAAGGAAAAATTCACACATACTAATAGATCCTTGGACCTGAGTTGGCCATTCCACTGGGTTTTCCTCTGATTAAAATTACATTCTTGCACCCATGGAACCATAGATATAGCAACAAAGAAAATAGTCTCTGCTTTCCCAGAAGTTAGCATCACAGTATAAAGTCTAAAGTTTCCTCTGTTCCATGGTAGAGCTTATCTTTCTCTACAATTCCCAATAAATTCATGAGCAGGCTTATGCTATTACATGGTACAAGGCAGAATGAATAAGTGCCCTGCCACATGGCGACACCTCTACAGCAAACCTTTTTAGCAAAGGTAACATGCTGGGCTCAGTGGTTCCTGCCCTCTCTACCAGCTGATAGAGAATGGCCTTTCTTGATGACAGAGGACAGTAAAGCTGCCAGGCCCCAGAACTGACTATTCCAGAAAACAGGCAAAAGCTCTTCAGAAGATGTTTTACTCATTTCTTTCCTTACCATACTTTTCTGTGGCCTAACATTCTGGAGTTTCACTAACTTGTAACTGGCACCATTTGAGAGACTCAGTTGTGGATAAGAAATGCCACAGACAGTCAACAGCACTGCTCCTCGGCACCAGGTCCCCTACATGAGTGCATCTGACAGTTCGTGTCTTACAAGGGGCTCCTTGGCAGGACTCAGTACCTGTGTCACTTTGTATATAAGCTGACATCTCGTGCTCCTTGATGTTTCACTCCTCTCGGTCTCGCCATCTGGAGATGAGCTTCCAAGAAGATGCCATAGCCTGCAGGTATCTAGCAAGCAACTCCTCATTCCCCCTGGTATTACCTGGCCTCCTCAGAAATGTCTGTGGCTCCATTTATGTAACAACATCATGTTTAGGCAAGCTGTCCAGAGGAAAGGGGAGAATCTGCTGTCAAATCAAACAAAATGAGTTTAGAGGTAGGGAACAAGATAGAAACAGATTGTTAAGCTTCCATCTATCTTAACAGTGGGCATTCTAAAGAAACCATTGTCAGTACCATTATCGGCAAAGGTGATGAACAATGAGAACTATAAGAAGTGCACATTGTATGTGCTTGTTGGGAGAAAACTGCAAATTACTGTATTTCTGTTGATAAAAGGCAGAGGAATTACATCAGCAATATAGTGGGCAGGGAGGACCTACACCATCTTCCCTGACTGAAACATGGATTTAACAACGAACATTCTAAGTGTAACTGTGAAAAATCCGGGAACTAAGTAAAGGTTCTTACACCTCAGATGATGATGATGAAGCACCACAGAAAAGCTACGATGCTGTCCACATACCACACCAGGTGATGGAAAAGAAACCTCTAACTCCTAGATGTCAGACTTTCTGACCAGGGACTGGCTTCTGTCTTTTGTCACAGGACCACACTAATAGAAACAGCCCACCAGATCTGGGATGTCGGAGAATGAAAGTGGTCAGCCAGATTCTACAGTGTGGCAGAAATACATAGGGTACCTGTATCATGGTTAACCACAGTACCAGACAGGCTGCAGCATCATAGACATCTGAGGTAGTTCCTAAATAGAAACTGGGAAACCTTTTCAGAAAGGTTATACCCACAGCTCAGAGAAGGTGCATGTGCAGAAACTTCCCCGAATGTCTATCTGACTAGGGAAATTTCCTTTTATATAAAATCAAATCACAAAGTCTGGAAGACTTGTGTAGTTCTTTAAATGCCACAATCCCCAAAACAACAACAAAAACAACAAACCACTGACACATGGAAAGAAATAGAAAATAGTATGTTTTAAGGAACAAAATTATTTTCCAGCAATGTACTCTTTAAAGAAAAACCAGAAATGTGAATTGCCATACAAAACTTAATAATTACAACCATAAATATGCTCAATAAAAGAAAACATATATATACAAATAAGTGAAATCAGGAAAATAACTCATGAACAAAGTAATATTTCCAATCAAGAACAACTAAAGAAAAGAACAAACCAGAAGTTCTGATCTGGAGACTACAGTAACTGAAATGAAGGACACACTCGATGGTCTCAAAAGCAGACTTGACTGGGCAGGAAAAAGAAATATAATCAGTGAGTTTGAGAAGAGGACTTTTTCAATGGCCAAAGAGGAGGAGCACCACAGGGGTAATAGTAGAGCCCACAGGACATCTGGACAGCATCAAGAACAACGGCATATGTGAATGGCAGTTCTAGGACAAGAAAAGGAAAAAGAAGTAGGTAACATATTCAAAAAAAAACCACATGATGAGGAGACTAAATATACACATTTGAGAAGTACAAAGAACCCCAGTCAAAAGACAGACAAAAGAATTACACGGCATGTCATAGCCAAGTTGTCAGAAGTCATAGACAATGAGAAAATCTCAAAGCATTCCAAGAAAAGTGACTCATCACATGATGAAGTTCCTATTTCCTATTCCCAAAAGGAGCCTTACTAGAAGGGGGTGAGGTTGTATACTCAAAGTACTTAGGGGAAAAGCCCTACTGATTAAGAAAATTATGGTTGGCCAGGTACCTTTCAAAAACTATAGAAGACTTGAAGACTTTCCCAGTTAAACAGAAACTAAGGGAGTTCATCTCACTTACTCTGCCCTAAAGAGTAGGAGTGGCCACACATATAAGAAAATCGGGTTGGGGCCCTGTGAGCTTTCCCTCTTCCATGTTAGCACAACTATTGGTGTCTTCCTTGATCATGTCTTGTTTAGGCAGCCATGTTGTGAGGGTTCAAGTGTGCAGCTTTCCCTGCAATTTCTAGAAAAGGTAATCTCACAGCAGACTTCCTATTCCTTTGGTTCTTACAGTCTTTATGCCCCCTTTCCTCCATGTTCCCTGAGCCTTAGGTACAGGAACTATGTTGTAGATATATTAGTTGGGGCTGGCCACTATATGATCACTTGTTTTCTGCATTTGATTGGTTGTGGTCTTCTGTAATGGTCTCTATAGGCAAGATGTATAGGTCTCTGGTTAGGCAGAGAGCTTAGTGTGACAAGGAAGGTGCCTGTAGGTCTTAGGCAGGCAAATTATTGTTGTTGGTTTTTTAAAGGACCAAAAGAGAAAAATTGACAAGATTTCAATTAGATTTTAAAGGGGGAGAAATCCTAATTTTTAAAGTTGGTAACGAAAGGAGAGACAATGACACATGAATTAAAAGGACTAAAAATGTTTAATTAAAAAGGAACCCAAATCATTCCCAAATTCTTCCAAACCCACTATGTAAGACTAGTGTTACCCTAACACCAATGCTATACAAAGACATAAGATAATAATAAAAGTTGACTCATATCACCCATTTAAAACTGATGCAAACTTTGAAAATACTAGTAAACTGACTATAACAGATATTTAGAGGATCATATATGATGGCCAAGTAGGACTTGTATCTGAAAAGCCAGAGTGGTTCAACACATGGAAATTAATGGATGTAATAAGTCCATGTTAAAAACACAAAGTACGAAAAGTACAAGATCATTTCAATCAGTGTAGAAAATGCATTTGACAAGCAACACATACAAGCCAAGAATAAAGAGAAACTACCAAAATACAACAAAAGCCAGGCACGAGATCTTACAACTAATATCATACTCAACAGGCGAAGGCTGAAAGCCTTTTGTCTAAGATCAGGGAACAAGGCAAGGATACCCACTCTCGTGATTACTGTTTGACCTATGAGAGAGATGGCACATATGACTGATGCACCAGCGAAGAGAGGTGCTAAGACCAAAGTGGGAATCAAAGATTCAAAATTACAATTAACTCGATGTATCAGCCCAACTAAGTAAGGATCTTGGAGGTCATATTAATGCTGGAAAAAATTCTTTCTTCTCAGAAGTAAATTAAAGTCTTGGTAAGAAGCCATTTTTAAAAGACCCTGGCTAAATAAGTCAATAGACATCTGGTACTAGAGGTAAAGGTCTTTCTTTGAATGGCTTGCTCTTAGAGACCAGAGCAAATATCATAGGACTATCCTCTAACATATGACTTGCAGAATGCCTTTGGGTAGAGAAGGGGATATCTTCAAACCCAAACTAGCTCATGGTCCATTGGGTGGAAATATGGTTGTTATACTTGAGTGGCCCACATTGGCAGGCTTTGCACCTGCACACAGGCAAGGAACAGCATAGAACATGCTCTGCACTCACCCCCACACAAGGGTCATAGAAGGAGAGATGCTGCATCTGCACCCACAGCAAGACTATACAAGACTGCACCTGCAGTACTGTGGGGGACCAGAAACTTCTGCACCTGTGTCCAGGCTCACATCTGCAAAGATACAGTCTAAAACCCCACCCAGTTCTGGTTCCCATTCATGTGTCTGCTGTTCAATAAGTAATTTCAATGTAGTTGGTCTGTTTGTTTGTTTGTTTATCTGAGATAGACGCTCCCAAAGAGTACAAGTTGGCCTGAAGCTGGAATTCTCCTCACTTTAGAACCCTAAGAGCTGGAATTAATTTAGATAGTCTCACTGTATTTCATAATTCATTCTCTTTCTGCTCTGCCTTTAGCTAGAGATCATTTCTCCATTTATCTTTATTCTTTAAATCTTCTATATTAATCAGCATGGTCTGCTGCTATATATTAGAGTGCTAAATGCTGTCACTGGTTGCCTCAAGGATGAGAGAGTCCTCAGGTACACAAAGTGATGCTGTGTGACCTTGCTCCTTAACTTAAAACTGTTGGTTGAATAAAGATGCCAACTGCTGGGTAGAAGAGCGGTAGGTGGGGTTTCAGTTCCTGAGCTTGGAGGTCTAAGGCAGGAGACCACAAGGAGGAGAAGGAGGAAGAGGGGAAGGGGAGGAGAAGAAAGAAGACATCATGGGGTAGCTGAGTCATGAAAATATGGCCATGAGGGTTGGCCAATTGGATTAAAGAACTGCCCAAATGAAACATGGCAAGTTATAATCTTGGGGTTATCAGCAGTAGACATAATAGCTTAGAGAGTACATACCTGTCTAGCTATAGCGCTGATTAAGGCTCATTATAAATATAAATGGGGTTTTGGTCTTTTATCTGGGAACTGAATGATCAAAAGTGGGGTAGAAATCCCAGAATGAGATTAAATAATTAATATAACACTTTTATTCACTTTATCATCTCTGTTATTTGTTCCTCCAGTAGTAATTGTGAAACTTCTTCTTCTCCTCCTCTTCCTCCTTCCCCCTCTTCCTCCTCCTCCTTCTTTTCCCCCTCCTCCCCCTCCTACTCCTACTCCTCCTTGGCTGGTTGGATTTTGTTGGTTTTTTAAGACAGGTTTCTCTGTATAACCCTGGTTATCCTGAAACTCACTCTATAAACCAAGCTGACTCAAACTCAGATATCACCCTGCCTCTGCCTCCCAAGTGCTGAGATTAAAGGCGTACACCACCACTGCCCCGTGTAATTGTGAAACTTATTTTGCTTATTTTCATTATAGTTTTACCCTAAGTAGCTAATAGAGTAGTACACAACATATTAACCTTGTTTCTTTACTCAGTCAAAAATATTTTATTTGCAGGTGCACATGTGTAACAGTTTCCTCTGAGACTGAAACATTTCATCCTGCTGGAAAGCTCTTAAAGCAGGAAGGTAAACAACTCAAAATAGCTTCAGGAAGTCGCTGGAATTGATCACTAGGCCCCTCCCTGCCAGAGTAAGCAATAACACTGCTGAGAGTCACTCTCAGACAAACCAAGCTGTCAAAAAAAGACTCAAAGACAAGGTCCAACTGCCTGAGGAAGAGAAACCAGCCAAGCTGCCTGGAAGAGGTTTAGACCAACTGGGTCACTTGAAAGGGACACCCTACAACCTGATGAGCTGATTGTAGGTTGTACATCATGTTCCAGGTTCCAGGCTTTTGTGAGTTGTTACCTGTGCTGGGACAAGCTTTGACAACTGTCTTTGAGTCATTTCTGTTCCTGTAAGTAACTCCTCACCTGTATGCCTGTAAGTAATCTCAATAAAATTCATTAGTTCAACAAATTGGACTTTAGTGGTATCTGTATTTTGTTCTGTCATGGGCTCCCTATCTGAAGTGAGTAGACATGTATGTCCCATCTCTCCAGGAAATGTTTTGTCACAAAACAGCAAATACTTCAAATTGATTATTACCATGTTTTCTTAGACAGCTTATTCAATCTTTGTGCTCGCTTCTCCTGTTAGTATTCTGTGATTATATGGCACTGAAGATCGTGGTTGATGCCCTAACTACTTGGACTGAGGAAAGAAATACACCTCAATCCAAATGACACCTGAATATTGAAAATAATTCAACTGAAATGATACAGATGGTGAAAGACAAACAGTCAGCCCAAGGAATGACATAATCCCAAATCCAAAAGCACAACACAGAAATACAAGCCAGATGAGAAGCCAAGAATGCATTTCCTCTCAAAATTATTAATTCAACAGTAATATATGTCAATAAAAGAAAGTACATAAAATCACAAACAATGAATTGAAACTAATGAGTATAATGTTGAACAAAATGAAAGAGAGCAGAATGTCCTGAATGAGTTACAAGAGGACTAAAATATCTGTGTGAAATACAGGAAACAATACAGAGTATTAATACAGTGGATTCAATAAAGACATATAAAAACTCAAATTGAAATTTTGAAAGTGAAAAGCTCAGCAAGTCACTTAAACATCCAAGAGTAAACCACTCGTAGGATGACTCAATGGGAATGCATAATATGAGAACTCAAAGGTAAAGCAGAGGAGTTAGGACATTTGATAATGGCAAAGATAAAATAAGTATGAGAAAAAATTTGAGTATGGGATACAAGTTAAAGATCACATTGACAAAGAATAGACATAGAAGAAGATAAAGACATAGAAAATATGTTCAATAAAATTACAGAAAAGTTCCCCAATCTAGGGAAAGTGATTGCCATCCAGATACAAAAGATACTTAGTTATGTGCATGCCTGTGTGTGCGAGCACATATGTGCAGGTACACGTGTATGACAGTACCCTGCATACTCTAGGCTGACTGGCCCATGATCTGGTTGAGTCTCCTGCTTTGTCTCCCATCTTACCATAGAAGTGCTGAGATTGCAGATACAAGCTACCATATCTAGTTTTTAAAATAAGTTACAGGGATCTAAACACAGGTTGTCAGGCTTACAAAACAGGTGCTGTTTTACCCTCTGAGCAATCTCACTAGTACCATTCAGAAAATCAAATAGATAAGACATGGAAAGAACTCCTTCCCATCATGTGTTAGTTAAAACAAGAAGCATAAGGAACAAAGAAAGCTCATTGAAATCACCAAGAGAGAATTACTATTTCACAAAGGCAAACCCATTAGAGCAAGAGTAGTTCTCTAAATGAAACTCAAATCCACAAGAGGGCATGGAATTTTGTATTTTGAGATCTGAATGACAATAATCACCAACCCAAATTATTATACCCAGCAAAGTTGTCCTTCCTAATTAAAGATGGAAAAACTTTTCTGATAAACACAAATTAAATAAATCATGACTATTAGGACAGCACTGCTGAAAATACTTGAAGGAAGACTAATATTCTGAGGAAACAACACATCCATGAGTAAAAAATTAACTGTGTTAAATTACTAGATAAGCCAATGAGGAATAGCGAATGTTACAAAACAGAAAAATGACAAGAGTTAATACATGCCTTTAAATAATGATTATGAAAACATACCTAATACTCTCAATTCCCCAATCAAAATACATAGATCAGTGCTGAGGAGATAGTTCAGTCAGTAAAGTGTTCGCATGCAAGCATGAGGACCTGAGTTCTATCCCTGGCACTAACCCTGAAAAGCAGGTATTGGTGGCATGTACTTGTAATCCTATTCCTGAGGAGATAAAAATAGGCATGTGCCTAGGGATCATTGGAAAGGCAGCCTAACCTAATCAATGAGCACTGAGTGCCAGTAAGAAAGCCTGTCTCACAAAATGAGGTGGATGGACCCTGAAGAACAGTATCCTAGGTTGACCTCTGGCCTCCATATGCATATGGACAGCTAGATATACCCCTGTGTGCACACAAGATCATGTACATAATCTCTCTCTCTCTCTCTCTCTCTCTCTCTCTCTCTCTCTCTCTCTCACACACACACACACACACACACACAATCTCACACACACATACACAATCACACACACACTAAAATATTGGATTAAAAACCAAGGCTTATCTACTTGGTGCCTGCAGGAAATGTAACTCACAGGTAAAACCAAACACAACCTTAATTGGGAAAGGGTGAAAGAAGACAATCAAAGCAAATGGACTAGAAAGAAAGAAAGCATAGCTATATAAATATTTAAACAAGTAAACTTCAAACAAGAATTAGTCATAAGAGTTACAGTTAGCAAGTGAGCAGCTAAAGAGTGTTCACTAGGCATGAGAGAAGCTGTACCCATGAAATCCCAACATTACAATTCCTGAACAAGATTCTCATAATGACAATACCAGTTGGCATGCCAGTATGGATGGTGTAATCCCCAAGATTCTATCCCTAGATGAAGAGCTACAGATGGTCAATAGCTACTGAGTGAGGGAGAATCATGTTTACACAGGGTCAAACTCCCATTTGGGTTGTCAAATCCCAAGTGGTCAGCTCTGGCTACATATACATATGAACAAAGCTAAATGAACTCAGTAGGTGGTGTGTGTGTGTGTGTGTGTGTGTGTGTGTGTGTGTGTGTGTAAAACAACAATAATTCAAGAAGAAGTCATGACATCGGGAGGGAGTGGGGAAAATGGGGTGAGTTGGATGGGGGAAGAAGCTAAGGGAGTGATTTAGAAACAGTGTTCATATATGACTTGCTCTCTTCCTCTTTGATTTTGAAACTCACTCAAAAATAAAACAAATAAACTTTCTCTGAGTTGGATATCTAATAAACCTCTAGCATATGAACAAAAGAAGGGAATTTTATATTGATTAAGGAAGAACTTCATCAAGACTATAGAGCTGGTTATTGGTATAGCCAATTTCACACAATAAACACCTTATTAAAATCCATAGATAGATATCAACCCAACAATAGAAGATGACTTTATCCCTTTCCTCTCACCTATACAGTTCAGCTAACCCCCAAAAAAATCAACAGAGAAGCATGAGCATTACATGATATGATATATTAAATGGATTTAGCAAATGTCTACAGAATATTCAAACACTGGAGAACACCTTCTCAGCAGCCCAAAGAACTTTCTCCAAAATAGAATACATCATACCACACAAAGCAAGTCTGCATCTTGTCCTTTTATTCTGCCTGATCACAGTGGACTAAAAGTAGAATTCAACAAGATAAAGAAAAGAGAAAGAGAGAGAGGATGCTATCAAACTCTTTTCCCAAGTTAGTGTTGGCCTGGCACTAGAATTAGATAAAGAAAACAAAAATGTATTTCAATCTCTGTGATGATCATGCAGGAAAATGTTCTCAACAAAATACAAACAGTTTAACAACACATTGGAGGACTCATTCAGGATGACTAAGAAGGCTTCGTTCCAGCGATGCACGATGATTCAACATTCTCAAATCAATAAGTGTAATACAGCCCAAAAATAGACTCAAGGACGGAAATCACAAGATCATCTCAACAGATGCAAAATAGCCTGTGATAAAGTCCAAATTCCCTTTGTGATAAAAGTCTCTAAGGAATCATAAATAGAAGGAACATGCTTCAACAAAATAGAGGATATATGACAGCTATATTTATCATTATACTGAATGGGGGGGAAGCTGAAAACCAATTTTATCTACAGGCTGTAGTGAGAAAAGGATGCCCAGTCTCTCTACTCTTATTCAGTATAGTGTATGAGGCCTTAGATAAATAAGTGAGGAGAGAGAGAGAGAGAAGATACAGAAAAAACTAGCAGAAGTCAGTCTCATCATTTGTAGATGGCATGAGCCTATACTTTAAAGATCATAAAGAAAGTTCTAGGAGGGTCTGAAGAGATGGCTCAGTGGTTAAGAACACTTGTTGCTCTTCCAGAGGACCTAGATTCAATTCCCAGCACTGACATGGCAGCTCGCAACAGACTCACTCCTGTCCCAGAGGATCAGATGTTCTCTTTCGGCCTCCACAGGTACCAGGCACATGAGTGGTATGCAGACATGCAGGCAAAACACCCATATGCATAAAATAATAAATAAATAAATAAATAGAGAAAATTTTTAGATTATATGAATACAAACAAAGTTACTGAGTAGAAAATCAATACAAAAATTTCCATAGCTTTCCTATAAAACAGTAATGAAGATGTGGGGGTCAGGGTGGAGTATAAAAACAACCCCATTCACAATAGCTTCAAAAATTCCTGGGAACAAAGCTAATAAAGGAAATGAAGAACTATATAATGAAGATTTCAAAACACTAAAAAAAGAAATTGAAGAAAACACTAGAAGATCAACTGACTTCCCACACTCCTCATTGGCAGAAATAGTGTTGTAAACATGTTTGAATTACAGAAGCCAATGTACAGACACAATGCAATTCTTTAAATTCAGGTGACTTTCTTCACAGAACTAGATGGGGGCATAGCAAACCCATATGGAAGTACAAAAGACCCCAAAAAGCCAAAGCAATTCTGAGCTGTCTTCTGGAGTGGCTTACACAGCCTTCTGAATATACCTGAATAGTACTAGTTTAGTATTGTAATGTGTGAACAGGTGTTTTTATAGGCGATGCATAGTAAGATATGTCAAAAGGCGTAGTTTGGGCTCCAAATATTTTTAGCCAAGTAAGAAATATGATGTTTGAATCCATTCTTCTGTTGCAAAAACCAGAATACCTGAAACTGAGTAGTTTATAAAGGAGGAGGAGGAGGAGGAGGAGGAGGAGGAGGAGGAGGAGGAGGAGGAGGAGGAGGAGGAGGAGGAGACGAAGAAGAAGAAGAAGAAGAAGAAGAAGAAGAAGAAGAAGAAGAAGAAGAAG
>JADRCH010000013.1:14915900-14953065 GCA_019843965.1 Rhynchomys soricoides
AGAAGAAGAAGAAGAAGAAGAAGAAGAAGAAGAAGAAGAAGAAGAAGAAGCTGTTTGTTGAATCAAGGTTCTGGAGATTTAAAGTCTAAGATTGGAAAGCTGAACCTAATGGCTTTATTCTGTATCACAAAATAGCAGAAAGGCAGAGAATAAGTAGGTATGTGAAAGATAAGATACAAGGTGGTATTTCCTTTACTAATCTTTTAGAATTAACAGAGAACTAAGGATATTTCCAGACAAGCAAAACTAAGCAGTTCATGACCACCAGAGTAGCAGTACAGAAGGTACTTAAAAGAGATACACATATAGCAGTGTGGTGGGGGACTGGGAGAAGACTGTCACAGTCCCAAGGGCTCATGAATTTTATGCGAGAAAGGGTTAAGCAAGGAGATCTAGGAAGGAATCCATCATATCAACCCAGTAATCCACCATACCCCTGATATTAATAGGGTAAAAAGAACACAATAATCCACCAACCAAAAAGCAATAAAAACTATAAGAATTAATAAATATGTCTCAATAAAACCCATAAATGTAAGTAGCCCCAATTCATTAATAAAAAATACAGAGAGACTGAAGGGAATTTTTTTTAAAAAGAAGTTGACAAAACCTTATGTTGTCTCTAAGAAATACACTGTACTGGTAAAGACAGCCATGGACCAAGAGTCAAAACAATCTACCCATCAAATAGAAACTTAAAACAAGCTATCATAGACATTCTGATATTTGATAAAATAACCTTTAAATCAAAATTATTCTCAAGAAATAAAGGAAAATATGATGTATTAATAAAAGTAAAAAAAAAATACATCCAAAAGATATAACAACAATAAATGTATATGGACCAAATACTTGGGCTCCCAATTTAATAAAACAAATACTGGACAGATCAAATAAATCTGATAAAATAGTAGTAGGTGATTTTAATGCTGAATTTTCTTTGCAAGGTAGGTTATCTAAACTAAAAGGAATGTCAGAGTTAACCACACCAAGGACCAAATAGAATGAATAGTGAATAGGTATCTGTAGATTATTCCAATTAACAAAAACAGAACACATAGTTTTAAACAACCTATGAGACCTTTTCTAAAAGTAGACCACATTATAGGTCACACGTAGATTGCAAATACAAAAAAAATCAAAATAGTCTCTGATAACACCAGGTTATGACTAGAAGCCAATAGCCAAAAACACCAAACCAAAACAAAAGCTATAGGAACCTCACAAATACAAGACTGAACAATATGCTCTTAATGACCGGTGTGTCATTGAAGAAATAAAAAAGTAAGTAATGCTATACTAAGAATCAGATGAACATGACAGTGACAGTTACCAATACCTTTGGGATACAGCTGTGGGAGTTCTAAGAAGGTTATAGTTATGAATAGTTACAAAAATTAGAAAGATCTAAAACAAATAAAAAACCCAACTGTGCACATTAAGGTCCTGGGAAAATAAGAGCAACTCACATTGAAAAGCAGTGAATGGCAACAGTTAATAAATATGAGGGGGGAAAAACAATAAAAAGGCAATTGAAAGAATACTGGATAGGCAAAGAGTTGGATCTTTGCCTTTATTTTAAAAATAAATAACCCTTAGTTCAACTAACTAATAAAAGAGAAAGAAGACCCAAATGAATAAAACTGAAGATAAAAGAGGAGAGGCTACTATGGGTCCTGATGAAATGCAATCATTGGAGAGAATGAAAACTTAGATCCCACAAAGCTAAAACATCCAGAGGAAGTGAATAAATTCTTACATGTACATGTCCAACTGAAATTATGTCCAAAAGCTATAAACAATTCAACAGAGTTATAACAATTAGGGGATTATTTTTTGGGTTTTTTTTTCATACTTTATTTACATTTCAAATGTTTTCCCCCTTTCCAGATCTCCCCTTTGGAACCTCGCTATTCCCTCCCCATTTCCCTGCCTCTATGGGGGTATTCCACCACCCACCCACCCACCCACTCTCTTCTTCCCTTCTTGGCATTCTCCTATATAGGGGGATCCAACACCCTCAGCCCAAGGGCCTCTGCTCCCACTGATGGCTAACAAGACTCTCCTCTGCCGCCTATATGGCCAGCAACATGGGTCCCTCCCCCTCCATGTGTATTCTTTGGTTGGTGATCCAGTCTCTGGGAGCATCAAAGGATCAGGCCAGTTGCCACTGTTGCTCCCTCCCTGGGGCTGCAAACTCTCTCAGCTCCTTCAGACCCTTCTCCAACTCCTCCATTTGGGACCTCACAATTAGTCCTACAATAGCTGTGAAGTGACTCTTGGGTATTTCGAACTTTGGAGCTAATATCCACCTATCAGTGAGCACATACCATGTTCATTCTTATGTGACTGCGTTACCTCGCTCAGGATGATATTTTCAAGATCCATCCACTTGTCTGCAAATTTCATGAAGTCATTGTTTTTTATTGCTTAGTAGTATTCCAGTGTGTAAATGTACCACATTTTCTGTATTCATTCCTCTGTGGAGGGACATCTAGGTTGTTTCCAGCTTCTGGCTATTATAAATATGGCTGCTATGAACACAGTGGAGTAAGTGTCTATACTACATGTTGGAGCATCTTCTGAATATATGCCCAGGAGTGGTATAGCTGGGTCCTCAGGTAGTATTATATTCATTTTTCTTAGGGTCTGCCAAACTTATTTCCAGAGAGGTTGTATCAGCTTGTATTCTCACCAGCAATGGAGGAGTGTTCCTCTTTCTCCACATCCTCACCAACATCTGCTGTCACCTGAGTTTTTGATCTTAGCCATTCTGACTGGTGTGAGGTGGAATCTCAGGGTTGTTTTCATTTGCATTTCCCTAATGACTAAGGATGTTAAACATTTCTTTAGGTGCTTCTTGGCCATTCTAGTTTCCTCAGTTGAGAATTCTCTGTTTAGCTCTGTTCCCCATATTTTGATAGGGATATTTGAATCTCTGGAGTCCAGCTTCTTGAGTTCTTTGTATACCTTGGATATTAGCCCTCTATTGGATGTAAGATTGGTAAAGATCTTTTCCC
The DNA here is from genome assembly GCA_019843965.1 of Rhynchomys soricoides. Taxonomy (NCBI): domain Eukaryota; kingdom Metazoa; phylum Chordata; class Mammalia; order Rodentia; family Muridae; genus Rhynchomys; species Rhynchomys soricoides. The sequence goes on from JADRCH010000013.1 coordinate 14,918,921, forward strand.
AATCTATAGGTTGTTGTTTTGTCCTATTGACAGTGTCCTTTGCCTTACAGAAGCTTTGTGATTTTATGAAATCCCATTTGTCGATTCTTGATTTTAGAGCATAAGCCATTGGTGTTCTGCTCAGGAACTTTTCCCCTGTGCCCATGTGTTCGAGACTTTTCCCCACTTTCTCTTCTATTAGATTCAATGTACTGGTTTTATGTCGAGGTCCTTGATCCACTTGGACTTGAGCTTTGTACATACAGGGAGATAGGAATGGATCAATTCACATTCTTCTACATGTAAATCACCAGTTGAACCAGCACCATTTGTTGAAAAAGCTGTCTTTTTTCCACTGGATGGTTTTAGCTCCTTTGTCAAAGATCAAGTGACCATAAGTATGTGGGTTCATTTCTGGGTCTTCAATTCTATTCCATTGATCTACCTGCCTGTCACTGTACCAATACCATGCAGTTTTTATCACTACTTCTCTGTAGTACAGCTTGAAGTCAGGGAAGCTGATTCCCCCAGAAGCCCTTTTATTGTTGAGAATAGTTTTTGCTATCCTGGGATTTTTGTTATTCCATATGAATTTGAGAATTTCTCTTTCTAAGTCTATGAAGAATTGAGTTGAGATTTTGATGGGGATTGCACTGAATCTGTAGATTGCTTTCGGCAGCATGACCATTTTTACCATATTAATCCTGCCAATCCATGAGCATGGGAGATCTTTCCATCTTCTGAATATTTCTTCGATTTCTATCTTCAGAGATTTGAAGTTCTTGTCTTACAGATCTTTCACTTGTTTGGTTAGAGTCACACCAAGATACTTTATATTGTGTGTGACAATTGTGAAGGGTGTCATTTCCCTAATTTCTTTCTCAGTCTGTTTATCCTTCGAGTATAGGAAGGCTACTGATTTGCTTGAGTTGATTTTGTATCTGGCCACTTTGCTGAAGTTGTTTATCAGCTGTAGCAGATCTCTGGTGGAGTTTTTAGGATCACTTATGTATATAATTATATCATCTGCAAATTGTGATATTCTGATTTCTTCCTTTCCAATTGGTATCCCTTTGACCTCCTTTTGTTGTCTAATTGCTCTAGCTAGAACTTCAAGTACTATATTGAATAGATAGGGAGAGGGGGGGCAGCCTTGCCTAGTCCCTGATTTTAGTGGGATTGCTTCAAGTTTCTCTCCATTTAGCTAAATGTTGGCCACTGTTTTGCTATATATTGCTTTTACTATGTTTAGGTATGCTCCTTGAATTCCTGATCTTTCCAAGACTTTTATCATGAAGGGATGTTGAATTTTGTCAAATGCTTTTTCAGCTTCTAATGAAATGGCCATGTCACTTTTTTTTTTTTTGAGCTTGTTTATGTAGTGGATTACATTGATGGATTTCTGGGTATTGAACCATCCCTGCAACCCTGGGATGAAGTCTACTTGATCATGGAGAATGACTGTTTTGATGTATTCTTGGATTTGGTTTGCAAGAATTTTGTTGAGTATTTTTGCGTTGATATTCATAAGGGTAATTGGTCTGAAGTTTTCTTGTATTTTTGGGTCTTTGTGAGGTTTTGTTATCAGTGTAACTGTGGCCTCATAGTATGAATTGTGTAGTGTTCCTTTTGTTTCCATTTTGTGGAATAGATTGAAGAGTATTGGGATTTGGTCTTCTTCGAAGGTCTGATAGAATTCTGCATTGAACCCATCTGGTCCTGGGCTTTTTTTGGTTGGGAGACTGTTAATGACTGCTTCTATTTCTTTGGGGGTTATGGGACTGTTAGGATGGTTTATATGATCCTGACTTAACTTTGCTGTTTGGTATCTGTCTAGAAACTTGTCCATTTCATCCAGATTTTCCAATTTTGTTGAGTATAGGCTTTTATAGTAGGATCTTATGGTTTTTTTGAATTTCCTCAGAATCTGTTGTTATATCTCCCTTTTCATTTCTAATTTTGTTAATTTGCATACTGACACTGTGCCCTCTGGTTAGTCTGGCTAAGGGTTTATCTATCTTGTTGATTTTCTCAAAGAACCAGCTCCTGGTTTTGTTGATTCTTTGTATAGTTCTTTTAGTTTCCACTTGGTTGATTTCAGCTCTTAATTTGATTATTTCCTGCCTTCTACTCCTCTTGGGTGTATTAGCTTCTTTTTGTTCTAGAACTTTCACATGTGCTGTTAAGCTGTTAGTATATGCTCTCTCCAGTTCCTTTTTGGAAGCATTCAGAGATATGAGTTTTCCTCTTAATGCTGCTTTCATTGTGTCCCATAGGAGTGGGTAAGTTGTACTTTAATTTTCATTAAATTCTAGGAAGTCTTTAATCTCCTTCTTTATTTCTTCCTTGATCAAGTTATTACTGAGAGAGCATTGTTCAGCTTCCAGGAGTATGTGGACTTTCTGTTGTTGCTGCCATTGAAGACCAGCCTTAATCTGTAGTGATCTGATAGAAGGCATGGGATTATTTCAATCTTCTTATATCTGTTGAGGTTTGTTTTGTGACCAATTATATGATCAATTTTGGAGAAGGTACCATGAGGTGCTAAGAAGACAGTATATTCTTTTGATTTAGAATGAAATGGTCTATAGATATCTGGTAAATCCATTTGGTTCATAACATCTGTTAGTTTCACTGTGTCTCTGTTTAGTTCTTGTTTCCAAGATCTGTCCGTTGCTGAGAGTGGGGTGTTGAAGTCTCCCACTATTATTGTTTGAGGTGCAATGTGTGCTTTGAGATTTAGTAAAGTTCCTTTTATAAATGTGGGTGCCCTTGCATTCGGGGCATAGATGTTCAGAACTGAGAGTTCTTCTTGATAGATTTTCCTTTGATGAGTATGAAGTGTTCTTCCTTATCTTTTTTGATGACTTTTGGTTGAAAGTCGATTTTATCTGATATTAGAATGGCTACTCCAGCCTGTTTCTTGGGACCATTTGCCTGGAAAATTGTTCTCCAGCCCTTTACTCTGAGGTCATGTTTGTCTTTAATATGGACGTGCATTTCCTGGATGCAGCAAAATGCTGGGTCCTGTTTATGTATCCAGTCTGTCAGTCTATGTCTTCTTATTGGAGAATTGAGTCCATTGATGTTAAAGAGATATTAAGGAATAGTGATTGTTGCTTCCTGTTATTTTTTATGTTGTTTTTATTTTTGTGTGCCTATCTTCTTTTGAGTCTGTTTAAAGATTACTTTCTTGCTTTTTCTAGGTTGTAGTTTCCCTCCTTGAGTTGGAGTTTTTCATCTATTATTCTTTGTAAGGCTGGGTTTGTGGAAGGATATTGTGTAAATTTGGTTTTGTCATAGAATATTTTAGTTTCACCATCTATGATAATTGAGAGTTTTGCTGGGTATAGCAGCCTGGGCTGGCATTTGTGTTCTCTTAGGGTCTGTGTTAGATCTGCCCAGGTTCTTCTAGCTTTCATTGTCGTTACTGAGAAGTCTAGTGTAATTCTGATAGGTCTTCCTTTATATGTTATTTGACCTTTATCCCTTACTGCTTTTAATATTCTTTCCTTATTTTGTGTATTTGGTGTTTTGACTATAATGTGATGGGAGGAATTTCTTTTCTGGCCCAATCTATTTTGGAGCTCTGTAGGCTTCATGTTTATTTATGTCCATCTTTTTCTTTAGGTTAGGGAAGTTTTCTTCTATAATTTTGTTGAAGATATTTACTGGTCCTTTAAGTTGGGAATCTTCACTCTCTTCTATACCTATTATCCTCAGGTTCTGTCTTCTCATTGTATCCTGGATATCCTGAATGTTTTAGTTTAGGAGCTTTTTGCATTTTGCATTTTCTTTGACTGTTGTGTCAGTGTTTTCTATGGTATCTTCTGCACTTGAGATTCTCTCTTCTATCTCTTGTATTCTGTTGGTGATGCTTGCACCTATGACTCTTTATCTCTTTCCTAGGTTTTCTAACTCCAGGGTTGTCTCTCTTTGTGATTTCATTATTGTTTCTATTTCTATATTTAGTTCCTGGATGGTTTTGTTTATTTCCTTCATCTGTTTGATTTTGTTTTTCTGTAATCTTTAAGGGATTTTGTGTTTCATCTTTAATGCCTTCTAGTTGTTTACCTGTGTTCTCTTGTATTTCTTTAAGGGAGTTATTTATTTCCTACTTAAAATCTTCTATCATCCTCATGAGATGTGATTTTAAGTCTGAGTCTTCTTTTTCTGGTGTGTTGGGGTATCCAGGGTTGGCTGTGGTGTGAGAGCTGGGTTCTGATGATGCCAAGTTGCCTTGGTTTCTGTTCCTTATATTCTTGCTCTTGCCTTTCGCCACTTGGCTGTCTCTGGTGTTAGCTGGTCTTACTTTCTCTGACTGTGGCTTGTCTTTCATGCAAGCCTAGGTGTCAATACTTTTTGAAGACCAGTTCTCTCTGAGAGGAATTTGGGTTTAGGAGAGCTGTAGAACAGGGTCATCTCTAGGGTGCAGACAGAAACCAGAAAGATCAAGTCCCCAGCTGTCTCTTGGTTTCTTTGCCCTGATGGTTCTGCAAGGGTCCCTCTTGATCCAGTGAATTTAAACAGAAGTGGTAGTCTTGCCTGTGCTTGAAGGTGTGTCAGCAATCCTGGGATACCAGCTCTCTCCTATTTGAGTATGTAGCCCTGTGTCACAGGATCCGCTCACTGGCCACCGAAAGAAACCAGAAGACCACTCCTCAGTCCCTGTGTCCTGGGGATTCTAGGTGGGTCACTCTGAGCCGACAGGCTTGCCCACATTCCTGGGAGGCTAGCTTTCTCCCAGCGCTATTTGGCTATGGAGCTTTGGTGGCCCAGGCAGAGGTCTCCAGCCACAGATGGAAACTGGAAGGCTCCTTCCCCCAGCTGTTCCTCAGTCCCTGTGTCCCAAGGATTCAGGCAGAGTCCTGCTGAGCAGTGTTGCTCCTCTTATCCCCTCTCATGGGCTTTTCCACATTCCTGGGAGGCTAGCTTTCTCTCAGCACTATTTGGTTATGGAGCCCTGGTGGCCCACCACAGATGGAAACTGGAAGTCCAAAACTCTTATAAATCAAAGCCAAGAACACATGTGCTATGACCAATTGCGATTTATTACATGATATGAAGATGGGTCACCATTCACAGATCAATTACTATAACAAAGCGCTCATACTCAATGACAGAATCATATGGCCATTTTAATTAATGCAGAAAGCACCTTTCACAGAATCTAATATCCCTTCATGATAAAAGCCATAGAGAGGCCAAGGCTCTGCAGAGCATTCCTTACACAATGAAAAACAGCAGCAAATCTGTAGCCAAAATTATGCTAAATAAGGGAAATTGTGAAGTGTTCTCACTAAGATCGGGAACAAAGCAGTTCTCTCTACTCCTGTTCAATACAATGCTTAAAGTATTAACTAGAGCAATGACACAAGAAAAGGAAATCACATGTTTTTAACAAAATGTCAAACAAATAATAAAGACTCAGGAGCCAGATGTTGGGGTGAAAGCCCTCCAGCTTGGAGAGACAGAGAACACACCCAGCTAAACTTTCTTCTCAGCCAACATAGCAAAAGGAAACTCTTCTTCTCCATGCCATCTCAAAAACCCTTCAAATCGAATATCCCTCCTTTCTGTTTCCTGTGTGTCTCTCTTCTATCCATCCTCCAGACTCGCTCTTACTCTCTATGGTTTTTTCCTGTGTTCACTGCCTGTCAACTGGTTGCTTGCTCCACATCTTGACCCATGGTTGATTTTATTTAATCCTGTCTACAATAAACAGAAAGTTCTTGAATTAAAGGTGCTAGGACTGAGCCACACCACAACTAGAAACAGGTTTTTTAATAAATAACACAATCTTGGGCTTCACAGTATAATCAAATACCCTGCAACATAAAAAGAATACTAATAAGAGACATAATAAGAGGGATAACTGTCAAAAGTATCCCTATTGGTTATGATACAATTCTATACATAAGTGACCCAAAGACATTACCACAAACCTCTTAGAGCTAAGAAATACTTTCAACAAAATAGCAAGACACAGTATTAACATAGAAAAAAATCAGTAGCCTTCTTACAGGCCTATGACAACATTCTTGAAAAGGAATTGAGGAAACAATCCAATTTACAATAGACCCATACAAAGACCTACATATAAATCTATTCAAGGAAATTAAAAGGAAAATATGAAGAAAAATATTGAGGAAAATACCAGAAGGTGGAAAGATTTTCATGCTCATGAATCAGAAAAGTTAGCATTGTGAAACCAGCCATCCTAACATAAGTGACCTATAGATTCCATAAATCCCAAATTTAAATACGTGTAAGGTTTTGAATTTCAGTTCCACACTATGATGGTTTGTATATGCTTAAGTGTGGCCTTGTTGAAATAGGTGTGGCCTTGTGGGTATGGGCTCTAATACCCTTATCCTGGCTGCCTGGGAGTCAGCTCCTAGCAGCCTTCAGATGAAGATGTATAACTCTCAGCTCCTCCTGTGCCATGCCTGCCTGAATACTGCCATGCTACTACCTTGATGACAAGGGACTGAACCTTTGAACCTGTAAGCCAACCCCAGTTAAATGTTGTCCTTATAAGAGTTGCCTTGGTCATGGTGTCTGTTCACAGCAGTAAAACCCTAACTAAGACAGACACTCAAGAGAAAATACAGTATGTTCATTTTTCTGAGCCTGGTTTATTTTGCTTAGCACAGTGATTTCCATTTGCATTCATTTTCCTGCAAATGTCTTTACAGGTGCCTGAGGTCCACTGTGAACATGCATGTTTTCTTCACCCATTCATCTGTTGATGGACACCTAAGCTGCTTCCACCTCATGTCACTGCTAACAGTGTAGTATAAACATGTACATGCAAATATGTATGTTGACTTTAAATCTTTTGGTTTACACTGGAATGATACTATTGAATCATGTATTAGTTTGATTTTCATTTTGAGGAACCTCCATCCTGATTTCCATAGTGGCAACAAAAATTATATTCCCACCAGTAGTGAGTAAGGGTTCCCTACTCCGCACATCCATACCAGCGTTTGCTGTCATTTGATTTCTTGATGTCAGTCATTCTGACTAGCCTGAGATAAATTCCTGAAACAGTTTTAAATTGCATTTACCTGATATATATTGTAATATATGTATATAATTTTCTTGTGTTTTTAAGTCACAAAACTACAAAGGTGGCCACAAGAGGAGTGAAAGAGATCTTAAGGGAAGTGGAAAGCAGAGTAATGGGGCATGTGTAATAGGAAAACAGAAAGGAGGACAAAGTGGGATAATGGAACCAGCTGGAGTAGGAAAGGAAAGACCCATGAAGAAGGGGGACAAATGAGAACAAAGTATAACGACATACAGGAATGAGGACACCACGATGAACCAACCCATTACTTCTAATACAAAACCAAGGACTAGAACAGGCTCAAAAGAACAATGCAAACGAGAATAACATCACATCCAGAACCCACCCCTCTCAGCCTGGGAATATAGAGTTTCAAAGGATGAGACTGAGTTTACCAGGCAGGGAAGTAGGGTGGGTGAACAAGACAGATGGGTGTGCTGCTGTTTAGCACCCACAAGTACATCTCTTTTCCTTTCAGATGCCAGGCAGGGCTGCTCAGAGCCTCTCTTTTTGCTAGCATCTATATTCAAAGAAGCTAAGGACTGACTATTGGTGCCTTTTGCACAATGGAAATCAGAACACCATAAATGAGCCTGGTATACAAGTCTACCCACTAAAAATATTTAGCCCCTACTTTTTTCTCCTATGTTACTATGAAAATTATAGCGATGGTGTTTGAGGAAGAATGGGGTCCCACCTGTCACTCCTGGTCATGGAGATCTTTCTCTCTGGGTCACATCATTTGACATCATTTCTAAAAGTTGTGCTCAGGTGCTGGATGGGCACATGTTATTAACAATAATAAATACTTCTATCAAATAGAGTAAATGACCTTGTGAACAGAAGTTTGCCTTTTATATCCACTGAACTAAAGAAAATTCCAGCTGGGTCTGGTGGCTAGTGATACTAACCAAAGCAGAAATGTTTCAAATTTTAAAATCTGCCTAGAGCCCAGAGTGAGTTAAAGGCCGTGTTGGGCAACTTTGGGAAACTCTAGCTCAAAGTAAAGATTAAACTGAAGGCTGGGAACACAGTTCAGGGGTCACACAGGCGGAGCACGTGTGAAGTGCTAGTTCAATCCCAGCACTGAAAACAGAAAATTCCAGGGCATGAGGCAGTTTGTCATTAAAAGTGGCCATTCCCAAATATAATTCTTCTATGTTTTGTGCTCTTTTGTAAATCAGAGGCATCTGCAGCTGCTGCTGCTGGAACCCATGTGTATGTATACAGGCAGAGCAGCAAAACCATGGGAGAAAATGAGCGGCTGAACCATAAAAAAAAAGAAGACAAAAAAAAAAAAAAAAGAGGCACAATCACAATCAACTCCTGCTACGTATTGTGAAAGCACTCTAGTCTAGTTGGTGCTGAGCATGACTCAAGCTGTATATGAGAACACCAAGAGGTATTACACAGAAGGGATGAACAAAACCAAGACTGTTTTACATAATTCTCATCCTCATGCCAAGAGCTATTCAAAAGCTCATGAAATTAGCCAATGATAGAAGTACCACAATTTTCAGATGTCAGGCAAAGTGCATGAAACTTTTTAGATCCGGTCTACGACAACTGAGGAATTAAGAGGGTGTCATAGACCATATCCTGCTATTCAGAGCACCAGGAGTGTGGCTCAGCCACATGTAGAGATGGGTACTATGTCTGAGTGTACTGATTCCATCACTGGAATGACTTCAAAAGCAGCAGTGAGGGAATTGAGAGGGATCCTCAAGCTGGAGTTGCAGACAGCTGTTAGCTGCCCTAGGTAGGTGCTGGGAATTGAACTCAGACCCTCTGCAAGAACAGTATGCACTTTGAACCACTCACTCATCTCTCCAACCCCTGGAATCAAGATTTAAAAATAAATCCTTGCCTTGTAAATTCTAATGTTTTGGCAAGTTTGAGAAACACTGATGGACACCTATTAGTCCAAGAATTGGAACAGAGAGACGTTAGGATGCAAGACAATCAGAGCTGCCAAATGGCACAGCTCAGGAGCTCCAGACAGAAGGCAGTCTGCATGAACTGGGCTTGCAAGACCATACATCAAAGTGTACAAGCCTGTGGAGAAATCTGCCTTGCTCTCCAAACCTATGAGTGGAGAATTCATGGATCGTTGTTCAAGTTCTGAGTGTGGCCTCATGGTCTTTTATTATAGTCCTATATTCCTAACCTTCCAAGCTTACTTACAGATCACCTAGAGAAGAATGTAATAGACCAAGTTCATCTGTTAAAAACGCATGACAGAAAATTCTTGCTGTTGACAAGTTTGTAAGCCAAGCAGCCATCCCAGGCCACCTTAAAGGAAACATGTGACTCTGGCCATTGAGGAAGTAGAGCTCTGGATATGCTCCCAGAGTGTCCCCAGGAAGTGTGAGTAGGAAGACTCCTCAAATACTGTGCTTGGTAGAAACCAACAAACCCTATTAGCAAGAGTGACCACAGGATTAGCTGTCTAAAATGACAACCTCTCTAATAGCAGGAGGATGGCAGTCACAATGACACAGAGGTAGCAGGTATACACTGGAATAGTCCAGACCAAGTGTTACAGGAGGCCACCTGATTTGATTGACATTTAATAAAAAAAAGAGAAAGGAATGGAGAGAACATTTCATAACCTGACATCCTAGTTTGCTTTTATTGCTATGGTACCAAGACCAAAAGCAACTTGAGGAAGAAATAGTTTGTCTCACCTTACAGCCTATGGTGCATTATAACAGGGACAAAGCTCAGTAACGCAAGCAGGGCAGGAACCTGGAAGCAAGAACTGAAACAGAAGCCATGGAGGAACTCGGCTTACTGGCTTGCTCTTCAGAGCTTGCTCAGCCTGCGATCTTATGCATTCCAGGACCACCTGGCCAAAGGTGGTCCACCAATCCCACATCAATCATTATTGAAGAAAGTGCCTTTAAAAATTGCCTGTGGGTACTGATGAAGACAATGCCTTAGCTGAGGTTCCTCTTCCCAGATAACGCTAGCTTCCTTTAAGTTGACAAAAATAAAATAAAACAAAGCAAACAAAGAAAAACTAACCAAGACATGTGATCATACGGAAGGTGACTATGTATTACAAATAGAATCACAGTGAAGAAAAGTTTATACAGAAGTATGCTCAGGCAACTTAAGTGTCTCTTCATCCTGGCAGAAAGACAAATTACCTATCTAACCAAATGACCAAATATATGTACAAATATAATGACCAAAATAATAGAGATTATAGATGTCAACAAAGTATCTGTGATGTCGCACAAGAGTCAGGAGAGAACACTTCCTTCCCTCCTGCAGCTTCCTGCAGCTCAAGGCATTCCTTGACTTGTAACTCCGATGTCTACCTCATCTTCACGCATCCCTCTCTTCTGTGTGTCTTTTCCCAAATAAGTTCACACTCATGAAATCTTGAGAGACAACTCTCTTGTGAAGCCACTCTTGAACCCACTATAGCAGCTAAGTACTTAGAACGAGCTTCATTTAGAGTAGCAAAGCCCAAAGAAGAAGAAGAACACGCAAATCCCTCTCAGGTACCACTTTTAAGACTGTGATGAACAGCAGAAACCATGTTTAAAACTGACCTTAACAATGCAGCAAACAGGCTCATGAGAAGTCAAGATACAGGGTATCTTTAGGTTCCATTTGAACGAAGCCCAAAAGAGAATAAACTTCAAAACTTCATATTGCTCTACACTAAGTTGTTTCTTGTTTAATGCTGTTTCATGAATAAAAAATGTTTCATGTTTCCCACAATGGCAGCCTGCAGCATGGTAGTTCTCAGACTGAATGGAAGGAGATTCCTTGTGTCTAAATAGGCTAAGAACAGGATATGATAAGAGCCATAAATGAATTGAGACTCATACTTACAGGTGAGATGGGACCAATCTGATCCAGATTGCATGCCTGATACTCAAGATACTGTTAAGAGGAAACCTGAGAATGCTGACGGTGCAGACAGCATAGCAGAACCTCCAAGGGTATCATCAAGAATGAATTGAGAGGCTGACAGCTAAAAGGAATGTTCGTATTGCTGTGTACTGTACACTAAATATGTTTGCAATCATTCTGAGAAATAGTATTATTATCTCTATTTTCTCAGAATAGAAAACAATCTATTCTTGGCCTTTTGGCTAAGATCAAGTGCAGAATAGAACACAGAGATAAGAGATGGTACCTAGCTTATCTAAAGACATACCCAATGTCTTAGTTAAGGTTACTATTGCTATGGTGAAACACCATGACCCAAAGGAACTCCGAGGAAGAAAGGGTTTATTGGGCTTATGCTTCCATATCACTTTTTATCATTGAAGGAAGTCAGGACAGGAACTCAAACAGGGCTGGAACCAGGAGACAGGAACTGATGCAGGTAATGGAGGGGTGCCACTTACTGACTTGCTCCCTAAGGCTTGCTTAGCCTTTTTTTTATAGAACCCTGGACTACCAGCCCAGGGTTGGCACTACCCATAATGGACTGGGATCTCTCCCATGAATTACTAATTAAGAAAATGCCCAACAGTCTTGCCTACAACCCAATCTTAATAGAGTCATTTTCATAATTAAAGCTCTCTCCTCTCTGATGATGATAGCTTGTGTCAACTTGACATAAAACTAGCCAGTATTTCTATTAAGTGGGAATATGGGATTTAATGTCCAGTGTTTTGTTTTGCTTTGCTTTGATTTAACATGGACTCTTTTCAAGTAGAGCAAGCTATTCTTGTACCCAGGGTCCCAAGTGCTTCTATGACAGGTACGTACCATCTTATTCCAGCTTACTTTCAGCTATGTTCTATGGTGTGTGTGTGTGTGTGTGTGTGTAAGGTGAGTGCAAAAGAGTGAGGGGAGAGGAACATGGCTCATGGTAACAGTGGATGATAGCTCAGTATGATTAGAGCAAAGAGACGACGACCACGACGAGAGGCTGAGCCCAAAGCCACAGAGTTGGGCTAAGATTGGATCAAAAAGAACAAACATACCTTGGAGAGGATACTGCAGGGACTGTAAAGGAATCCATGATGAACCCCAGGTTTCTGACTTAAATGGCTCAGTCTATTAACTGCCATTAGCTGAAACTGTGATAACAGCCTTCATTTATCGAGCACTTCTGTGACAACAAATGTTTCACAAAGACTTGCTTATTTAAGTTTTGCATTGGCCTGGTTATGAAACATAATAAACAGCCACAGACTCCCAAAAGCACTTAGCAATACTCATTTATTTAGCCAGTGTTGGAGGGGAGGGTGTTGGAAGAGGTGAGAGTTAGGAAAGGGACAGCTGAGGAGATCTGGCTCTCTCTCATACGTCTGTTATTTTCCTTTTCTTGGTTAGCAGATAAGAGAGGGATCTCCCTTACCAGATAACACTAGTGCAAAAGTGTATCTGATCTAAGGTAAAGATTTTAGTTCAAAGATAGATGAGTCATCCAATGAACGTTTTTAAAAAGAGGGGTAGGGTGTCATGAAGAGAGAGATAGAAACTCTGTCACTGGTCGTGACAAAATAAATCAATACAAAGAGTTTAGAGAGCAATTTGGCAATATTTAGTAAAATTTCAAATGTCTGTGGCCTATGACTCACCAATTCCACTTGATTTTGGAATGAGCAGAATACTATAGATGGCAATTCTATGTAAGAGAAGGATGTCTTTGTAAATCATTAAAGAAATAACTAGTCATCGGCAAATGGCACTAGGAATAATGACTTGTGATGGTGACCATGTACTGGCATGGAATACAGATGGCAGGTAGATCAAATATATTTTCAGCAAATGGCACTAAAGATAAGGACATTAGATTATACCCATGTACTGGCATGAATAGAGATTACAGGTAGGTAAAATCAATTTTAGGGAGATTTATTCTAAACATTATTTTTATGATACTCTCTTATGGCTTGGAGATGAATTGCTCACAAAGACCGTGAGTCATGAAATGTTTGCGTATTAAAATTCAAGGCCCTGCTCAAGAACAAAGTAAGGCATCATATTCAAGCTACCTTCAACTACCAACAGTGCTTATCCAGAACATACCTCGAACTCTTAGAAATCTATAAAGACTGGTAACCAATAACATGGTGAGACAGGTAGATGATACTGAGAAGCAAATCAAACAAGGAGGAAATTTTAATTTTTGTATGTATGTGAAATTTTTCTCAGGCTCAGCAAGGTGTCTCAGTGGGTAAAGTCACCAGGCTTGACTGCCTGACTTTAATCCCTGGAACCCACAGGAGGAAAGGAGAGAATAAAGTCTGCTGACTTCCATACATGTATTGTGGCCTGGCCATACATACCCAAACACCAAACAAAAGTTTTCAACTTCCCCAGTGATCAAGGAAAAACAAATTCAACTGCAACAAGATGTTACTATGACCAGTTTGGCAACAGTTGAAAACTCTGATACTATCAAGTTGGCAAGGATCAAAAATCTTTATCTAATAGAAGATTTTCTTAAATGTTGTAATATCAGAAGCGGAGCAAGATGCAGACAAAGCCCCTGCACCAGTGCTGAAGTCTCCAGGGAATGAACCCAGTATAGTTGAAGAGAAGCTATCCTTTAACATGAGTAACAGCAGAAAGGCAATGAGCTTTTATGGGCCAAGAAAGAAACAAACTTTAGAAAACTGAACAGAATGAGAGAGTACAGAGTTGGTTCCAGAGGGCTCAGGTCCAAGTGTGTAGTGAGTGCAACTGCAGAGGGGGAGAGCCAGGGCTTAAAATAGAGAGAGAACTTCAGGAAATACACACTGTCTTCTCAGTGTCTAGACATAACTAGAGAAGAGGAGGAGAGAGGAGAGAGGGGATACAGAGGAGAGAGGGAAAAGAGAAGGGAACCATATAGCAGAGGGATGGGGGAGGAAAATAGGGGGCACTCAAAGATTTTTTTTAAAAAAATACAATTAACACTGGACCCATCACAGAGCAGAATTGCAGTTGAATAGCCAACAGACAGGATTCCCAAGATCCTCAAAAATACACAAGTGCTAAGATAATCCTCTCTCTCCATCATTCACTGCAGCAATAATGAAAGGCATTTTTAAAAGGCCTGTTCTGAATAAATCATACATGGCACTACTGAGCCAAAGACAAAGGCCCTGGGAGCCCTGTGTGTGCTTCTTAGTCACTGTTCTATTGCTATAAAGAGACACCATGACCAAGGAAACTCTTTTTTTTTTTCTACTTTTTTTAAATTTACATTTCAAATGTTTTCCCCTTTCCAGATCTCCCATTTGGAACCTCCCTATTCCCTCCTCCTCCCCTTCCCCTATGGGGGTATTCCCCCAACCACCCACCCACTCTCGGCTTCCCTCCTTGGCATTCTCCTATAATGGGGGATCTAATACCCTCAGGCCCAAGGGCCTCTGCTCCCACTGATGTCTAACAAGACCCTCCTCTGCCACATATGTGGCCAGTATATTGGGTCCCTCCATGTGTATTCTTTGGTTGGTGGATCAGTCTCCAGGAGTATCTGGGGGTCAGGCCAGTTGCCACTGTTGCTGCCTTTCTGGGGATGCAAGCTCCCTCAGCTCCTTCAGTCCCTTCCCCAAGTCCTCCATCTAGGACCTCACACTCCGCCCTACTGTTGCTGTGAAGTGACTCTTGGGTATTTCGAACTTTTGGGCTAATAACCACTTAACAGTGAGTACATACCATGTTCATTCATTTGTGACTGCGTTACCTCGCTCAGGATGATATTTTCAAGATCCATCCACTTGTCTGCGAATTTCATGAAGTCATTGTTTTTTATTGCTTAGTAGTATTCCAGTGTGTAAATGTACCACATTTTCTGTATTCATTCCTCTGTGGAGGGATCTAGGTTGTTTCCAGCTTCTGGCTATTATAAATATGGCTGCTATGAACACAGTGGAACATGGGTCTTTATTACATGTTGGAGCATATTCTGAGTATATGCCAAGAGTGGAATAGCTGGGTCCTCAGGTAGTATTATGTTCATTTTTCTGAGGGTCCGCCAAACTGATTTTCAGAGAGGTTGTATCAACTTGCATTCCCACCAGCAATGGAGGAGTGTTCCTCTTTCTCCACATCCTCACCAACATCTACTGTCACCTGAGTTTTTGATGTTAGCTATTCTGACCAGTGTGAGGTGAAATCTCAGGGTTGTTTTGATTTGCTTTTCCCTGATAACTAAGGATGTTGAACATTTCTTTAGGTGCTTCTCGGCCATTCGAGTTTCCTCAGTTGAGAATTCTCTGTTTAGCTCTCTTCCCCATTTTTTGATAAGGTTATTTGGATCTCTGGAGTCTAGCTTCTTGAGTTCTTTATATACATTGGATATTAGCCCTCTATCAGATGTAGGATTGGTAAAGATCTTTTCCCAATCTGTAGGTTGTCATTTTGTCCTATTCACAGTGTCCTTTGCCTTACAGAAGCTTTGTAATTTTATGAGGTCTCATCTGTCGATTCTTGATCTTAGAACACAAGCCATTGGTGTTCTGTTCAAGAACATTTCCCCTGTGCCCATGTGTTCGAGACTTTTCCCCACTTTCTCTTCTATTAGATTCAGTGTATCTGGTTTTATGTGGAGGTCCTTGATCCACTTGGACTTGAGCTTTGTACAGGGAGATAGGAATGGATCAATTCACAATCTTCTACACGTAGACCGCCAGTTGAACCAGCACCATTTGTTGAAGATGCTGTCTTTTTTCCACTGGATGGTTTTAGCTCCTTTGTCAAAGATCAAGTGACCCTAAGTGTGTGGGTTCATTTCTGGGTCTTCAATTCTATTCCATTGATCTACTGTCACTGTACCAATACTATGCAGTTTTTATCACTACTTCTCTGTAATACAGCTTGAAGTCAGGGAGGCTGATTCCCCCAGAAGTCCTTTTATTGTTGAGAATAGTTTTTGGTATCCTGGGGTTTTTGTTATTCCATATGAATTTGAGAATTGCTCTTTCTAAGACTATGAAGAGTTGAGTTGGGATTTTGATGGGGATTGCATTGAATCTGTAGATCGCTTTCATCAGGATGGCCATTTTAACTATATTAATCCTGCCAATCCATGAGCACGAGAGATCTTTCCATCTTCTGAGGTCTTCTTTGATTTCTTTCT
This sequence comes from Rhynchomys soricoides, assembly GCA_019843965.1. Classification (NCBI taxonomy): domain Eukaryota; kingdom Metazoa; phylum Chordata; class Mammalia; order Rodentia; family Muridae; genus Rhynchomys; species Rhynchomys soricoides. Next base: position 14,935,021 of record JADRCH010000013.1, read on the forward strand.
TCAGAGACTTGAGGTTCTTGTCATACAGATCTTTCACTTGTTTGGTTAGAGTCACACCAAGATATTTTATATTGCTTGTGACAATTGTGAAGGGTGTTATTTCCCTAATTTCTTTCTCAGCCTGTTTATCCTTCGAGTATAGGAAGGCTACTGATTTGTTTGAGTTAATTTTGTATCTGGCCACTTTGCTGAAGGTGTTTATCAGCTGTAGCAGATCTCTGGTGGAGTTTGTCGGGTCACTTAAGTATACCATCATATTATCTGCAAATAGTGATATTTTGATTTCTTCCTTTCCAATTGGTATCCCTTTGACCTCCTTTTGTTGTCTAATTGCTCTAGCTAGAACTTCAAGTACTATATTGAATAGATAGGGAGAGAGGGGGCAGCCTTGCCTAGTCCCTGATTTTAGTGGGTTTGCTTCAAGTTTCTCTCCATTTAGTTTGATGCTGGCCACTGGTTTACTGTATATTGCTTTTTCTATGTTTAGGTATGGTCCTTGAATTCCTGATCTTTCCAACACTTTTATCATGAAGGGATGTTGCACTTTGTCAAGTGATTTTCCAGCATCTAACAAAATGACCGTGTGGGTTTTTTCTTTAAGTTTGTTTATGTACTGAATTACATTGATGGATTTCTGGGTATTGAACCATTCCTGCATCCCTGGCATGAAGCCTACTTGATCATGGTGAATGATTGTTGTGATGTGTTCTTGGATTCGGTTTGCAAGATTTTTATTGAGTACTTTTGCATCTATATTCATAAGGGAAGTTGGTCTGAAGTTTTCATTTATTGTTGGGTCTTTGTGGGGTTTTGGAATCAGTTTAATTGTGGCCTCATAGAATGAATTAGGTAGTGTTCCTTCCATTTCTATTTTGTGGAATAGATTGAAGAGTATTGGGATTTGGTCTTCTTTGAAGGTCTGATAGAATTCTGCACTGAATCCATCTGGTCCTGGGGTTTTTTTGGTTGGGAGACTTTTAATGATTGCTTCTATTTCTTTGGGGGTTATGTGACTGTTTAGATGGTTTATCTGATCCTGATTTAACTTTGGTAATTGGTATCTGTCTAGAAACTTGTTCATTTCCTCCTGATTTTCCAATTTTGTTGCTTATAGGCTTTTGTAGTAGGATCTTATGATTTTTTAAATTTCCTCAGAGTCTGTTGTTATACCTTCCTTTTCATCTCTAATTTTATTAACTTGCACACTGACTCTGTGCCCTCTGTTTAGTCTGGCTAAGGGTTTATCTATCTTGTTGATTTTCTCAAAGAACCAGCTGCTGGTTTTGTTGATTCTTTGTATAGTTCTTTTAGTTTCCACTTGGTTGATTTCAGCCCTTAATTTGATTATTTCCTGTCTTCTACTCCTCTTGGGTGTATTAGCTTCTTTTTGTTCTAGAACTTTCACGTGTGCTGTTAAGCTGTTAGTATATGCTCTCTCCAGTTCCTTTTTGGAAGCATTCAGAGCTATGAGTTTTCCTCTTAACACTGCTTTCATTGTGTCCCATAGGTTTGGGTAAGTTGTACTTTCATTTTCATTAAATTCTAAGAAGTCTTTAATTTCTTTATTTCTTCCTTGACCATATTATCATTGAGCAGAGCATTGTTCAGCTTCCATGTGTATGTGGGCTTTCTGTTGTTGTTGTTGCCATTGAAGACCAACCTTAATCTGTAGTGATCTGATAGGAGGCATGGGATTATTTCAATCTTCTTATATCTGTTGAGGTTTTTTGGTGACCAATTATATGATCAATTTTGGAGAAGGTACCATGAGGTGCTGAGAAGAAGGTATATTCTTTTGATGTAGGATGAAATGTTCTATAGATATCTGTTAAGCCCATTTGGTTCATAACATCTGTTAGTTTCACTGTGTCTCTGTTTAGTTTATGTTTCTAAGATCTGTCCATTGTTGATAGGAGGTGTTGAAGTCTCCCACTATTATTTTGTGAGGTGCAATGTGTGCTTTGAGCTTTAGTAGAGTATCTTTTATGAATGTGGGAGCTCTTGCATTCGGGGCATAGGTGTTCAGAATTGAGAGTTCTTCTTGGTAGGTTTTTCCTTTGTGTGAAGTGTCCTTGTTTATCTTTTTTGATGACTTTTGGTTGAAAGTCAATTTTATCTGATATTAGAATGGCTACTCCAGCCTGTTTCTTGGGGCCATTTGCCTGGAAAATTGTTTTCCAGCCCTTTACTCTGAGATAGTGTTTGTCTTTAACACGGTGGTGTGTTTCCTGGATGCAGCAAAATGCTGGGTCCTGTTTATGAATCCAGTTTGTTAGTCTATGTCTTTTTATTGAGGAGTTGAGACCATTGATGTTAAGAGATATTAAAGAATAGTGATTGTCGTTTCCTATTATTTTTGATGTTGTTTAAGTGGCTATCTTCTTTTGAGTTTGTTGAAAGATTACTTTCTTGCTTTTTCTTGAGTGTAGTTTCGCTCCTTGAGTTGGCATTTTCCATATATTATTCTTTGTAGGGCTGGGTTTGTAGAAACATATTGTGCAAATTTGGATTTGTCATAGAATATTTTGGTTTCACCATCTATGATTATTGAGAGTTTTTCTGGGTATAGCAGCCTGGGCTGGCATTTGTGTTCTCTTAGCATCTGTATGAGATCTGCCCAGGATCTTCTAGCTTTCATAGTCTCTGGTGAGAAGTCTGGTGTAATTCTAATAGGTCGGCCTTTATATGTTACTTGCCCTTTTTCCCTTACTGCTTTTAATATTCTTTCCTTGTTTTGTGTATTTGATGTTTTGACTATAATGTGATGGGAGGAATTTCTTTTCTGGTCCAGTCTATTTTGGCATTTTTTAGGTTTCTTGTATATTTATGTTCATCTCTTTCTTTAGGTTAGGAAAGTTTTCTTGTATAATTTTGTTGAAGATATTTACTGGTCCTTTAAGTTGGGAATCTTCACTTTCTTCTATACCTATTATCCTCAGGTTCTGTCTTCTCATTGCATCCTGGATATCTTGGATGTTTTGAGTTAGGAGCTTTTTGGATTTTGTGTTTTCTTTGACTGTTGTGTCCATGTTTTCTATGGTATCTTCCGCACCTGAGATTCTCTCTTCCATCTCTTGTATTCTGTTGGTGATGCTTGCATCTATAACTCCTGCTTTCTTTCCTATGTTCTCTAACTCCAGGGTTGTCTCCCTTTGTGATTTCTTTATTGTTTCTATTTCTGTTTTTAATTCCTGAATGGTTTTGTTCATTTGTTTGATTGTGTTTTCCTGTATTTCTGCCTGTTTGATTGTGTTTTCCTGTAATTCTTCAAGGGATTTTTGTGTGTCCTCTTTAAGGGCTTCCAGTTGTTTACCTGTGCTCTCTTGTATTTCTTTAAGGGAGTTATTTATTTCCTTCTTAAAATCTTCTATCATCCTCTTGATAAGTGATTTTAAGTCTTAGTCTTCTATTTCTGGTGTGTTGGGGTATACAGGGCTGGCTGTAGTTGGAGAGCTGGGTTCTGATGAAGCAAGTAGTCTTGGTTTCTGTTCCTTGTGTTCTTGCCCTTGCCTTTCGCCATCTGGTTATCTCTGGTGTTAGCTGGTCTTTCTCTCTCTGACTATGGCTTGTCTTTCCTACAAGCCCAGGTGTCAGTATTCCTTGGAGACCAGTTCTCTTTCCCGGCTGTTCCTCGGTCCTTGCGTTTGGAGTCCTTCTTCCGCTGGCTTTTCCACACAAGTGGGTGGCTTGCTTTCTCCCTGCATTGTTTGGCAATGGAGGCCTGGTGGCCCAGGCAGAGGTCTCCTGCCACAGGTGGAAGCTGGCAGGCTCTTACTTCTTGGTTGTTCCTCAGTCCCTGTGTCTGGATTCCTCCTTCCGCTGGCATTTCCACACAAGTGGGAGGCTAGCTTTCTCCCTGAGCTGTTTGGCAATGGAGGCCTGGTGTCCCAGGCAGAGGTCTTCCGCCACAGGTAGAAGCCGGCAGGCTCTTACCTCCCGGCTGTCCCAAAGCAACTCTTAAAAATAAAGTTTAGCCATGGGCTTTCTCGTGGTTTTAGAGGGTTCATCTATGATCATCATGGCTGCATGCATGTAGACATGTTGCCTGAGCAGTAATTGAGAGCTGCATCCTGATCTGCAGGCAGCAGGCAGAAAGAAAGACACTGGACCTGGCATGGGCTTTTGAAACTCAAAGCCAACCCTTGATGACACACCTCCTTGTTGTACAGCTGCTACAACAAGGCAACACTTCCTAATCCTTCCCAAACAGTTCCATTAACCAGGGACCAAGCATTCCAACATATGAACCTATGGGAGCTCTTCTTCTCCTTCTCCTTCTCCTTCTCCTTCTCCTTCTCCTTCTCCTTCTTCTTCTTCTTCTTTTCCTTTTTTGATACTTTATTTACATTTCAAATGTTTTCCCCTTTCCAGATCCCCCTTTGGAACACCCCTATTGCCTCCCCCTCCCCTGCCTCTATGGGGGGTATTCCCTCACCTACACACCCACCAACTCTCGTCTTCCTTCTTTGACATTATCCTATACTGGGGCATCTAACACCTTCAGGACCAAGGGCCTCTCCTCCCCATGATGGCTAACAAGACCCTCCTCTGCCACATGTGGCCAGCACCATGGGTCCCTCCATGTGTATTCTTTGGTTGATGATCCAGTCTCTGGGAGAATCGGGAGGTCAGGCCAGTGGACACTGTTGGAGCTATTCTTCTTCATACCTCCATTTTGTGTGTGTTGGGGTGGTAAGAGGGCTGCACTTTAAGAGCTGACTTGTGGAATCCCTCTTTCCCTAGCTAAAGGTGGAATCTTTGAGTCAGAAATGCAGTGTTCCATGTGTTAGAATCTAGTGTGAACCACAGACTGGAGTAACACTCATTTCCTGAAGAAGAGGCACTGTTGCAAACGTGAAGGTGCTGGAGAGCTTGCCTACTGAGCCCCTGGGGACAGAAAGACAAGCCAATGGAAGAACCAACACCAATTCTCCTCAAGCCATTCCACAAATTTGAAGAGGGAGTAAATGCTATCAAACTCGGTCAACATTGCCACTATTGCCATGGAAACAAAACTGGACAAGGACACAACAAAAGAAAAGAACAGGCTGTGTTAGCTGGTGTTCTGTTGCTGTAATAAAAACACCATGACCAAGGCAACTTACATGAAAAAAGGAGTTCATTTGGGTTTATGGTTCCAAAGAGATGAGAGTCGAAGATGGTGGAGAGGCATGGTCACAGCAGCAGGAGCAGGAAGCTGGAAGCTCAGTTTCAAATTCAAACACAAATCAGACAGAGGGGGAATTGCAAGGGGCACAAAGCTTGCATGTCCACCTCCCATGACACACTCCTCACAAACCTCCTAAACACATGCTACTGACTGGGAACCAAATCCTCAATAGTCTGAGCCTATGGGAATATGGGGTACTCACATTCAAACCACGACATAGGCCACTGTCCCTAAGGAGTGTCGATGCTAAAATCCTCAATAAAATACTTGCAAACCAGATTCAACAACATGTTGGGACCATTTGCCACACACACACACACACACACACACACACACACACATACACACACACACACACACACTCACAAAATAGACGGCTTCATTCCAGGCATAAAAATATATTTTAATACTTGAAAAAACAATAGGAGTCACACAGCATTTAAGCCAACTATAGGACAGAAATTACATGGTCATCTCAAGAGCTGGAGAGAGCCACCTTTGCTGAAATCCAACATCCTGTCATGAAGAAAGCCCTGGAGAAACTGCAGAGAAAACAATGGACAATAACCAAATGTCACTGACCACAGAGTAGATAAGAGCTATTTTGTTCCAGTTCCGTAGAGTGAACCAGTCTTGTGTTGGCCTCTCCAATGCTGGTATTACAGGTGTGTACACAGCAGCTGACTTTTTATGTGGGTTCTCGGGGCCTGAACTCAAGTCCTCAGGCTTCATGACAGGCTCATTACCCATCGAGGTATCCCTTGAGCCCACATCAATATTCTCAATTCCCAAAAGTCATATTACTAAGTGGACAAAATTTACATAATGGTAAAGGTAGAAGGATTTATTTCTATATTAGAATAGATAAGTGAAATGGTGTATTTATTTGTGATTCCATATCTAGATAGCCAATATTTTAAAACACTGGGGGTGGCAGAAATCAACACTGAAACAGTAGACAGAGACTCCTGGTAATTAATAACAGTAAAGTAGAAAGGGAGAGAGAGAGTGACAGAGAGAGATGGACTGTAGCTCTCCCATTCCTCACAAGAATGCTCAACCGCATCTCTAATCTGGGACAATACACCGAAAGGTTAACACATGATAAAGCTGGGTGATAGAGTGCTTTCGTTCACTGTGCTATTTTATTCCCTCTGGTTTCCTAGAAGCAGAAAATCTATCGACAATATTCATTTGAGACCTCTAGAGACACAAGACTGAAAATGTGCATTTTGCTTTGCCTTTGTAGGAAGCATGATTGTAACCAGCTCTGTGATGAGAGGTGGTGGTGATGAGAGAGCAGATGCTGGATGCAGTGAGATGAGCTTGCTGCAGCACTTTGTGCCTGCAGAGAACTCTAAGCCAATTGTTCTGAGCGTAGAGTTGACACTATAACACTGCATCTGTGTAGGTTTGAAAATGTGTGCATCCATGTTTGTGAAGGTTTAGAAGAGCTGGGGCGAGCTTGAGCCATGACACTACAGGGAAACAAATGGCCTAGAAGCTTGGTGTAGCCAATACAAACCTGTGTGGGCCGTCACCCTCTTAGGGGGAATTCTAGCTATGGCTTAGTACTGGAGGAAGTACTACACTGGCATTGGTGTGTGTGGTGGTGGGGGGGGGTGTCCTCTCTTCATGTCACCTTTGTATATACGGGAGCTTTCAGGTGAGCAGCCACAGGCTCCCAAGCAAGCTGAGAGGGTAATATCCCACACTGTTCTTTTAACAGCTTCAGCAACAGTAAGTGTATCCCAGACTTTTATCCTGTCTCAGAGGTAACTGCTCATGGGTCTGCTCTCAAGAGGTGTGACCTAAAGTCAGTACTTCAAGAGCCTGCTCCTGCTTTAAATACAAATTACATGGCTTGGAGTTTCCCTCCATCTTCCCTTAAAGCAAACAGAATGAAATGGTATCTAAGAATCTTTTTATTCAATAAAGATCTCATGAGTGATGTTTTGCAACTGGCACTGGGCAGGACTGAGGAGCCAGGGACAAAAAAAAGAGGGTTGGGGGGAGAGCTTGGATCTTTGGGAATGGCAGGTCAACAAACAGGTAAAGCATCAGAAGAGAAGTATTTGGTGGTGATTCTTACAGCATCCTCTGGGTCTGAAGAGACTATGTAGACCTCTAATGGTAGCCAATATGTTTGGCACAGAAGCCAAAGTCTAGGCTGAGTTGGGAGAGCAAATGTGTCATGGTGACTAGTGCCCAAGGGGACACACACAAATCCTTGGAGTGCAAGAAACCACAATGACCCTAGGAGGCACCCTCAAAAATAATAAAGGGGAGCGTTATTTATCCTCTGGTGCCCCCATCATCAGCACCTGTGGCCTTCAGGCCAGCCCATAATGCTGTCCACTGCAGCCTAATTAGAACATCAAAAGGTATAGGAGGAGATGAAGCAAAGAAATGTGCACAAATCCTGCTGACCACCTTGGATTTCTTCCTGTTACCATAGCTCTGGAGTCTGAATGCAGAGATTTGAATCTTGAATATGAAATCGAACTCTGTCTTTAGACAAGTTAATCTCTCAAAGCTTCCAATTCCCTAGTTGTCAAATGGAATATGAATCACTGCTGCCTGGCAGTGAGGCTGGCAGGGCAAAGGAGACAGTATGTAAAGCAGACAGGGCTCTGCACAGTCAGTGCTTAGTAAATGTTACTATCATGGTCCAGCTTTCCTGCAATGCTTTGCCCTCTGTCCTCTCTATATCATCAATAGTCAGATTACATTGAGAGTCACTTTCCTCAGTCAGGTTTATGAACAGAGAAAGTGTAATGAGCATTATTTGCTCAGTTCTCCCTAGAAATTCTAACACCAGGTTGTTGTCCCCTCCTACCCGCCCACCCCCATACTAATTGGGAAACCCTTAATGGTCATCGTAGGCTGTTGTGCAAGGGAGAATCGTGACTTTCTGAGTCTTCTTCATCTAGGGATGTGATTTATCATAAAGACTTGAGTAGTTTATAAGCTTGTGTGTCTTCATTTGTCAGCAGTCCTAATTCTCTTATTTCCGTGGAAATTGCTCTCAGGCTTCCAGATCTGTCTTACTGCTCTGGCCCCAGGGATGCTATATTTCACTGGCCGTTGAAATCAGTGCCTGTCATTTTCCAGGCTGACGCTCACTGGGTGAGTCAGATGTTTGAGTATGAACAGCAAAGCCTCCGGTGCAGCTGCCAAAAGGGTGTGTTTGCCTTCACTTCCGGGGACCCTCTCTCAGCTGCCACCTAGTGGTGAGTTTTATGCCCGGTAAAACATGGCTTGGGAGAAGCCATTCATAAACATTCCTGGTAATGAGACCCTCTGATGCTGGGAGTCATGCCAATGGCAATGTGATAAATATTTATTCATATTTGTAAGTGACTCTACATGATTTGGAGATTTTGGTGGCTTGCTTTTGAAAGAAATTCCAGTGCTCAAAGAAGAATTGTAGAATTTTTTCCAAATGTAGTAATAGTTCTTTATTTCAAAATGTACCCCAGCAAAGAAAGAATTAGGCTGGCACCAGGGGGCAAGAGTATTGTTAATAATAGCTCAGCCTTTAGAATGTGCCAAATTCTAGTTTAAATAATTACACTACCCCATTTACTCTATTTCAGTCCTGCCATATCTGTAATATCAAAGTAATTATCTTTCTAGGTTGTTATCATTGCTGTGGTTGTTATCCTGCAAGTGGGATAATTAAGGTTTAGAAGAGTCTAATGTCATTTAACTGCCAAGTGACAGGACTGGAATTTTAACCAAGCTCCCTGACATCGGCCAGGTTCTTGACTACTTCCATCCTAATGGATGCTCTTTACTTCTGTGTTCCTTCAGGATTCCAGCATCTGCTCATCTTTCAAGCATCTATGAAGGCCCAGGGTTGGCCAAATTGGTCAGCTGTGATCTATGCTGGCTGCCTTTCTTTATGAAGTACTTATATACACCAGGGAAGGACAAAGAAAAGCAAAACAAAAAGTTTCGTGTTTGATGCTATACTGAGATGAGCTCCTGGAGCTAAGAGTCATATGGAGCAAGCAGGTTTGACCCCCTGGAGAGAGAGCCAATTATTCCTATGACATAAATGGAAATTAGGAAGGTCCAAGAGAGAAAGGGCTCTGTCAAGACTCCCCATGAAGAATAAGCAGCAGGCGTAAGTCATCCCAGGACCCAGAGGGCTCAGTCATCCTGGGACACTATTCACATGACTGACTAGCTTCAAGCAGAGACCAAGATGATGGGTCGTTTGGTCACTGACTTTGCCTCAGTGCCTAGAAGGATGATGGTATTAACCCATTCTGAAGAGCACTGTTTTTGCAGGGAAGAGAGACTCCTGTAGAAGAGACGAGGAGCCTTTCTTCCCTTGGAGACCTAGAATATGCATGGAATGCTGTCCTGGGCTCTGATGGGAAGACTGGTTGGTCATGTACCATAGCTCTAGGCTCAACCATCCCTCAGAACCTCATAGTATCACATGCATAACTTAAAACTATAGAGGATGAATTACTGACCCATTAGCCATAGACTAAGGGCAGAGTCTGTTATGGTTTCCTGTTGAGTGTTGGTGGTATCTTCTAAACACAATACAAAGGGACTGAGGTATACTTTTAAAGTATGTGGCCTTGGGGAGGCCATATTTTCATTCTCATCTGCCAAGTACATCCCAAAGTTACAGCTTCACTGACCCAAAAAAAGCCATTTGGCCAAATTATGAGAACCATGAAGACAGACCCACAGCATATGCCTCACATACTGCTGGATAGCTGCTTGATCATTTCTGTATCCTCTGCAAAGTACCAGCCCAACTGTACAACTCTCCCTGGGACCTGAAGGCACTTTAGATTTCCTTGTTAGCCTTGCCAGCATTACCCTTTGATTCAGGTTGAAATGGTTGATCTAAAATTGGATCCCAGACTGGTGATTCCTCTGCAGTTCATCTTGTATCTTTTAATCAAATCCCTCTTGTATCTCCTCAAAGAGAAATTCTCCTTCAATGGTTGTGGAATTCCTTTCTTTAAGCATTTCTAGTAAGTTACTAAAATGGGAAATCATTAAATCTTGCTGACAGTGGTCACATGCAGGGCAAGTTACTGTGTATTTTGCTGTGGAATCTGGAAGGACTCGGAAGCCATTCTTCTTTCTTCTCCTGATGTCTCTCATCCTCTTAAGCTTCCTCTACAATGTGGTGACTAGGATCTTGAAGATGTGTACTTACATTCTGTACCAGCCATTTTAATAATATTGGGTAATTTCCTTAGTCCCCTTGTGCTTCATCTTCTTTGTCTATAAAAGCTTTCATCACATAATGGGCTCTCTAGGTTTGTCTTTGGTATTGGGTGGACAGGAATCACATGACATCAAGAACAAGACCTGGCCATCTACACATCATGAAGTCTTTGCTTTTCTTGGACAGCAGCTATCCCTATTCTTATGTACTTTTTGAAGTCTCTTGTACCATGATCAAATAACAATTTATTTCCCATGTTGTGTTTGGATAATGTTTGCCTGTAGAGATGGTTTGTAAAGAAATCCACAACACTAGTATGAGAAGTAGCATTCCTACACAATAACCTTTGAAATGGTTGAGAATATATACACAGGAAAGAACCAGGGTATACCTGCCCCCGGTTTACTCCTCCTACTCCAAACATAATTCTGAGTCTTTCTCAGCCACTTTATTCCAATCACCGAGCAGAAGAAAGTCCTAGCTTTGGTGCCATTTCCTCCCATATGAGTCATAAATCTTCTCCACTAATCTTCAGCTGTAGGTGTAAGTGATTACATGAGGTATCCTCCCTTTTAAAATGCATAGTTTGTGTTCTCGGAAGGCAATGTTCTGCTTACCATCATTTATGAGTTTTTTGGTCTTGGACTTTGCTTGTGGGTTTCTGAATTGGGTCTGAGTAATTGTCTGCCTTTGTGTCTTTTAATACATGCCACAAACCCAGAAAAAAGAAAACCACCTGATGCAGTAATCACAGGCTCATCATTCTCTTCTCATCAGGAACAGCTTTGCATAGTAATAAAATTCTGCTGCTTTAGTCATTGGCTTGTGACAGAAGAGCCAAAAACTTATCCAGCAAGACAAAGAGCTTGTTTGCCTTAAAAACAAAAGTTACTTCTTTCAAACATAATAAAATTCTGGTTGTTGTATTCTTCATGGGTGTTACACTTTCATCTTCATTTTTCTGAGTACTGATACAGTGATATGGTGGGGAAGATGAGAATCCAATATGAAATATTTCAATTTAGCTTTGCTTTTACATATGCAAACATCATAAGAGACGAAATTACTTTGGCTGATGTTATCAGCTATGACTCTACCTACACAGTGAAAGAACACAACAGACTCACCTGGAAGGCATCTTATACTCACATGAAAACTGAAGAATGGCTATTGAATTCTCTTTCCATTTATATTTACCCCATTCTTCTGTGGCAGCAAAGAGAACCCCGTAGGTTTTTTTTTAAAGAGGTGCCTGTTGACAGCAGATATGAAGTCTTAGCATGAATGTACTATCTAAAGCCAAAACTCTCTTATGAGATGACAAACTTCAGCTTTAAATACATTACCTTTCCATAGTTGAAAAGAAAATGTTTCCCTCATATAGAAAGAACCCTTTTAATTTAAAATTTGATAGGTTGCATGGGCCAGGATGAAAGGGCAATGAATAACATTGGTGTGAGCACCTGGTCTTATTTTAGAATCTCTCTGGAAGCAGAAACAGGTGGATCTCTGTGAATTCAAAGCCAACCTTAACTATATAGTGAGCTCCAGGAAAGCTAGAGACCTTGCCTAGAAAAAAAAACCAATAAATTAAAACAAAATAGAATAGATTCTCCCTCTTCTCATCCAAAACCCATCCCCTAGTCTGATCCCCAGCTCTGTAGCAGACCATCTACATAAAAGCACAGTCACTAAGAGGCAGGACAACATGTCTCCACTAAAGCTAAACAACGTTACTACAGTAGATCCTGAGAAATACAATATGGCAGAAGAGCAAAACAAGAGCAATAGACTTTATGAATATGATAGAGGTCCTTAGGGAGGAAAGGAATAAACTGACTAAAGAAATTTATGAAAACACAGACAGTGGAATGAAATGAGGAAAATAGTTCATACTTTACAAGAAGAAATAGAATCAGTAAAGAAAACCCAAACTGAGGAGGAACTGGAAATGAAACTTTAGGAACTTGTGGTGGTTTGAATATGGTTGGCCGAGAATGTGGCACTATTAGAAGCTGTGACCTTGTTGAAGTAGGTGTGGCCTTGTTGGAAAGAGTGTGTCACTGTGGGGGTGGGCAATGAGACCCTCCTCCTAACCACGTGTGAGCCAGTCTTCTAGCTACCTTTAGATGAAGATGTAGAACTCTCAGCTCCTCCTGTACCATGCCTGCCTAGATGCTGCCATGTCTCCCACCATGATGATAACGGACTGAACCTCTGAAACTGTAAGCCAGCCTCAATTAAATGTTATCCTTATAAGAGTTGCATTGGTCATGGTGTCTCTTGACAGCAATGCAAATTCTAAGACAGAACTCAAACAGGCAACTCAGAGGCAAGCCCCATTGACAGAATACAAGAGATAAGAGAGAGAATCTCCAGCATTGAAGACAAGATAGAAGAAATGGATACCTTAGTCAAAGGAAATGTTAAATCTAAAAAACATTAAGGCACAAAACATCCAGGAAATCTGAAACATGATGATAAGAGCAAATAAACAAATAATAGGAATGGATGAAAGGGGAAAAAACCCAGGTCAAAGGCACAAAAATATTTTAACAAAACCATAGAAGAAAAATTCCCTAACCTAAAAAATGCAGTGTTTATCAAGGTACAAGTAGCATACAGAACACCAAGTATACTGGAACAGAAAAGAAATTCCCCACGATACATAATAACCAAAACACTAAATGTACAGGACAATGGAAGAAAAATAAAATGTGCAAGGGAAAAAGACCAAGTAACATATAAAGACAGATCTATCAGACTAACTCTTGACTTTTCAATGGAGACTCTAAAAGCCAGAAGGATCTGGATGAGTGTTCTACACACTCAAAAGAACACAGATGCCAGTCCAGACTACTGTACCCAGAAAAACTCAATCACAATAGATGGAGAAAGAAAAACATTCTACAATAAAACCAAATGTAAGCAGTATGTATTTATAAATCCAGCCCCACAGAGGGTGCTAAAAAGAAAACAACCTGAAGAAGCCAACCACAGCCAAGAAAACTGAAGGAATAAATAATATCCAACCAGAAAATCAAAGGAGGGAGAAAAAAAGAAAATCACATCCTAACAACAACCAAATGGACTGCTCACTGAGAACTCTCAGCAACAATTGTCATGGTTCCCCAATAAGAAGATATGAAATAATACAGTGGGTTAAAAAACAGGATCCAATCTTCTGTTGCATCCAAGAAACACAGCTTAACATCTAGAATGGACATCACCTTGGGCTAAAAGGATGAAAAATGATAATCCAAACAAGCTGGCCTAGCCATTTTAATATCTGAAAAAAGTAGACTTTAAACCAAAACTAATCATAAAAGATAGGGTAGAACACTGCATACTCATTTAAGGAAAATCCAATAAAAGAGTATTATAATGTTTAGCATCTATGCACCAAACACAAGGGCACATTACTACAGCTTAAATCACATATCACCCCCTTAACACACTGATATGGATGACTTTAATACTTAGTCTCACCAACATATAGGACATCCAGACCAAAACTAAACAGAGCAGTGCTGGAGTTAACTGGCATCATAAACCAAATGGATTTAACATTTCACCAAACACAAAAGAATACACCTTCTTCTCAGCACTTCACGGAACTTTCTCCAAGATTGGCCACAGACTCAGACACACAGCAAGTCTCAACAGATGCAAGAAAATTGAAATAACACCTGCCATCCTATCTGACCACCCTGGGTTAAAGATGGATAATAACAACAGAAAGCTTATAAATTCATGGAAACTGAACAAGTCTTCACTGAATGAAAAAGTGGGACAAGGCAGAAATTAAGAAAGAAGTTAAAACCTTTTTAGAATTGAATGGAAATGAAAGCACAATGTACCCAAATTTGTAGGACACACCAAAGGTGGCTCAAAGAAGCACCTACTTAAAAAAGCATAAGAGCCTACTTAAAAAAATCCAGAGAGATCTCATACTAACTTAACATCTCATAGTAACTTAACATCACACCTGAACACCCTAGGGGAAAAAGAAAAGAAATATAACACCCAAAATAAGTAGATGGCAGGAAATAATCACACTCAGGGCTGAAATAGAAACAAAATAATGCAAAGAATCAACAAAGCATAGATCCTTTGAATAGATTGATAAGATTGACAAACCCTTAACCAAAGAACTAAAAGGTTGAGAGAGAAAATCCAAATTAACAAAATTGGAGACGGAAAGAGGAACATACAGAAGGCACCAAGGAAATCCAAATAATTACATAGACATATTTTTAAACCTGTACTCTACAAAATAAGAAAAACTAAAAGAAATGGACAATTTTTCTCAATATACATCACCTACCTATCTGTTAAATCAAGATCAGACAGGCAACTTAAAAAGACCTATAAACCTAGTGAAATAGAAGCAGTAATCAAAAGTCTCCCAATAAAAGCCTCGGAGCGGTTGGTTTTAGCATAGAATTCTACCAGACTTTTAAAGAAAAGTTAACCTTGGACTGGAGAGATGGCTCTGCGATTAAGAGCACTGACTGCTCTTCCAGAGGTCCTGAGTTCAATTCCCAGCAACCACATGGTGGCTCACAACCATCTGTAATAGGATCTGATGCCCTCTTCTGGTGTGTCTGAAGACAGTGATGTACTCACATAAAATAAATAAATAAATCTTTAAAAGTTAACCTCAATGCTCTTCAAATTATTCCACAAAATAGAAACAGAAGGAACTTTGCCCACTTTTTTTATGAGACCACGTAAAGATTGAACAAAGAGGGAGAATTGCAGACCAATTTCCCTTATGAACATAGATTAATTTTCTCTCAATAAAATACTTGCAAACTGAATCCAAAAATACATCAAAAAGATCATCCACCATGATCAAGTAGGCTTCGATCCAGAACTTGAAGTACAGACATCTGGGGAAGAAAGACAGCAATGGTGTCCCCTCTGGTTTACATGCTACAATATCAACTTACAGGGCAAGAAGATCTCACGAGTGCAATAGCGGAATAGCTATGATGTGGACAAAAACTGATTTATGATTGGCTATGAATCCCACTTCATTGGAGGGGGCTATGTCTGATACTGTAGAGCCACTCAAAGGCTTATGACTGGGGAATTCATAGGTACTAGCAAGTGACCTACTACTTTTGTAGGACATGTTATCAAACTTTCTCTTAAATGTTTATGCTTATTATTGACCTGTGCTGTTCTCATCCTAGATCAAATTTCTCCTTTCAGCAAATGGTACTTAATGCGTGGACTGGTGGCTGTTTGAGGTGCTGAGAATGATTGACAGTTAGGTACTTAGAATTCTATAGAACACCAACATCAGCCCCTCCAAGAGAACATCACAGAAGAGAGGGTGGAAAGAATGTTAGCACTGAATGAGGACCATGAAGAAGGAGAAGGGCGTTGAAATGCTGTCTCCTTGGCATGAACTCACAACACCTACACTCATTCCTTCATCTACATCATGTACATCATCATCATCCACAGTTGCCTGCAGAAGGCTGACACAAGCTGAACTGGAAGCAGTTTTAGAGGGGATGAGCTCATGGGACTCCACCTTTCCCAGGGAACTAAGGGCAGACAAGGACTTCAGGAGAAGTCATTGGCTTCAGAGATAAAGCTACTGGGGAGTTACCCTCCAGGGGAGAGCTTCACACCCATGTCTACAAGAGCAGCCCTAGTGAGTCACAAAGACAAAACATAAACAAAATGAAAAGACACGAAAGCAGATGTCTGTACCACAAGTTCTAGAGCAAAGCCTATTTGATCAAGGTGGATGGTGGATCAGGGCATTGGTAGAGATGTGTAATGGAATCAGTGTGACTAGAATATATTACGTATATGTGTGAAGTTGTAAAAGAATAAATTATTTTTTACAGACAGAACAAAAAAAATACATGAAACACATTTCACTGAGGTGATATACAAATGACAAAAAAAAGAATTTGAAAATTTGTTCTACATTATTGGCCATTAGAAAAATACAAATTCAATATCAACATGCAGCTACTAAAACAATTAAAACAAAAAATAATGCTAATTCCAAATGTTGATATGGATGCTAAGCAATATGACTACTTACTTAAAGCTAATGAGAAGGTGAATTCATTCAGTCATTCTGGATTTCACAGTCTAAACAAAGACTATAATGAAAAATATCATATGAAATCCTCAAAGAATATTAAAATAAACAAAGCACACAATTATCTTAGTCTCATTTTTGAAAATTGATGTACACATTAAAATGTGCACACAAGTGTTTCAAGCAGCATTATTGTAGTAATCACAACTCCCCCATATGGAAATAACCTATATAATCCCTCATGAGGCGATTGCTTAAACAAACAATGATACATTAGCACAAACCACCAAGCAGCTAGATAAAGAAGTACCTTGTTGATTCATGCAACAACTTGAATGGTTTGCAAATCAACCATGTAGAATGAAACCAAAGGCTATTTAAAAGGCATTACTTACCATGAGCTTACCCATGTGTCATTCTCACAATGACACATGATAGATAAGAAAGTAAGTTACAGGTTGCCAGAAACAGAGCAGGTGGGGTGGGAATCTGAGGCGAGGGACCTTTGTGGTGGTGAGGCCCGTATGCCTCTTGAACGTGGTGATGGCAACAGCTGCACAAATCTACACATGTGATAACTTTGCACAAAATGATATGTTCACATGTTCATGAAGCTAGTCTGCTTTCTCACTAGTACCCATTTCTACCCTGCTGACACTGAAGTAGGAGTCACTGGCTGACTTGCAACTTCTGGTGAATTTTGTTATTTTCAAACTTAAAAAAAAAAAATTAAAAAGAAAGAGCTATCTAATAACCACTTATCCATTATAGAAGTATCCCCAGGCCCACACTAAGAAATAAAATAAAATGTGGTGATTATCTACCTTTCAATTGCAGGGCTTCACCCAGCACCCCCCCCAAAAAAAAATCCAACCAATCTGGTCTGGTGTGTGCTGCCCACCTTTTTCATCCTTCATATCAACATACATAAAAATAATAGAGGATTGGCGGGGTGTGTGGGGGGGGGGGGTTTGATGCATCACCCTGAAACTTGATCCAGGCCTTTAACAAAACAGGCACAGCCCTGTGCTGGTTGAATTCTGTGCAGAGTTCTTGTTGGTCACGTCTAACAGTTCACACATTGGCTAGGCCACAGTCTGTATAATTCTTCCCTCATTCGTGGACTTCAGGTTGTTTAGCTTTGTCTCAAAGTGAATCGTAATCGCGTTTCATTTGCAGTAGGCCAAGTCTTCCAGCATTGACTTTCAAACTTCATTTTAGTAATGGAATTTTCAAGTCCAGTCATCCCATAGTGATCCAAGAGTTAAAGTGTAACTGGCTCAGACTGGATGAAGGTGGGGTGCTTGAAGTCCATCTGTGCCCATCTGCGGTCCTGGGGGTATCCTTTGTGACCCCTGAGGTCTTAGGAAACAAAAGAGAAGTTATTGCATTTATTTGCCTTTTATTGCCTGGCTGAAGTTCCTACCCTTCTCTAGGCCCAGCTCTGAGCTTTTCCATATCTCCCAATCCTTTATGAGATCCTGGGTCCCATTTCAGTCCTGTTGATTCTATGAAGCCAGTCATTTGGTCCAGCCTTCTTCTTCTCCTTCTTCTTCTTCTTCTTCTCCTCCTCCTCCTCCTCCTCCTCTTCCTCCT
>JADRCH010000013.1:14953523-14974185 GCA_019843965.1 Rhynchomys soricoides
TGCGCACACCACCTCCCCCTCCCCGTTTCTGCGCACACCACCTCCCCTCCCCGTTGTTCTTTACTACATAACCCTTCTTCCATACCAAGGACCCCCTCGTCTTTCAGCCCTGCTCCTTTAATACCCCTGGGTCTGTTATCATCTCCCTTAGGCCCTGCAGCCTCTTCCTCTGCCTTAGCTCTCGCACAGACAGGACCTGAAGAAAAGCCACCTCAGCTGTCTGTCCTACGCAAAGGACTCCCAGACCATCTTTGCACTCTACTCCAGCTCCATCCATTGACCATCCTGCAGCTCTCTGACCATTGCTTGCTAGCCCTTTGCTAGACTGTGGGAAGCCGCCTGAGTCGCACCCACATTCGCCATTACAAGATGGCGCCTACATTCGGCCGAGAACAAGTTGTAAACAGGCTAGTGCGCATGCACCTGGTAATTTTCCACCTCAGAGTCTCAGCCTCTCTCGTGGCGTCATCTGGCCTGATGTGCAGGGAGCCAATGGGGAAGCTCCATGTCCCAGGCAAGCGCTGTGGCCTATATAAGGGACAGGTGTTCTATTGTTCGGGGTCTCCACTCGTGGCAAGCTTATGCTCTCCCTCTCAAGATGCATTAAAGCTTTACTGCAGAAGGATCCTATGTGTGCCGCGTCGTTCTTGCTGGCGAGACGGTAGCGCGGGACACTAGACCTCATGTTTAACCTGTTGGATTGTCTTGCAAACAAGCTCCAACGTTCTTCCACCACTCAGCGCTGGCTGTTGATGACTGCTTGCTCTCACTTACACCTTGTCTCTTCCACTCAACCAATACCCTAGTCCAGGTTCTTAGGATTTTGTGTACAGTCATGGCAACAGTCCGAGAGGGACTCTCCCTCTGGCCCTTCTGTTACTTCTTGTTGAGTTCCCTACAAATACCCTGGCCATCATTTCCCAGCAACATACTCTTCTATGTACCCTTTGTTTGCTCAAAAGCTTCCAGAGGATGGTACTGTCTAAAGATGATGCCCAAACTCCCGTGACAGCTATCAAACTGAGCCTACTGTTCAGAATCCAAATACAGAATAAATACAGAAGCCAAATAGGTTGCTTGGTACTCAAACACACTAGGCCAATTCCCACCTCTGGGTGAGTTGTTAGTTCTTCCTAAAATTCTTTCTGTTGACTGTTTTGTGTCTTCCATTTCTATAGATCCTCCAATGACTCTCACTTAATTCTGCTCTGAGTAACCACCCTGAGCTGCATATCCACTGATTTACCTCACAGTTTGCTTATTGCAAAGGCTGTCAAAATTTGCTTTTTGCCTTCGCGCACGTGCACGTGTGTGTGTGTGTGTGTGTGTGTGTGTGTGTGTGTGAGAGAGAGAGAGAGAGAGAGAGATAGTACTATAAGTCCCTTGAGCATGGATAGAGTCACAGCCAGGAAGGCACATTCCACCTTATTTGGTGTTGTCTTTCATGCAGTCAGAGCTGGGGGTACAAACTCCAACACACACACACACACACACACACACACACACACACACACACACCTGCATTTCAGCTAGAGGAAAAGAATTATATCTCTTTACATTCTTTCTCTAACATTGGATCTAAAGTCATGTAGCCTACAGTAAAGCCACAGGAAACTGGATAGGATGTGATCAATCCTGCTAGCTGTCTGATGCTTCCTGGAATCATTTAAAAGAAGTATGAGGGTTTGGCTGAGTGGGGGCTTTTTCCATCCAGACTGAGAAGCCAGAAGGTAGAGCTCACATTGCCAGGGGATGCAAAGCCTTTTAGGGAAATCACTCTGATAACAAAACAGGACTTTACTGGTGCAGTTGGTGGTTGCAGAATGGAAAACTACAAAGACAGTACTCTTGGCTTGGAAGCAAGAAACATTTCCTTAGAGACAGTAAGAGAGAACCCACAGCATTAGAGGTCGTAGAACATGGTAGACACACATTCTGCTAGGATCTTACATAGGTCCCAGCATTTCTCCCTGGTTCACTGCAGGAAGAAAAGCTGGCAGAATCCTACAGAGGTCACCTCACAGGAGTGTCTGAGTACCAGATGCATGTGGCTTCTGCTATTCTTTCCTACATCACATATCTTTGTCATCTTTATAAATGCCTAGGTGGGAGTGGTTGTCTGAGCAGTGTCTGATGAGGGGCCCAGAAGAGCCTGAAGATCAGGAGTGGCTTCTCCTGATTCAGAGCCTTCTGCTGATGGGATTCACTTTTGCCTGCACAGCTTGGATAGATCCCCCACTAAATGTGAGCCTGAATGTGAGACAGAGAAGAAGCCAGAATCTTGAGAGTGGTAGGCAAAGGCATGAGGCCTACAAGATGTTCTGTGGGCATTGTCTGGCATCCTCAAAGGAGCTCTGAAGACTGGGCAACCCTCTCATACAAATAACGACACAGAGACACGAAGGGGGAGACACCTTGGCTGACAGGAGAGCTGGGGAGCTATGAAGTTGGACTCCATATGCTGCTGTCTGCCTGTGCTTGGTGGCCAGGGACCTGGAGCAGCTCACTGCTTACTACTCAGCTCTGTCATGGCCTGCTTGCTTCATACCTACTCTAGGCCTCCCCTTAAAGAAGTTTTGTAGTGCTTTTGTGTGAAGAGTGCTGAAGACTCCTGCAGTGGGTGCTCAGCAAAGCCCTCTGGAGGTACTACTACCTATCCCAGGAGTCACCCTTCGCGTGTTAGAAATGTGCAGACAAACCTAAAGAATTCTCCAGAAAGCAATACACACACACACACACACACACACACACACACACACACACTTATCTAATTTAATGTCTGGGTTGTTGTTTGTTTGTTTGTTTGTTTGTTTTTGTCAAGAAGGGAAGCAGAGACCTGGAGAGACTGAGGAAGCTGTGAGAGTCACACAGGTCCTTTGGAGCAGGATCACTGAGACTACTGACTTCTCTACCGTGTTAGTGACTCAGCTCTCCCCAGATGGACTCCTCCTCTCTGGAGAATTGAAGCTGTACTCCCAGCAGCCGCAGGGCCAGACTGCACTGTGATCTATCTTTCATAGATACTCAGAAGGCTGCCCACTAACTCTCGAGATTCTGTCTCTTCTGGGTCTGATGACTGAATCTTGTTTTAGAATTGAGACAAATCCCTTCATTCTATAAGTAGAGATGCAATAAAATGCAAATAGCCCCACAAAAGGTAGTAACAGTTGTCTTAAATGAAAAGAAGAGTGACTAATAGGAAGCTCCACCAAGAGAAGGAGCATGAGCTTAGAAGTCAGACAGAGCAGAGTTAAAGCTTGGCTCCAGCAAGTGTGAGACTGAGTGATTCTGATTTTATGGAGTAACCATGGTGAGCACAGATTCCTCATCAGCAAAATGAGAATTAGGTCATTTACCACTAAAGGAACCCATAAGGACTGTACAAGAAGAGCCCAGTTCAGTGACAGGTGCCCCTTTCAGAACCACCACAAAGTCTCCATGTTTGTACTCCTAAAATACAGTGTGCAGAAGACAGAGCCATATCCCTTGGAAGACCAGATTGGCTGCAGCAGCATGTTTAGAATCTCTGTAATCTTGGGCACTGTGTTAAGGCTCTTCTGTTGCTGTCACAAAATATCTGACAAAAGTAACTAAGGAAGGGAGGGAAGGAGAGAAGGAGAAAAGGAGGGAGGGGTCATTTGGGCTCACACTTTGAGGATAAGCTACATCATGGCCTAAAGGTATGGCAGAGAGAAAAGGAATAGCTCCCACAGGCCAGGAGAGTGAGGCAGCTGGTCATGCAAAATCCAGTCCCAAAGTAGGAGGCGAATGCACCTCCTCAAACCCTTTTTTTTCTTTTCATTAGTCCAAGGCTGCAGCCAGTGGAGAGGGTATGGCACCACCCACGTTCAAAGGAGCTCTTTCTTCTTCAACAAAACCTTTCTGGAAACCCCCTTGGAGGTATCTCCATGGTGATTCTAAATCCAGTCAACTTGACAATGCTGATTAACCTCTACAGACCTTCTGAGCCTGAGCCTCCTCAGTCTGAAGCCAGGTCATTGTAAGGAGTAAGCCAAGTGTTAATACATGAGATACCTTGCATCAACACTCCGGGCAGTAGCTACTGGGGAGGAAAACCCTTCTGTATGTTTAGAATGACATCATTGATATGATCAGAGCATGGATTGTAGGTCACAGGGTGTTAATTAAACAATCTTCTGAAAATACAAAGGTATTATACCTTGATGCTCTGCCTGGGCGTGTGTGTGTGTGTGTGTGTGTGTGTGTGTGTGTGTGTGAATAAATTCTGAAGTGTGTGTATAAGTTTGAATGTGTTTTTGCACCTGTGCATATTATGTTTCTGGTTTTGTGTTTGTGTATATGTACATGTTCCTGTGTGTGCATGTTTCTGTGTGCATGTGTGTGTTTGTATATGTGCATGTTTGTGTGTGGGTGCCTTGCATGTCTGTTTGTATCTATGTGCATGTTCATATGTTTATATGTGTATGCATGTTTGTGTGTTCCTATGTGTGCAAGCATGCGTGTACATGTGCATGTGTGTGCATGTGTGTACATGTGCGTGTGTCTGTGTGTGTATGTGTGTGTATTTTGCTGGGAGTTGAAAGCCAGAATCTGACACACACTGGGCACATGCAAGCTCTCTGTAATGAGCTACAGTTTTGAAGACTGTGTAACACTACTCTTGTGCTGATGGAAGAAATGCTACTTGTTGACATACTGCTATACGGACAATAAACTATAAACCCTTGGGCCAGGGCCCAAACATCTAGATATAGACTGAGGCCTCAGCTAGCAAGAAGAAGCTGTGGGCCTGGACAAGAGGTCTGAAGTGGCCAGAACTGGAATACAAACAGCCTCAGACATCTGCTTCCTCTAAGACAAACATAGAAAACAAACATGGAAAATTCATTTGCAAGCTTCCATATTTACTG
The DNA here is from genome assembly GCA_019843965.1 of Rhynchomys soricoides. Classification (NCBI taxonomy): domain Eukaryota; kingdom Metazoa; phylum Chordata; class Mammalia; order Rodentia; family Muridae; genus Rhynchomys; species Rhynchomys soricoides. The sequence goes on from JADRCH010000013.1 coordinate 14,958,416, forward strand.
AAGGGACTCTAGCCCACTCAAGTATGTGGTGCTAATAGGCCTTGATCTTCTCCCTCATTCTCTCTGCCTTGAAAAAAAAGATTACATTCCTATAGTTAGCCATCAAGGTCCATTCCCTTATTTAGCTACTTCTTCCTCCTGAGGCTGACTACCAAGGTTCAGCTATTGAAGTCCAGCAATCAAAAGCTCCCTTTTGACTCACATAATTAACATGCCCAATTAAAATTAAACTCCTCATCCTAAAGTAGGGTTTCCCCTTTACCTCCATAAACCACCATTTTCCTATGGCCCATGTCTGTCTCCTCTCTATCCAGAGACAGTCCTTTGTTCCCCCCCCCCCAGAACAAATACCCCTTCCCCTCTCCCTTGTTTCCTTCCCCTTCTCCTCTGTCTCCTGTCTTGGTCTCCTATTCCCTGCCCTCTGTCCCTGTGGGGCAAACAAATCTCCTTGGTGCCAAGAACTTGGTCTCGGAAGTTCCTGAGTCAATAACAATCTCTGAAAGATACACAGGCCCCATTTATCAATTCTTGATCTTAGAGTGAGCCATTGGAGTTCTGTTTAGGAAATTTCCCCTGTGCCAATGAGTTCAAGGCTCTTCCCCACTTTCTCTTCTATTAGATTCAGTGTATCTGGTTTTATGTTGAGGTCCTTGATCCACTTGGGCTTGAGCTTTGTGCAAGGTGACAAATATGGGTCTATTTTCATTTTTCTACCTACAGACAGCCAATTAGACCAGCATCATTTATTGATGATGCTTTCTTTTCCCATTGTTAATTTTTGGCTTCTTTGTCAAAGATCAAGTGTCTGTAAGTGGGTGGTTTTGTTTCTGGGTCTTCAATTCTATTCCATTGATCAACATGTCTGTCTCTATGCCAATACCATGCTGTTTTTATCACTATAGCTCTGTAATAGAGCTTTAGGTCAGGGATGGTGATTCCCCCAGTCATTCTTTTATTGTTAATAATTGTTTTCTATATTCTGGCTTTTTTGCCTTTCCAGATGAATTTGACAATTGCTCTTTCCATGTCTTTAAAGAATTGTGTTGGGGTTTTGATGGGAATTGCATTGAATCTATAGATTGCCTTTGGTAGAATGGTCATTTTTACTATATTAATTCTGCCAATCCATGAGCAAGGGAGCTCTCTCCATTTTCTGAAATCTTTGATTTCTTTCTTGAGAACTTGAAGTTATTATCACATAGGTCTTTCACCTGTTTAGTTAAAGTTACCCCAAGATATTTTACATTATTTGTGACTATTGTGAAGGGAGTTGTTTCTCTAATTTCTTTCTCAGCCTGTTTATCATTTGTATAAAGGAAGGCTACTGATTTGTTTGAGTTAATTTTATATCCGGCTGGAAAGCTTCTGTAAGGCAAAGGACATAGTCAATAAGACAAATTGGCAACCTACAGATTGGGAACAAAATCTTCACTAACCCCACATCCCATAGAGGACCAATATCTAAAATATATAAGGAACTCAAGAAGCTAACCACCAAAAAAAAAAAAAAAAACCAATCAAAACATGGGGTATAGAACTAAACAGAGAATTCACAAAGGAGATATCTTAAATGGCTGAGAAACACCTAAAGAAATGTTCAAAGTCCTTAATTATCAGAGAGTTGCAAATCAAAATGACCCTGAGATTCCACCTTACACCAATCAGAATGGCTAAGATCAAAACCTCAGGTGACCATACATGTTGGTGAGGCTGTGGAGAAAGAGGAACACTCCTCCATTGCTGGTGGGATTGCAAACTGGTCCAACCACTCTGGAAATCAATCTGGAGGTTTCTCAGAAATTTGGAAATAGATCTACCTGAAGACTTAGCAATACCACTCTTGGGAATATACCCAAAAGATGCCCTACCATGCCACAGGGGCACGTGTTCCACTATGTTCATAGCAGCATTGTTTGTGATAGCCAGAAGCTGGAAACAACCCAGATGTCCCATAACAGAAGAATGGATACAGAAAATGTAGTTCATTTACACAATGGAATACTACTCAGCTATTAAGAATGAGGACATCCTAAGTTTTGCAGGCAAATGGATGGAACTAGAAAATATCATCCTGAGTGAGGTAACTCAGACCCAAAAAGACATGCATGGTATGTATTCATAAATACGTGGATATTAGTCGGAAAAAAAGTACAGAATACACAAGATACAGTCCTCAGAACTCAAAAAGGTCAACAAGCTGAAGGGCCCAAGTGAGGACGTTTCAGTCCCACTTGGGAGGGAGAAGAAAGCAATCACAAGGGGGGGGAGGGAGGGACCTGGGAGGAAAAGTGGATGGGGGGTGGGGAGGAGGGGAACCTGATCTGGTATTGGGTGAGGGAAAAGGACTGAAGCCCTAAGGGTCAGCAGAAAGAACGGAAACAGCCAACCTCAAGAGGTAAGAGGTTGAGGAGACCCTCCAGAATGCACCAGAGACCTGGGAGGTGAAAGACTCTCAGGACTCAAAGGGAGGAACCTTAGATGAAATGCCCTACAGTGGGGAGAGGGAACTTGTAGAGCCCACCTCCAGCAGGAAGACAGGGCATCAAGTGAGGGAGGGGGTTGCCATCCCACAGTCAAAACTCTGACCCATAATTGCTCCTGTCTGAAAGAACCACAAGGATGGAAATGGAGAGGAGCCTGAGGAAAAGAAGGTCCAGCGACAGGCCCAAAGTGGGATCCAGCTCAAGGGGAGGTCCTAAGACCAGACACTATTACTGAAGCTATGGAGCGCTAACAAAACAGGACCTAGCATGACCACACTCTGGAAGACCCAACAAGCAGCTGAAAGAGTCAGATGCAGATATTTGCACCCAACCAATGGACAGAAGCTGCTGACCACTGTGGATGAATTAGGGAAAGACTGGAAGAAGCTAAGGAGGAGGGCAACCCTGTAGGAGGACCAGCAGTCTCAATCAACCTGGACGCTTGAGATCTCTCAGACACTGAACCACAAACCAGGCAGCATACACCAGCTGATATGAGGTCCCCAACACAGATACAGCAGAGGACTGCCGGGTCTGGGTTCAGTCAGAGAAAATGTACCTAACCCTCAAGAGACTGAAGGCCCCAGGGAGTTTAGAGGTCTGGTTGGGTGGAGGGGTGGGGGATGGGGACATCCCAGTGGAGACCGGTGGGGAGCAGGTATGGGATGTGGAACAGTCAGAGGGTGGAGGGGGGATAAAATCTGGAGTGTAAAAATATAAATAAATAAATAAATAAATAAATAAATAAATAAATAAATAAATGATTTAAAAAAAAAAAAAAGACCCAAGGGCATGGCACTGGCTAGACTCTATACAAAGGACCTTCTAACCTGGTGGAACTATTTAAGTGGTATCTACTTCTGCTCTAGGATCTCACTCAGATCACTTCCCAGAATGTAAAAAAGGGAAAGACATCTCCTGCCTGGAACAGCTTCCCCCTTCTCTCTCCCTCAGTCTTTTGGCTGCAAATTCCTGGGCTGTGTTTTACTGAGAGACTCACCTTTGACCAGAGGATTCCTCAGTGTGGCCTGGCGTATCTAACAGTTTTCTCCAGAGGAGTACGTCCAGGCTTTTAGGACGTCAGAGGAAAGACAGGGATTTTTTTTTCCAGAAGCTGCTGGCAAAGAGGATATGGTTAGCAGCTATCAAGTTCTTGAAATACGAAAATCAATTAAATTCAATTTGGCGAATGAGAATCATCACCTCAAATAAAGATAATGTGATAAGTAATCCCTTAAGTAAGAAAAACAATCCTTGCCATGCCTTATTTTGAGGATTGCTGAAAAGAAAACAAACGGAGTGTATGGAACAGTATTAATGACGACAAGCCAGTCTCTGGCTCTAATGCAGCGCCCCCTAGTGCTGGCGTCTGGTATACCACCAGAGATCAGTCTTCCTTATAATTAGTAAACCGATTCTTTCCCTCTCAGCACCACTTCTTAACAGTATCCCACCACCACCTTATCCCTACACCGCGCACCCACCAGATCCTCCCACTCCTCTCCGCTGACAGTCTTTTTATTCCTTGACAGTTGTCTTAAAACAAAAGAGGAGGAGGAGGAGACGATGAACAGACAGACCTGCCCAAGAAACCAAGATCAGAGATGGGAATGTGATAGATAATCCCTTATTTAAGGAAAACAATCCTCTCTGTGTCTCTGGTGCCTTATTTTGAGGATTGCTGAAATGCAAATTGGCTAACATGTCACTGAGTAAACCGGATGTGGTGGCACGTATCTAAAATCCCACAACCTGGATGGTAAAAGCAGAGGGATCAAGAGTTGGAAGTCATCCTCGGCCACATACTGAATTAGAGGCCAGCCTGAGATGTCATAGACAAAGGAATGAATGAATGAACGAATGATTGAATGGATTTGATATCTTCTTTGCTAGTTTTTGTGGATGGGGACAAAATTAGCCTTTGGAAGCTTCAGTATCTGTTTCCTCTCCAATAAAGCTGGAGTAAGACATGTGTCTGCCTCTTAGAGCTACAAAGATTAAATAGGATCAACCAGGTGCTGGCAACCACAGCTCCCAGTGTGCAGCACATAGTGGGTAACCTTGGCTATTGTTTCTGACTCCTTCAACTCCTGTGATAACAGGCAGTGAGACAGATCACCTGAGAACATCTCAGACACTCTCATCCCTCCCTGAGGGCTCCAGAGTACCTCTACTCCTATACCCCATCCCACTGCTGCTCAGTTGAAAGTCTTTACTTGGACCAAGGTTGCTAGAATTATGTTGCCTCTGTGTGCTAATCAAAGTGTCCAAATGTGCCATGTGTCATCCCACAGCCTAGGTGATGAGACCTTGCATGACCCTGGCCCAGCTCAGCTGCTCCGGAAGGTGCACCAGCAGGGTTCCTGCTTCCCAACCCCTACTGGAAGTCTGTTCTCTCAGAGCTGGTCCTTCTGTCTTGGGGGTTCCTGGGATGAGGCTGGATGATCCCATCAAACTAAAGACTATGCTAACTCTCTTCCCACTCTGGGCAGTATCTGGGCCAATTCAGTGTCCTCCAAGGACACAAATCCAGTTTAGAATTTTCAAAATCTTTTGATGAGTCAGGGTGATAAACTTGAGTGACAGGCAGGAAAATCAGAAGTTCAGGTCCAGCCCAGGCTGTAGCATAAGATCCAACCTCAAAGACTGGTGGAAGATAAATCCATTGGTACAGTATTTGCTTCATTTGTTAACCTGAGTTTGATACCCAGAACTCACATAAAAAGCCAAGTGTGGTGGTTCCCACTTACAGTTGTAGTGTTGAGAGGTGGTAACAGGGGATCTCTGGGGCTCACCAGCCAGTCTCTCCAGCCTAATTGATGAGCTCCTGGTCAATCAGACATCCTGTCTCAGAGGAGGTAGGTGGCACCTGGGAATGACACTTGATATGTTCTGGCCTTGGCAGGGCCATGTACACACATGGAATAAACAAGTAGTAACTAAATTGAAAAGCCCTAATTAGTGTGAACTCTGGGTGATGATCTGTGTGGTGGTTTGAATATACCCAGGGAGTGGCACTATTAGGAGGTGTGGCCTTGTTGAAGTAGGTGTGGCCTTGTTGAAGGAAGTGTATCACTATGGGGGATGGGCTTTGAGACCCTCCTTCTAGCTGCCTGGAAACCAGTCTTTCTCCTGTTTGCCTTTGAAACAAGAGTTAGAGCTTCTCAGGCACCATGTCTGCCTGAACGATGCCGTTCTTCCCACCCTGATGATAATGGACTGAACCTCTGAACCTAAAAGCCAGCCCCAATTAAATGTTATCCTTATAAGAGTAGTCTTGGTCATGGTGTCTCTTTATAGCAATGGAAACTCCACCTAAGACAGTCTGCCATGGTAACAAATGTGCCACTATGGTGCAGGTGCTTAATAATGAAGAAAGCCAGGACTGGGGAGAGGAGTTAGATGTGAACCTGCAAGTGCTCTAATGAATAATACTTTTTAAAGGTCTTTTTTGCATTGATTGATTGATTGATTAATTGATTGATTGATTGATTGGGGACACACATACTACAGCCTTCATGTGGTCTGTTCTCTAGGGATCGGACTCACATTTCCAGACTTAGCAGCAAGCACCATTACCCACTGAGCCATCTCACCATTGCAATGGTCTTTAAGGAATCAACGATGTGGGTAATTCTCTTCAAAGTTTTGGAAACCACACCTCCACCAAGGGAGGTAAGAACCCTTGCAGCTCAAGATGCAGATGAAGCTCAAGATGAAGGATAAATACTTGGAGTGCAGGGAGGAATGATGCTGGTTTAGTAAAGTGGAGGTTGTAGGTTCTCCTCCAAGATCCATGACCTCAGTAGCCCCTGGTAGTTAGCTAAGTTTCCAGGACCAGGCATGCTCTCCCTTTTACTGAGCAAGCCTTAACTCCAATAAAGAGTTGTTGGTTACGACCGAGATATGCATGCCACTGCTACATCCTCAGGGTTATCATGCCATAGTGGTCACTGTTGTAGCTCATAAGGCGTCATAGCCAGGTAGGTCTATTGATTGCATCCCTCTCCTGCCCCTCCTTGGAAGCGTGCATGGCCTTCTGGTGCCATGGAAGCTAGTCCTCAGAGAGGAGGCTTTCAGGTCAGATCCAGGTGGAGTCCTCCAGGTCCTGTGTCTGAAGTGCATGGTGACTTTAGCAATTGGAACTTATTTTAAGCCTCTGGGAGACAACTAAGGGCAACAGCAACAACTTACAATGTTCGAGGTGTCCCTTCAGCTCATCTGCCAACAATTCATAAGGGGTTGCTAATCCTTAGTTGGGCGGTGGTGTTAGCCTATGGCTCTTAGGGGAAGCACTGCCATCTCTGGTGGGAACTTTTCACTTAAGCTGTGTATGTATAGTAAGGATGACTGAAAACCATATTTTTTAAGAACAAATGGCTGTCCTCAAAATAAAAATTGCATAAGTGACAGAATGTTTAATCTTTGTACACTATTGTTTATCCCTTTGGCAAACATTTGGGTCAGTGAGAGATGGCTCAGCAGGTAAAGGCACCTGTCTCCAAGTCTGATGACCTGAGTCCAATTCCCATTACTCACATGGTGGCAAGACACCACTCCTGTAAAGTGTCTTTTGACACCTGCACACACCTGCACATCATGGCACATGTTCACGAATGTACAAATAAGTAAACACAAATGAACTTAGTGTCTGGCTACTTGGAGGGCATCAGGACTGGTGCATGTGTTTTGGCTCTCGGCCTGTGATGATACCACACAACACGTAGTCACTGAAAAACTCTAAAACACACACACAGGAAGGAATGGGAGTAAAAGATTTAAATAGCATTTTACTACACTATGAAAATAGTTCTGACCCAGATATTCAGTGAGCAGTAGTGATTACACCAATTCCTGTGGAGATGCTGGGATCCAGAGGCAGGCCTTGTCTCATTCTGATTTTCTAGGAGCAATTCGAGCCTGTGACACAGAAGAATGACCGACTGAGGAGGCAGCTTTATGCTCACAGAAAGTATCCGCCTTATGCATATGAATGATTCTGCTTGGCATTCAAATCGTCAACGAGGTGAATCAGACACTGCACAGTGGGGGTGAGGCTGATATAATGTGCTTGGCCAAGGTGGTACCAATCCCCAGCATCCAAAATCAGCTCTGAGAACAGTTGTTGAATCAAACACTGTATCTGGAATTAACATAAAACCTGCCTTTCACTGCCTTTCAGTGGCTCTCCAACTGTTTTCATTTCTTTCCTGCTTTAGATGTTTAGATTTTTAGGTGTTTGCTCCGAGTCTATCTCCTACCCAGCAGGTATCCGTGTCCAAGCCTGATGATTCCTGTGTTGACAAACTGTTACAAACTTGCTGGGACCTGGACATCTTCCATGGGGATGAGCTATCCTGAGCATGCCCATCCCAGCTGTGGGTGTCAGGAAGCATAAGAACCTCCTAGGCCTCCTTCAGCCAGTGTCTGGGCCTTTGTTGAGGTCTACCACAGGCCTCTGTTCTGTGAGTCATCAGAGTTCTCCTCCTTCTCTAGTGTTCACGCCCCACCCCACCATCCCCTGTTACAAAGGCTTTTCTCTTCTTAACCCCCAATTCTCATCTGGTTTCTCTCTATACACCCATCATCAATCGGGAAGCAGAGAGGAAGGAATGTTCATCTCACATAAATGACAGGTCATCCCACCTTAGTTCAATCTAGAAACTCGCTCACAGGTATCCCTAGAGGTTTTCTCATGGTGACTCTAAGTCCCACTAAGTAGACCATCAAGATTAACCTTTGCATCTCACCTCCCCTCTGAAGCCCTCTTCCCCATCCTTCCTCTCTTCTCTGCACAATATGTCCTATCCCTGGGCCATGCTGAGCTAGCTTGCACATTACTGAAATGTAATGAAAAAGTCAGTAGCATTATATGCCCTTTTCTCAGATGAGAAAAGAAAGACACCGAGGAATGCATACTTGCCCTGGGATCCCCCTAGTCAGTTCATGGAACCAGAGTATGACCTCACAGCTGTCTGACCTCCATTGCCAACATCTCTTTTCCGTAGATTCTTCACTTGACACTGCAATGTCTGTCCACTGGTTTCCCTTTGATTGGTCTTGTTATGGGGTATTCACCAGGGAAGACTGCTCAGACATGGGTTTAAGGCAATAGAAAGTTTTTATTAGCTAGCCAGAGACTACACTTGGTATTCAGGATCCCAGTGTGGCATGGAACCTTCCTCAAGGTGAGCTTTTAAGTACAAAAACCATACTCTGTGTTGACATATTTTAGTTAATAAGTACAGTTAGCCAGAAGCAGAACTACAGAATCCAAAAGGCAAGGCTCATACATTTAGAGACTTTCCCAGAACTATGGTCTTTGATTAGGTCTTTGTTTTCATTTTGGCAGGTGGGGCTGTTTACATGCTGAGTTTTCTGGCCTGAATGGCACTTCCATCATGGAGTGAGTTATGTTAAGGTCTCAGGGCCTATGAAGTCTGGGGCCTTGTTAAAGGTCTCACCTCACCTGCTACAATGTTTGCTTTGCAGCTGCCCGAGTACCTATAATATACCAGGAGCTACCATAGCACTGGGGAGAGATAAGCTAGCCTTATCTCAAGCAGTTCTGAATCCCTTCCTGTCCACCTGACAATAACCTTGTTCAGCTCCTTTGCCTCATCTTCTGTTTTCTGTCTTTACCCCAGAAACCCTTTTATCTTGAGCAGATATGGGCTAGACAAAGTTTCCTTTGTGTGTTGTATTATGAGCCCCCCTCCCAATCTCTCCTACTGCAAGGTCACATCCTTGCTATTCTTCATTGTGTTTCTGAGCCGATAAAATGTTAGTGGACCATGAGCCACTCCATTCCTGTATTCTTGTCACCACCTGAGAAAGCCATCCAATGAGGAGGAATCTGGCATCTCATACGTGGCAGTCCTGTCCCCCACTGTCTGCAAAAAGCCAAGAACACAAGAGAGAGCAGCCAACTACACGCCTGGCTGAGGCCTCTCCAGAAGTTAACTCTGACAATGCTTTGATCTTGGACTTCTAGCCATGAAAATTAGAAGAAATTAAACATCTATCGTGAAAACTCTGCAGTTCTTGGTGGTGGTGATGGGGGGTGTCAGGGTGCCAATCCAAGAAGACTAATCCACACTCCAATGAGGACCTTCTGTGTCCTGTTTCTTACAGCATCACTGGGACTCTAGGATGCTTAATCATAGCCTGTGTCACCACTAGACTGGAAGAAGAGATCTCTCTGACTTCCAGAATGGTCAGTTTTATTTGCAGAAGACTTGAGAGGGGATCATTTGGAATCCAAGAAGGCTTAACTGGAGTTTCTTGGTTCTTTAGGCTTAAGTTCTAAATAAAAAATCCAACTCAGTAAATAATTGCTGATAATAAGTGTGTCTTTTCTATTTGCTGTTTTTCAGTAGTGGTGGTTATAAATTTGGGAGGTTTGTTTTGGTGTGGGTTTGGATTTGGGTTTTGGTTTTTCAAAACAGGGTTTCTCTGTGTAGCCCTGGTTGTCCTGGCCTTGAACTCAAGGACCTGCCTGTCTCTGCCGGCCAAGTGTTGGGATTAAAAGCGTGCACCACCACTATTCAGCAAGGGAGTTTTCTTTCTGAGTGGGACGGTTTTAAACTATCTACATAGCTGAGGATTATCTTGAACTTTTGACAATCCTGAATCTGCCTCCAAATTGCCAAGTTCCAGGCATGCATTACTATACCCAGTTATATACAGTGCTGGTGACCTACCCAGGCTTCCTGAGTGTTGGACAAGCAGTCTGCCAGCTGAACTATGTCCCTAGCTCATTCATAATTTCTCTTAAGACAGTAAACTTTTATAACACAATAATATATTTGTGAATGTAGTGGTACATTTAGAAATGGTGGGCTAAGACAAAAATATTCAATGCTGAAACATTTTCTTTAAAGATTTATTATTATGTGTGGTGGTCTGATTAAAAATGGCCCCCATGAAGAGAAGGAGCAGTTGCAGGCCCCCAGGTCCCCGCACCACTGCCTACAGGATAATTCTGATTCATTGCATTCTTGAAGAGCATCAATAGAAGAGGGGGAAAAAAGATGGGTGTGAAAACATTTACTCACAGCTCCTCTTCCCACAGCCAGAAAATGCTGGGAAAACCAAATATGCTATGAAATGATGGACATTTTTGTGATATCACTATTCATGTCCAGGACAAAATCTTCTAGGCTCACAAGGTGGTACTAACAGCTTTCAGTGATTTCTTTCAAACCAAACTTGTGAGCCAAACGGGATGAGAACAAAAATGTGTTGGATCTGTATCATGTTACAGTGACTGGCTTTATACCTCTTTTAGAATATGCTTACACAGCCATTCTGTCAATCAACACAGAAAATATTATTGATGTTCTAGTGGTAGCCAGCTAGCTACATGCAAATGTTTAGTGTTGCTAGTACATGCTCAGAGTTCATGAAATCAAGTATTTTGTGGAATACACCTAATAATAGCCAACCAGAAAAGGGTCTAGATGCTGGACAAGAAAGTAGTTCCAACTGCAATTTTACTTCTCGAGATGGAAGCCTTTCTCCAGTGTCTTCAGAGTGCAGTGCTGTGGGAAGGACCATTCCTGTCTGCCGAGAGTCCCGGAGAAAACACAAAAGCTACATTGTTGTGTCTCCTGAGAGTCCTGTAAAGTGTAGCACACAAACAAGTTCCCCCCAGGTATCGAATTCTTCAGCTTCCTATGGAGAAAATAGAAATCAGCCAGTTTGCTCTTCTTTAGCGCTTCCATGGACTTTCCCTTTTGGAATAGATCGAAGGATTCAGCCTGAGAAAGCAGAGCCAGCAGAAAATACCCGGACTTTAGAACTGCCTAGCCCATCCGAGGCAGCTAGAAGAATGGCTGACTATGTGACTTGTGAGAGCACAAAAACTACCTCGCCTTTAGGTACAGAAGATGTCAAAGTTGAAAGATTAAGTGATGAGGAGGTCCATAAGGAAGTGTCCCAGCCTGTTAGTGCATCTCAGAGCTCACTGAGTGATCAGCAGACGGTGCCCAGAAGTGAACCAGTTCCAGAGGACTTTCTGATTAGCGCACAGTCTTCCTCTATAGGCTCAATAGATGAAGGAGTCACTTCTAGCACTAATGCTCAGGCAGATGATGATGACAGATTGGAAAATGTTCAGTATCCCTATCAACTCTACACTGCTCCTTCTACCAGCAGTACAGAATGACCATGTCCAAATGGTCCAGACAGACCTTTTCAGTGTCCAACCTGTGGGGTTCACTACACCCGTATTCAGAATCTAAAACAGCACATGCTTATCCACTCAAGAATTAAAGCATTTCAGTGTGACTGCTGGGGAAAAAAGTTTACCAGGGTTTACTCGCTAAAGATGCATTGCCTACAAAGCATGAAGTGATTTCTTAGAACCAGACTACTTAAGCCAGGAGCAAGAAGAGACCCTTGTTCAGTATGATCGTGGAGAACATACATTTGAAAGCAACTCTTCTGTTCAAATGCCTGTGATTTCACAGGTCTTCTCAACCCAGAATTTTGAAAGCACTTTCCTCCTGGGGTCTCTTGGTGGGATTGCAGAAAGGGAGGAGGAACTACAAGAGCAGCCACAGACCAGTGCTCATGCTGAGGCTCCCAGAGATGACCCCCATAAGGCAGAGCTGTCTTCTATAATTATTAAATGATTCTGTGATTGGCCTGGGTTTTGGTTTTTTGGAAAGTGCCTGTGCCTGATCTCATATGTTTAAATTAAATTTAATTTTTTAAAAAAGGGTTTTCTTTGTAAGCCCTGAAACTGGAGGGTTCTTTGTTTTGGTTTGGTTTTTTCATAGCTGAGAGATTGCTTCTGTATGTATAAAATAAGGTAACATTGAAACAGAACATAAACTTTGAGACTTAAGGAAAAGCAGCTAACTTAGAACATGGCAGTTCTTCCTCCCATTGCTAAAAGTGGGCAGCAGCAGACACAGAAGAAGTCAGGTTGTTGTTGACCTTCCTGAGGTAAAAGGGCTAATAAGAAAGTACTAAACAATTTGACAATGCCTAAGTAAAAAAAGACTGGGCCCCATGTTCCCAGAGACTGAACCACCAACCAAAGAGCAAGCATGAACTGTACCTAGCTACCCCTGGCCCCACATAAATGTACCAGATGTGCAGCTTGGTCTTCATGTGTGTCCCCAACAACTGGAGTAGGGGGTGTCCCTAAATTTGTTCCCTACTTGTATATCCTTGCTCCCCTAACTGGGCCACCTTGTATGACCTCAGTGCAAAAGGATGTATCTAGTCCTGCAGTGACCAATGTGCCAGTGTGAGGGGATACCAGGGGTCCCCTTCTGACAAGAGAAGGGGGGGTGTAGAATGGGGGAGGAGCTGAGAAAGAGACTGAGAGGAAAGGGGGCCTGATATTGGAATGTAAAGTGTATAAACAAATCAATTAATTAAAAAAAAATGACCCCTATTGGCCACTCATATACTTGAATGCTTAGTTCTCAGTTGGTGAACTGTTCTCAAGGATTAAGATTGTTGGAGTGGGGTGGGCTTTGAGGTTTCCAAAGTCCATGCTGGGGCCAGCCTCTCACTCTTCCTCCATCTTTCAGATCCGATGTTAAGCTCTCAGCTTACTGCTCCAGAGCCAAGTCGGCCTGGCTGCTGCCACACTCCACACCATGATAATCATGGACTCACCCTCTGGAACTATAAACGAGCACCTGATTGAATGTTTCCTTTTATAAATTGCTTTGGTCATGGTTCCTCTTCACAGCAATAAAACAGTAACCAAGACATTGTGTAAGTAGTTTGAGAATATTGCAGACTACTGTCAGAAAAAAGTGGAAATCATTTAATAAGAGCACAAGACTGCTATAGGTGGCCAGATGTGGAGCAGAGGTCAGGACTGAGAGCACAGAGTGGGGAGATGTAGAGAGAGCAGGGGACAACTACCAGGTATGTCAGAGATAACAACAAAGAGAATGGGGTGGGGGGAGTTCCTTTTTTTCTATATTTTCAGAGAATTCTCCCCTTGGGCCCTTTATGTGAGAGGATGTAATAAGATATTCTAATTGCTAGGAATCACTCTTTGGCTCCTGAGCTATGTTTCTTTTAATGAGATGCCATAGTATGACTCAACGCAAAGCTGCCTGTCTTTATAGAAATAAATGTGCAGGGAAATCCACGAAGTTATTCAAATGAATAATTTATCTCGTATCATCCCAATAGACCCAAAGGCTTCCCTTCTCAAAGTTTCTTTTTATCCTGTCTTTTCTTTCCTCCTTTTAATGAAATAGATTCTTTTCTCATACATATGCTTTATTTTATTTTATTTTAGTCTTATGGAATGTTTTTTTTTAAAGAAAAATGGATATTTTCTTTATTAACATTTCAAATGTTATCCCCTTTCCCAGTTCCCCCACCCGGAAACCCCATATCCCATCGGCCCACCCACCTACCCACTCCTGCCTCCCCACCCTCTAATTCCCCTGCATCAGGCCTTCACAGGACCAAGAGCCTTTCCTTTCATTGATGCCTGACAAGGCCTTCCTCTGCTACATATGTGGCTGCAGCCATGGGTCCCTCCATGTGTTCTCTTTGGTTGGTGCTTTAGTCCCTGGGAGCTCTGGGGTATTTGGTTGGTTGATACTGTTGTTCTTCCTATGGGGTTGCAAACTCCTTTAGCTCCTTCAGTCCTTTCTCTAACTCCTCCATTGGGGTCTCCATGCTCAGTCCAATGGTTGGCTGGGAGCATCCACCTCTGCATTTGTCAGGAGACAGCCTCTCAGGATACAGCTATATCAAGCTCCTTTCAGCAAGCACTTCTTGGCATCCACAATAGTGTCTAGGTTTGGTGACTATATATGGGATGGATCCCCAGGTGGGAGAGACTCTGGATGGCCTTTTCTTCAGTTTCTGCTCCACACTTTGTCTTTGTATCTTCTCCCATGAGTATTTTGTTCCCTTCTCTATGAAGGACTGAAGCACCCACACTTTGGTCTTCCTTCTTGAGCTTCATGTGGTCTGTGAATTGTATCTTGGGTATTCCAAGCTTTTGGGCTAATATCCACTTATCAGTGAGTGTATACCATGTTCATTCTTTTGTGATTGGGTTACCTCACTCAGGATGATATTTTCTAGTTCCATCCATTTGCCTAAGGATTTCATGGAGTCATTGTTTTTAATAGCTGAGTAGTGTTCCATTGTGTAAATGTACCACATTTTCTGTATCCATTCCTCTGTTGAGGGACATCCGGGTTGTTTCCAGCTTCTGGCTATTATAAATAAGGCTGCTATGAACATAGTGGAGCATGTGTCCTTGATATATGTTGAAGCATCTTCTGGGTATGTGCCCAAGAGTGCTATAGCTGGGTCCTCAAGTAGTACTACGTCCAATTTTCTGAGGAACCACCAGACTGATTTTCAGAGTGGTTGTACCAGCTTGCAATCCCACCAGCAATGGAGGAGTGCTCCTCTTTCTCCATATCCTTGCCAGCATCTGCTGTCACCCACAGTATGCTTCTTAGTTCTACTTGCTTGGAATATCTTTTTCTAAACCTTGACCCTGAGGTAATGTCCATCCTTGATGGTAAGGTGTACTTTTTGGATGCAGCAGAAAAATGGGTTCTGTTTTCACATCCATTTTGCTAGTCTGTGTCTTTTTATTGGGGAATTGAGACCATTGATATTGTGAGAGATCAGTAATCAATGATCATTGGTTCCTGTTATTTTGTTGGTGGTGGTGGTGGTGATGGTGTGTGTGTGTGTGTGTGTGTGTGTGTGTGATTCCCTTCTTTAGATTTTTCTGGTCTGAGGTTATTTATTCTCTGTTATTCTCTGTGTTCATGGGTGTAGTTAACTCCCTTTCGTTGGAGTTTCTAGTATCTTTTGGAGGCCTGGATACATAGAAAGATATTGTTTAAATTTGACTTTATCATGGAATGTCTTATTTTCTCCATCTACAGTGATTGTAAGTTTTGCTGGTATAGTAGTCTGGACTGGTCTCTGTTGTCTCTTAGAGTCTGCAGCACATCTGTCTAGCTTTTAAAGTCTCCATTGAGAATACAGGTGTAATTCTAAAAGGTCCGCCTTTACATGTTACTTGGTCTTTTGCCCTTGCAGCTTTTAATATTCTTTCTATGTTTAGTGTTTTGATGATTATGTGACAAGGGGACTTTGTTTTCTGTCCAATCTATTTGGTGTTCTGTGTGCTTCTCATAATTTTTTAGGTATCTCTTTAGGTTAGGAAAGTTTTCTTCTGTGAGTTTGTTGAAAATATTTTCTGGGCCTTTAAACTGAGCTTCTTCTTCTTCTTCTTCTTCTTCTTCTTCTTCTTCTTCTTCTTCT
>JADRCH010000013.1:14974195-15011567 GCA_019843965.1 Rhynchomys soricoides
CTTCTTCTTCTTCTTCTTCTTCTTCTTCTTCTTCTTCTTCTTCTTCTCCTCCTCCTCCTCCTCCTCCTCCTCCTCCTCCTCCTCCTCCTTCCTTCCTTCCTTCCTTCCTTCCTTCCTATTATTCTTAGGTTTGGTCTTTTCATAGTGTCCCGGATTTCCTGGATGTTTTGTATCAGGAATTTTTTTAGATTTTATATTTTCTTTGATGAACATATCCATTTCATATCTTCAAAGCCTGATATTCTCTCTCTGTGTGTCTCTTGTATTCTGTTGGTGAAGCTAACCTCCAAAGTTCCTATATGAATTCTTAATTTTTTCATTTCCAGAATTCCCTTAGTTTATATTTTCTTTATTGATCTGTTTTTATTTTCAGGTCTTAAACAGTTTAATTTGTTTCCTAACACTGTTAGTGTTTTCTTGGATTTCTCTAAGGAATTTATTAATTTCCTCTTTAAGGTCCTCTATTATCTTCATATAGTTCACACACTAGTCAGGGTTCTCTAGAGTCACAGAAGTTATGGAATATATATATATATATTTCATATATATGGAATATATAATATATAATATTCATATATATATATATATATATGAAATTTATTGGAATGATTTACAGTCTGCAGTCCAACTAATTCAACAATGGCTAGCTGTGATGTGAATGGAAAGTCCAAGAATCTAGTAGTTTCTCAGTCCCACAGGCTGGGTGTCTCAGTTATCCTTTTGTATAAGCTAGAGTTCTGAAGAAGTAAGCTCCAATGCCAATCAAAGATGTGCTAGCAAGGCCAGGGCAAGCAGGCAAAGAACAAACCCTTCCTTCTTCCATTGTTCTTACAAAGGCTTCCAGTGGCCCAGATTAAAGGTGTGCCTTCCTGCCTCAAGATCCAGATCAAACGCATGTGCTATCCAGCCTGAAGATAAGGTGTGCCCTCCATTTCTGGATTTTAGTTCATTTCAGATATAGTCAGGTTGACAACCAATAATAATCATCACAGTTGGTTTTGAGGTCTTTTTCTTGTGCTTCAGCTATGTTGGAACATTCAGGGCTTGCTGTGATAGGATAGCTGGGCTCTAGGGGAGAAATATTGTCCTGGATATTATTAATTCTGTTTTTATGCTGGCATCTAGACATCTGGATTTGGGATGATTATAGGTCCAGGTGCTGATTTCTGGATTTGTCTTTGTTTGGTGGGTTTTTTGTTCCTAAGTTTCTGCTTTCTGTCTGGATTTTCAGAGAGTGTGATAGTTGTGTGTTGCCTGTTTCAGCTCAGCTGGTGTGTTCCCAGGGAATGCCTGCTGGTGTTGGAGGCTGGGATACTGGGATGAGTTAGGGGAAGGAAGGCTGGAGGAAAAAGGTTTTGTGGTCCTTGGGAATGGTGTCAGAGAGGAAAAGGAGACTGCACCAGGTTTCCGCTACAGAGCTGGGGATAAACCTGGGAGGGGGATTGTATCTCAGGAGCAATAGAAAAGATATAGGCCCACCTTCAGCCTACTTGGTGCCCTGACAGGAACAGCTCTTGGGGTAGAAGGGAGTCCCTAGTGGGTTTAAGGAGTGGGGGAGGGAGGTTAGAAAGAGAAGATCCATAGGCAACGGGAGCAGAAGCTCAAGGAAGCCTGTAGTAGTGATTCTGCTGCAGAGCTGGGGATGAGACTTGGGGATGGATCTGAAGGAACAGAGCCCCTCTAAGAATTTTCTCTGTAAGTTTATAAATGTTTCCTTCTGACCTACAACTGACCCCATAGACATACAGACATAAACACACAAATACACATAGAGATATAGACAGACATACACACACACACACACACACACACACACACACTGAATAGAGCTGAGAACATTTTTCATTTCCATTTTGTTCTATTCAGTTACCATGTTTCATTCTTTGTCTTCGTTAGTTTTTTTTACTGCCGTGAACAGACATCATGACCAAGGCAACTCTTATAAGGACAACATTGAATTGGGGCTGGCTTACAGGTTCAGAGGGTCAGTCCATTATCATCAAGACAGGAGCATGGCAGCATCCAGGCAGGCATGGTGCAGGCTGAGCTGAGAGTTCTACATCTTCATCTGAAGGTTGTTAGAACACTGGCTTCCAGGCAGCTAGGATGAGGGTCTTACAGCCCACACCCACAGTGACACACCTACTCCAACAAGGCCACACCTCCAAATAGTGGCACTCCCTGGGCCAAACACATACATACCATACCATTGCATTCCTGTAACATTGTTTTCTGACCATTTCCTCCTACTTAAATGAGAAAGATTGGGAGAGTCCACTGTGGGCCTAGGGCTTTGCTTGTTGCTTTTATGTATTTTGCCACTAGTGCTAATCTCTGTGACCCTGTGAGACAGGCTTTAGTCTCTCCATGGAGGCCAGACAGATTGCTTACCCTACCTGAGCTCTCCAGAGCTGAGGTCAGAGGCAGGATCCCAAAGAATGGGCTACTGGTCTCCTGCCATATTCACCTGCTTCCTGGAAATCTTTACCTAGTGTATTTTATGTGATCCACAGCTTAGGCCCGTTTTAAGTTCTTTGTTCCTCTCTCTCTCTCTCTCTCTCCCTCTCTCTCTTCCTCCCTCTCTCCTTCTTGATGCTTTGTGGGGAAAATGAGAACAAACCAACAACACAAATCATAACTATAGATCTTTATGTTAAGGTGACAGGTCCCCAAATCCTAAAATGACAAAACTCCACTAAGCTTCCTGCAGGCTGCAGCACACTGCTTTGTGCCTAACCTTTCTTTCCTTAGATTATGTAACTAACTATCCTACAGAAGACACTACAAAGAGACACTTCAAAGGACCCCAAGGAACTGGGATTTCCCTAGGAAAGAAGAGGCTGGGCTTCTGGTAACCACCAGAGGAGGAGTTTGTCTCTTAAGAAAGAGATTTCATACAGAACAGACCTGGAACCTGGAGCTCAGGAAATGAAGTATCAGCAGTAAGCAGGACCACTGACCAGATCTGCTTAGTCGTGCACACCCCTGCTCTTTGTCAGAATCCAAATCTTATGTTAGAACCCCAAGGATAGGCTGAGGATGGGTGTCCTGGTTTGTCTCTCTTCCCAGGGTGGGCAAACTGAATTAATTTTTCCTCTACTTTTCACTATTGCATGTGTCATTAACTGGATGAGGGGGATCAGGTGGTGACCCCTGGCCTGCTGGGACGACTGGAGCCCAAGACTGCAGCAACAATTATGGCTTCCACTGGTATTTCTGGAAGGTACGTAAATGTATTGAGGTAAGAAGCTGTTTTTAAGGGCAAGTTAAGAAAACCCAGAGAGCTTTGAATCATCCAGACCTCAACTTCTAAGACGTCACTCCTTTACACAGAAGACAGCTGAAGTCATTTGTTCCAGGAGCTCCAAGGGTCACCTGCAGCTGTTTCAGCAAGCCAGCTTCTCCCTCATCCTGGGAGAATGCAGACCTCTGAGCTCTCTTCCAACCAGGACCACATCACAGTCATCGTAATCACGGTGGCCTCGTAAGTGGGAATGCCAGTATGAGCTATTTTTGGCACACTAGAAACAGCAAAATTCAAAGAACAAGCAAATAAGGGTGGAATTCTAAACACAAAATGACTGTTTGCTTTAGGTTGAATTTCTCTAATGATTTTATTTGTGTGGCAAGCTCCCCAAAGCCATTTAAAAGGTAATGTGAATAATAAAAACCCTGTTGTTTTCTTTTTACAAACTGTCAGGTAGTATTTACTAGCAAGTGTTCTTTAGAATTTTACTAATATATGCCAATATATGCTTTGTCTTCATAACAACTCTTGGAGGGGGGGGTTGTTCATAAACTATTATTCCTTGTTAGAAATTAAATCCATCGGTTTGGGAAAGGACCAGACAGGGATTTACTCTCCAGAAATGTTCTTTCTTAGGAAAGACAGTCCCTGCAACCACAGGATTCACAACTAGGCCTTAAAGTGAGAGAGAGTAAGAAGACAAGGCATCATACCAGAGGTGGCATTTCTGAGCTATGAGATAAACAAGCAGAAAGGACATCCTGAGAACACTAGGAGAGATAGCTTAGGGCAAAAGAAGAGGAGAGATTGTCGTCACAG
Organism: Rhynchomys soricoides; assembly: GCA_019843965.1. Taxonomy (NCBI): domain Eukaryota; kingdom Metazoa; phylum Chordata; class Mammalia; order Rodentia; family Muridae; genus Rhynchomys; species Rhynchomys soricoides. The sequence goes on from JADRCH010000013.1 coordinate 14,978,262, forward strand.
CGGGGGAACGAGGCTGTCCGAAGAATCTCTGAAAACCGTGTTCTGACTATCATACCTGAAAGAGGCTGGGCTCTGTGTTAAGTGGGGATTACCAGTTCTTTATTTCAGGTAACAAACTGTGGGAGGCTGTGCCCTGATTTCTCCAGGCTGCAGATCTGATCTTTTAGAGTGACTAGCATCTTGAAGTCCCAAGCCCATGATCTAACATCCATCTGTAACAGAAAGCTAGGGTAAAGAGAGAAATAGTCATTTCTGAGGTCACATAGCTGCAAAGAGACAGAGGGCTGAGTCATACTGTCAATTCACTTAACTTCTCTTCAAATGACACTTTTCTTATGAGAACACAGCTTGCTTAGATTTATACTCTGATTGTTTGTTTGTGTGTTTTGTTTATCTGAGGCAGACTTGCGATCTGCAGCCTAGGCTGGCCTAGAACTTTGCATGTTCCTGCCTCAGACTCCTGAGTGTTGGCCTTCATACCATGTTTAGCTCCTGGGACTCAGATTCTAGAAACCATTGCAAAGTATATTGAAATCTAAAATATCTAACTGTGTTGAAAGTAATTTGACTCCTTATGTTGTAACTGAAGATCTATATTTTTACATTTATTTTTAAAAATATGAATATATGGAGCAGGTGTGTGTACATGAATGAGATACTCACTGAGATCCCCCTGGAGCTGGAGATATAGGCAGTTGTGAACCGACTGACATGGGTAATGGGAACCTAACTTAGGTTCTCTGCAAGAACAGTCTGTGCTCTTAACTACTTCGCCATGTCTGTAGCCCCAAGATCTGTAACTTTCCATCCAGGTCGCTAATGGAGTTTCATGTATTTACCAGGATTCTCCTGAGGAATACAACCAACCAGACAAGACTATAGCCATGTCTTGTCTATGCTTACATCCACATATACAAAGAAAAGTATAACAAGGAGTTGGGTTATGTGATTGTGGAAGCTGAGAAGTCTCATGATATCTGTCTGCAAAGAGAAGACCCTGGGAAGGCAGTGGTACTGTGACGGGAAGGTAAGACACAGAGGGTGGCATCAAGGTTAACTATTGGCCATTTGACAGAAAACAACTGGGAACCACTCCCCATAAGGGTCACTTGAATAGTAGCATGTTCAAAAAAAAAAAACAAAAAAAAACAACTCAATGATCTCCAAATTAGGGAAAGGTAGATGTTATGTAAATGACCTGTAAAGGGTTGTAAGCTTTGGGGCCTGTCCTAGCTCTCTAGCCCACTTGCATTCTCCATAGGACCATTCCATTTCTTTCTTTCCTTCTTTCTTTCTTAAAATGTATTTATTTGTTTTACATATGTGAGTACACTGTACACTGTCACTCTCTTCAGACACACCAGAAGAGGGCATTGGATCCCATTACAGATGGTTGCGAGCCACCATGTAGTTGCTGGGAATTGAACTCAGGACCTCTGAAAGAACAGTCAGAGCCATCTCTTTAGCTCCCATCATTCTCTTTCTTAGTAATCTCTCTATTTCTATTGTGACCCATGCATCACTGCTCCAATTCTTTGTTCCAGGTTGAAAGACCCTGGAAACCTCAGTGAGTGCTCTCTGGAGTTAGATCCATGGTTATAACTGTACAGTTTTAATGCAGGTCTGAAGGCCTGAGAGCCAGGATCCTTAAAGGTGAGTCCAAGTCTAGGGACAGAAGGCCATTATCTCAGCACAAGTAGCTAAAGAGAAAATTCTCCCTTCTCTTGCCATCATGTTCTCTTCAGGCCTGCAGAGAATTGCCATCTTGCTTATCCGCTTTTGAGAGAGATGTCTACCTGACTGAGAGCCATGGTGCAGGAGTACCCTCACAGGTCCACTCAGAAATAATGTTTAACCAGATAAAATTGTTTATGAGACTCCAAAAACTCTACTGAGCAGGCCAACTATGCTCAACAAGAATTTGTATGTGCATGTTTTATTGTTCTCAGTTCAAACAAGAAAGGAGACCAAGATGACCTGACATGCTCTGAGAACTGGAAAAGATGAGTTACAGCTTGTGAGACTGAAGAGTTCCAAACTCAACATTTCGAGCCAATTCCGCATAGGCAAATCTAATATAATTAACTTGTTTCTTCTCTCTAGCAGAGAAAAGACAAAGATGGAAGATAATCAAGAATAAATTCTGGAGGCTGGAGAGATGGCCAAGCAGTTGAGAACGCTAGCTGTTCTTCCAGAACAACCTAGTTCAGTTTCCAACACTCCCATGGCAGCTTATACCATCTGTAACTCCAGTTCCAGAGTATCTCATACTCTCTTCTGGAATCTGAGGGCACCAGGTTCACAGACATGCAGACGAATCACACAAACACACAAAAGTTAAAAAATAATTTTTGAAAAAGAGTAAATTCTGTTTCACTTTAGGATTTGATCCTAAAATAATACTAAATCTTCAGGCTATATGTTCATGGCAGGGTAATATGCTTCAAAAAGATCTCTAGTTGTTAGATTGTCCCCTTCAGTATTCTACCCTGGTCCTCTGCAAAAGCAGCAAGTGCTCTTAACCACTAAGCCATCTTCCTGACCCCTTTAATTATTTCATTTTAATTACCAGCTAAATTATTAAAATAAATGTTCAACAGCAAAAATACATGCATTTCAACACAATGAAGGCTGAAGAAATTAACAATAGCAAAACAATGTAAGTTAATTACTATGCCCCTTTGAGAAATGAACTTCCAAAAAAAAAAAGTAAAATACAATCACCTCTCCATATTCTTGGGTAATTAGCTCCAGGGTTCCACCATACTCATGCCTGAAGATTCTTACACTCCTCATATAAAGCAGGGTCATATCAGTTGGTAGAATGTAGGTTGAATTAAGGGAGAGAAGAGAATAAAATACAGGGAAAAAGAAAGTAAAGAGGGAAGATTAGGAACATGGGTTCATACATCGAGGGCTGGGGGTGGGGTAGGGGGCATGACGGCATCGAGGAAAAGTTAACAAACAAAAAATGTAAGGTGAAGGAAAAAGTCTTATGGAAACCTATGATCTTGCAACCCAAGTAAGATATAATTAGAGGGAACAGCAAAACACAGGTAGCATGAATGAACAGCTGGAGGGGGAGGGATATTGTAGGTTAAAGGTTAAATGGAGTCGGGAGCAGGGATAAGAGAGAGCAAAGACTAGAGTATGGATCAGTCAAAAGTAAGAAGCTTTCTGGAAATCCATTCATTTGTAAGATACTTAAGAAACATAATACAAAACAAGAAAGTTTGCTCATCGGTACATCCATGGTGGACGATACTGCCTCCTGAAGACAGAGGCTATTTCATGAGATTTCAGTGTTGGAAACAACATCCCTCCTACAAGTTGTTGGTCAGGTAGGCCTCAGAAGCACTCACAACACAAGAAATTGCCATTGCTCTTGATTGTTCGACATAACTGATGGTGAGACCCCCACTGATGAAGACACTACCCATTTTAATTGTAGGACATTGAGAAATCAATCTCAAACTGACCAGGAAACTCTCTCCCTGTTGGTTAGCTTCCATAGAGTTAGAAGGTGCTGGATAACTTGATAGGGAAGGAAAGACTTCTCTAGTTTTCATCAGACCTGGGCTTTACACGCTGCAATGCTGACCTGCCAGGCATGCTGTACCCACTCCGTATAGTTCTGGCATGGCATGTATAGGGGTAACTGTAGTGGTTTGAATATGTTTGGCCCAGGAGTAACACTATTTGGAAGTGTAGCCTTGGAGTAGGTGTGTCACTGTGGGCATGGGTTTTAAGATCCTCCCTCTTCTTAGCTGCCTGGAAGCTAGTCTTTTCCTGTTTGCCTTTGGATGAAGATGTAGAACTCAGCTCCTACTGCATCATGCCTGCCTAGACACTACCATGCTCCTGTCTTGATGATAATGGACTGAACCTTTGAACCTGTAAGCCAGCCCCAACTAAATGTTGTTTTTGTAAGAATTGCCTTGGTCATGGTGTCTGTTCACAGCAGTAAAACCCAAACTAAGACAGTAACCACTTTCTAGTTTAAATCAAGGCCTGCTCCACAGGAGGTATTGCATGTACAGTACTATAAACCTAGTCAGAATACCATAACTTAGAGATGATAGGCCCTAAGAGAATTCTACTTGTGATGTTCTGCTAAGTAATCATATTATTACATTACCTTCTTAAAATTTGTGTTTTCCCTATAGATTTGTGCTGTTCCCAACCTTGGTCATAGAAACTACCTTTAGCAGTGGGTAATAGTTAATATGGAGTCTTCTAACTAATCAAAGTTCTAAGAATTAGTGACCATGGTATAATTCATCTATAGAAAGCGCATCAATACCAACATTTGAAGTGGAAATTTCTAGTTTCTTTAGAAAGTTATGTCAAATGTTGTTTTGCTGTGACACACAGGTGAAAGGATGCCTTGCTACAGCAAACACATGAAAGACTTTTCCTGAAGCAGACACAGGTAAAGGGATGTTTGGTTATAGCAAACACATGAAAGAATGCTTGGTGAAAGAGTGTAAATATGGGCCATATACAAGCAGTGCAGAAAGAAAGCTACCTGCCCACTTGTGCTGAGGAGCCAGCAGGAGGCAGGCTCCAGATGCAGGGACTGAGGAAAACCCAGGAGGAAAGAGCCTGCCTGCTTCCACCTGTGGCCAGAGACACCCGCCTGACCCTGGATACCCCAACACACCAGAAAAGGAAGACTCAGACATAAAATCACTTATCAACAGGATGATAGAAGATTTTAAGAAGGAAATAAATAACTCCCTTAAAGAAATACAAGAGAGCACAGGTAAACAACTGGAAGCCCTTAAAGAGGACACACAAAAATCCCTTGAAGAATTACAGGAAAGCACAATCAAACAGGCAGAAATACAGGAAAACACAATCAAACAAATGAACAAAACCATTCAGGAATTAAAAACAGAAATAGAAACAATAAAGAAATCACAAAGGGAGACAACCCTGGAGTTAGAGAACATAGGAAAGAAAGCAGGAGTCATAGATGCTAATATCACCAACAGAATACAAGAGATGGAAGAGAGAATCTCAGGTGCAGAAGATACCATGAAAACATGGACACAACAGTCAAAGAAAACACAAAATGCAAAAAGCTCCTAACCCAAAACATCCAAGATATCCAAGATGCAATGAGAAGACAGAACCTGAGGATAATAGGCATAGAAGAGAGTGAAGACTCCCAACTTAAAGGATCAGTATATATCTTCAACAAAATTATAGAAGAAAACTTCCCTAACCTAAAGAAAGAGATGAACATAAGCATACAAGAAGCCTACAGAATGCCAAATAGACTGGACCAGAAAAGAAATTCCTCCTGTCACATTATAGTCAAAACACCAAATACACAAAACAAGGAAAGAATATTAAAAGCAGTAAGGGAAAAAGGGCAAGTAACATAATAAGGCAGACCTATCAGAATTACACCAGACTTTTCACCAGAGACTATGAAAACTAGAAGATCCTGGGCAGATCTCATACAGACTCTAAAAAATCACAAATGCCAGCCTAAGCTGCTATACCCAGCAAAACTCTCAATAATCATAGATGGTGAAACCAAAATATTCTACGACAAATCCAAATTTGCACAGTATGTTTCCACAAACCCAGCCGTACAAAGAATAATACAGGGGAAACGCCAACTCAAGGAGGGAAACTACACTCAAGAAAACGGAAGAAAGTAATCTTTCAACAAACTCAAAAGAAGATAGCCACACAAACAATATAAACAACATCAAAAATAACAGGAAATAACAATCACTATTCTTTAATATCTCTTCACATCAATGGTCTCAACTCCCCAATAAAAAGACATAGATTGACAGACTGGATCCATAAACAGGACCCAGCATTTTGCTGCATCCAGGAAACACACCTCCGTGTTAAAGACAAACACTACCTCAGAGTAAAGGGCTGCAAAACAATTTTCCAAGCAAATGGCCCCAAGAAACAGGCTGGAGTAGCCATTCTAATATCGGATAAAATTGACTTTCAACCAAAATTCATCAAAAAAGATGAGGAAGGACACTTCTTACTCATCAAAGGAAATATCTACCAAGAAGAACTCTCAATTCTGAACATCTATGCCCCGAATGCAAGAGGTCCCACTTTCATAAAATAAACTCTACTAAAGCTCAAAGCACACATTGCACCTCACAAAATAATAGTGGGAGACTTTAACACCCCACTATCAACAATGGACAGATCATGGAAACATAAACTCTAAACAGAGACACAGTGAAACTAACAGATGCTATGAACCAAATGGGTTTAACAGATATCTATAGAACATTTCATCCTGCATCAAAAGAATATACCTTCTTCTCAGCACCTCATGGTACCTTCTCCAAAATTGATCATATAATTGGTCACAAAACAAACCTCAACAGATATAAGAAGATTGAAATAATCCCATGACTCCTATCAGATCACTACAGATTAAGGCTGGTCTTCAAGGGCAACAACAACAACAGAAAGCCCACATACACATGGAAGCTGAACAATGCTCTGCTAAATGATACCTTGGTCAAGGAAGAAATAAAGAAGGAAATTAAAGACTTCTGAGAATTCAATGAAAATGAAAATTCAACTTACCCAAACCTATGGGACACAATGAAAACAGTGTTAAGAGGAAAACTCATAGCTCTGAATGCCTCCAAAAAGAAACTGGAGAGAGTATACACTAACAGCTTAACAGCACATCTGAAAGTTCTGGAACAAAAAGAAGCTAATACACCTAAGAGGAGTAGAAGGCAGGAAATAATCAAATTAAGGGGTGGAAACAACCAAGTAGAAACTAAAGGAACTATACAAAGAACCAACAAAACCAATAGCTGGTTCTTTGAGAAAATCAACAAGATAGATAAACCCTTAGCCAGACTAACCAGAGGGCTCAGAGACAGTATCCAAATTAACAAAATTAGAAATGAAAACGGAGATATAACAACAGACTCTGAGGAAATTAAAAAAAAACATCAGATCCTACTACAAAAGTCTATATGCAACAAAATTGGAAAATCTGGAGGAAATGGACAAGTTTCTAGACAGATACCAATTACCAAAGTTAAATCAGGATCAGATAAACCATCTAAACAGTCCCATAACCTCTAAAGAAATAGAAGTAGTCATTAAAAGTCTCCCAACCAAAAAAGCCCTGGACCAGACGGGTTCAGTGCAGAATTCTATCAGACCTTCAAAGAAGACCTAATAGCAATACTCTTCAAGCTATTCCATAAAATAGAAACGGAAGGAAAACTACCCAATTCATTCTATGAGGCCACAGTCACACTGATACCAAAGCTGACAAAGACCCAACAGAGAAAGAAAACTTCAGACCAATTTCCCTTATGAATATCGATGCAAAAAAAAAATCTTGCAAACCAAATCCAAAAACATATCAAAACGATCATTCACCATGATCAAGTAGGCTTCATCCCAGGGATGCAGGGATGGTTCAATACCCAGAAATCCATCAATGTAATCCACTACATAAACAAACTCAAAGAAAAAAACTACATGGTCATCTCGTTAGATACTGAAAAAGCATTTGACAAAATTCAACATCCCTTCATGATAAAAGTCTTGGAAAGATCAGGAATTCAAGGACCATACCTAAATTTAGTAAAAGCAATATATAGCAAACCAGTGGCCAACATCAAACTAAATGGAGAGAAGCTCAAAGCAATCCCACTAAAATCAGGGACTAGACAAGGCTGCCCTCTCTCTCCCTACCTATTCAATATAGTACTTGAAGTTCTAGCTAGAGGAATCAGGCAACAAAAGGAAATCAAAGGGATACAAATTGGAAAGGAAGAAATCAAAATATCACTATTTGCAGATGATATGATGGTATACTTAGGTGACCCAAAAAACTCCACCAGAGAACTGCTACAGCTGACAAACGACTTTAGCAAAGTGGCTGGATACAAAATTAACTCAAGCAAATCAGTAGCCTTCCTATACTCGAAGGATAAACAGACTGAGAAAGAAATTAGGGAAATGACACCCTTCACAATTGGCACAAACAATATAAAATATCTTGGTGTGACTCTAACCCAACAAGTGAAAGATCTGTATGACAAGAACTTCAAGTCTCTGAAGAAAGAAATTGAAGGAGACCTCAGAAGATGGAAAGATCTCCCATGTTCATGGATTGTCAGGATTAACATAGTTAAAATGGCCATCCTGCCGAAAGCAATATACAGATTCAATGCAATCCCATCAAAATCCCAACTTAATTCTTCATAGACTTAGAAAGAGCAATTCTCAAATTCATATGGAATAACAAAAAACCGAGGATAGCAAAAACTGTTCTCAACAATAAAAGGTCTTCTGGGGGAATCAGCCTCCCTGACCTCAAGCTGTACTACAGAGCAGTAGTGATAAAAAACTGCATGGTATTGGTACAGTGACAGGCAGGTAGATCAATGGAATAGAATTGAAGACCCAGAAATGAACCCACACACATATGGTCACTTGACCTTCGACAAAGGAGCTAAAACCATACAGTGGAAAAAAACCAGCATCTTCAACAAACGGTGCTGGATCAATTGGCAGTCTACATGTAGAAGATTGGGAATTGATCCATCCCTATCTCCCCGTACAAAGCTCAAGTCCAAGTGGATCAAGGACCTCCACATAAAACCAGATACACTGAATCTAATAGAAGAGAAAGTGGGGAAAAGTCTCGAACACATGGGCACAGGGGAATTGTTCTTGAACAGAACACCAATGGCTTGTGCTCTAAGATCAATTGACAGATGGGACCTCATAAAATTACAAAGTTTCTGTAAGGCAAAGGACACTGTGAATAGTGCAAAACAGCAACCTACAGATTGGGGAAAGATCTTTACCAATCCTACATCTGATAGAGGGCTAATATCCAAAGTATACAAACAACTCAAAAAGCTAGATGCCAGAGATCCAAATAACCCTATCAAAAAATGGGGAAGTGAGCTAAACAGAGAATTCTCAACTGAGGAAACTTGAATGGCTGAGAAGCACCTAAAGAAATGTTCAACATCCTTAGTCATCAGGGAAATGCAAATCAAAACATCCCTGAGATTTCACCTCACACCAGTCAGAATGGGTAAGATCAAAAACTCAGGTGATAGCAGATGTTGGCGAGGATATGGAGAAAGAGGAACACTCCTCCACTGCTAGTGGGATTGCAAGCTGATACAACCTCTCTGGAAATCAGTTTGGCAGACCCTCAGAAAAATGAACATAGTACTACCTGAGGACCCAGCTATTCCACTCCTGGGCATTTACCCAGAAGATGCTCCAACATGTAATAAAGACACATGTTCCACTATGTTCATAGCAGCCATATTTATAATAGCCAGAAGCTGGAAACAACCCAGATGTCCCTCCACAGAGGAATGGATACAGAAAATTTGGTACATTTACACAATGGAATACTACTCAGCTATTAAAAACAATGACTTCATGAAATTTGTAGACAAATGGATGGATCTTGAAAATATCATCCTGAGCGAGGTAACGTAGTCACAAAAGAATGAACATGGTATGTACTCACTGTTAAGAGGTTATTAGCCCAAAAGTTTGAAATACCCAAGAATCTCTTCGTAGCAACAGTAGTTCTGAGTGTGACATCCCAAATGGAGGGCTTGGAGAAAGGACTGAAGGAGGTGAGGGAGTGTGCAGCCCCAGGGAGGTAGCAACAGTAGTAACTGGCCTGACCCCCTGATACTTCTGGAGACTGATCCACCAACTAAAGAATACACATGGAGAGACCCATGGTGCTGGCCACAAATGCGGCAGAGGAGGGTCTTGTTATCCGTCAGGGGGAGGAGAGGCCCTTGGGCCTGAGGGTGTTAGATCCCCCAGTGTAGGAGAATGACAAGGAGGAGGGACGAGAGTGGGTGAGTGGATGGGAGGGTGGGTTGGAGAGTATCCCCATATTGGCAGGGGGAAGGTGGAGGAAATGGGGAGGTTCCAAAGGGGAGATCTGAAACATTTGAAATGTAAATAAAATATGAAAAAAAAAAGAGTGTAAATATGACCCCACAGACAGTGGGAGATGAGCATTGAGCATTGGTTTGGTTTGCCCTGCCTCACTATTCTTCACTAAAGACGTGCTCATATTGTTTTTCCTTATGTAGTGTTGTTGAGCTCAACTTGTGGTAACACTGCCATTGAGAGAAACTCACCCAAGAACTGCTTGTGAGGTTCCTGCTGCAGCTTGTCAATTCCACGGCCTCACCTCAGGTCTGGTGGTGAGCCTGGCATTTTGGTTTTTGGTGGTGGTGGTGGTGGTGGTGGTGGTGGTGGTGGTGGTGGTGGTTGGTTGGTTGGTTGGTTCTAGATTGAACCACAGCTGCCTGGTGTCTGCTTGCTGAACGGACTGGACTGTAGCTGCTGGTTCATGCCTAGGGTCTACCTGCCTAGATGACTGGTCTGCAGCTGCTGAATCATATTTCATGTTTGCTATAGGACTAAACTGCTGCCAAAGAAGATTGAACTCACCCCCAAAAAACTATTGCTAAACAGGTATACTTCCCCCTTATCCTAATCATTTTTCTCTTCCACTACCTCTGCTGGGTGGTGGGCTAGAGGAGAGACTGAACCCTTATTAAAAGTAGGTTGCAAAAAATTTATGCCTACAGACTTTCCTCATTCAATGCTCAAAAACATTTCAGAATAGCCCGTGGAAAGAATGTAAGAGCCAAGGAATGGGGTAGAAGTAAAATACCTTCTGGATATGACATAGCTGACACATGCATCAGCTCTTAGTAGCTATGGCTGACTGCCTACACATCTGTGCAAGAGACCAAGCCAATCAGAATTGCCGAATGGATAGAAGAGGTACTCCTAAGACCCTACTCCTAGTTGAGAAGCTATTAGTCCTTGATGGCTTCTGAGGAAGGGTCAATTTTCTTAGGGGATGTGGCTATTCAGATTCCCCATTCCTCAGTTGGTGGCCCCCACCTATATACATATGGGCAACACTAATTCCAGTCAGACTCATGTTATGAGAGGCAGCCTCAAGATGGATCATTCATGGATTGTCCACTCCCACAAGTTTTATGCCACCATTGCCCCAGCCTGTCTTGTAGGCAGGACAGATTATAGGTCAAAGGTTTTGTGGCTGAGAGGATGTCCTAGTCATAGCTAGGAGCCTTGCCTGGTGATGGCCAGTTCAGGTCAGTTCAGACTCTGTATCCCCCATTACTAGAAGGCGTCACTAGGGTCATTCTTGTAGATTCCAGGGAGTTTCCATTGCACTAGGTTTCTATATCACCCCCAAATGCACTCCAATTCCAGAGCTCTCTCCCTCTCTCCCTCTCTCCCTCTCTCCCTCTCTCCCTCTCTCCCTCTCTCCTTCTCTCTCTCTCCATCCTCTCTCCCTCTTCTCTCTCTCTCTCTCTCTCTCTCTCTCTCTCTCTCTCTCTCTCTCTCTCTCTGTTCCCATCCCCACAGGTCCCCAGTTCACCCACAAAACCTATTCTATTTTCTCTTCACAGGAAGATCCATGCATTCTCCCCTCGAGCCCTCCTTGTTACTTAGCCTCTCTTTGTCTTCGGATTATAGCATGATTGTCCTTTACTTAACAGCTGACATCACATATAAGTGAGCACAGACCATGCTTGTCTCTTTGAGTCTGGGTTGACTCATTCAGGATGATCTTTCCTAGTTTCATCTATTTGCCCCAAAATTTTATGATGTCATTGTTTTTAACAGCTGAGTAATACTCCATTGTGTAAATGAACCACATTTCCTTTATCCATTCTTCAGTTGAGGAACATATAGATTGTTTTCAGTTTCTGCTTGTTACGAATAAAACTGCTGTGAATATGGTTGAACAAGTGTCCTTGTGGTAGAATGGAGCATCCTTTGGGTATATGACCAAGAATGGTATAGCTGGGTCTTGAGATAAACTGATTACCAATTTTCTGAGGAACCGCCATATTGATTCTCATAGTGACTGTACTAGTTTGCACTCTTTCCCTAACAGAGGAGAGTTCCCCTTGCTCCACATCCTTGGCAGCATGAGCTGTCACTTGTGTTTTTGATCTTAGCCATTCTGACAAGTGTAAGATGGAATCACACTGTAGCTTTGATTTGCATTTCCCTAATAACTAAGGAGGCTGAACAGTTCTATTTTTTATTAATCATTTTATTCATTTACATTTCAAATGATATCCCCCTTCCAGGTTACCCCTCCATAACCTCCCACCCCATTCTCCCTCACTCCCCTCGCCTTTGCCTCTATGAGGGTGCTCCTACACCCACTCCCGCCACACAGCACATGCATCCCCCTACACTGGGGCATCGAGCCTCCACAGGACCAAGGGCTTCCCTTCTATTGATGCCAGAGAAGGCCATCCTCTGCTACATATGCAGCTGGAGCCATGGGCCCTCCGTGTATACTGTTTGGTTGCTGGTTTAGTCTTTAGGAGCTCTGGGTGTTCCAGTTTGTTGATATTGTTATTCCTGTGGGGTTGCAATTCCCTTCAACTCCTTCAGTCCTTTCCCTAGCTCTTCCATTAATGTCCCTGGGCTCAGTCTGATGGGTGGCTGTAAGTGTAAGGACCTCTCAGGAGATAGTTATACAAGGCTCCTGTCAGCACTTTTTTTCTTTATTCCTTAATCTCTCTCTCTTTTCATATTTTATTTTCATTTCAAATGTTTCCCCCCTTCCAGATTTCCCCTTTGGAACCTCCCTATTCCCTCCACCTCCCCCTGCCTCTATGGGGGTATTCCCCCACCCACCCACCCACTCTCATCTTCCCTCCTTGGCATTCTCCTACACTGGGGCATCTAATACCCTCAGGCCCAAGGGCCTCTCCTCCTCCTGATGGCTAACAAGACCTTCTTCTCTGACATATGTGGCCAGCACCATGGGTCCCTCCATGTGTATCCTTTGGTTGGTGATCCAGTCTCCTGGAGCATCGGGAGGTCAGGCAGTGGATACTGTTGCTCCCTCCATGGGACTGCCAACTCCCTCAGCTCCTTCAGTCCCTTCTCCAAGTCCTCCATCTAGGACCTCACACTCCTCCCTACTGTAGCTGTGAAGTGACTCTTGTCACTTCAAAAGTGATTCCGAACTTTTGGGCTAATAACCACATACCAGGTAGTCCTTACCGTGTTCGTTCTTTTGTGACTGCGTTACCTCATTCAGGATGATATTTTCAAGTTCCATCCATTTGCCTGCGAATTTCATGAAGTCATTGTTTTTAATAGCTGAGTAGAATTCCATTGTGTAAATGTACCACATTTTCTGTATCCATTCCTCTGTGGAGGGACATCTGGGTTGTTTCCAGCTTCTGGCTATTATAAATAAAGAACATAATGGAACATGTGTCTTTATTACATGTTGGAGCATCTTCTGGGTATATGCCCAGGAGTGGAATAGCTGGGTATAATATGCGTTTTTCTGAGGGTCCGCCAAACTGATTTCCAGAGAGGTTGTATCAGCTTGCATTCCCACTAGCAGTGGAGGAGTGTTCCTCTTTCTCCACATCCTCGCCAACATCTGCTGTCACCTGAGTTTTTGATCTTAGCCATTCTGACTGGTATGAGGTGGAATCTCAGGGTTGTTTTGATTTGCATTTCCCTGATGACTAAGGATATTGAACATTTCTTTAGGTGCTTCTCAGCCATTCAAGTTTCCTCAGCTGAGAATTCTCTGTTTAGCTCTCTTCCCCATTTTTTGATAGGGTTATTTGGATCTCTGGAGTCTAGCTTCTTGAGTTCTTTGTATACATTGGATATTAGCCCTCTATCGGATATAGGATTGGTAAAGATCTTTTCCCAATCTGTAGGTTGTCATTTTGTCCTATTCACAGTGTCCTTTGCCTTACAGAAGCTTTGTAATTTTATGAGGTCCCATCTGTCGATTCTTGATCTTAGAGCACAAGCCATTGGTGTTCTGTTCAAGAACATTTCCCCTGTGCCCATGTGTTCGAGACTTTTCCCCACTTTCTCTTCTATTAGATTCAGTGTATCTGGTTTTATGTGGAGGTCCTTGATCCACTTGGACTTGAGCTTTGTACGGGGAGATAGGGATGGATCAATTCCCAATCTTCTACATGTAGACCGCCAGTTGAACCAGCACCATTTGTTGAAGATGCTGTCTTTTTTCCACTGTATGGTTTTAGCTCCTTTGTCAAAGATCAAGTGACCCTAAGTGTGTGGGTTCATTTCTGTGTCTTCAGTTCTATTCCATTGATCTACCTGCCTGTCATTGTACCAATATCATGCAGTTTTTATCACTACTGCTCTGTAGTACAGCTTGAGTTCAGGGACACTGATTCCCCTAGAAGTCCTTTTATTGTTGAGAATAGTTTTTGCTATCCTGGGTTTTATTGTTATTCCAAATTAATTTAAGAATTGCTCTTTCTAAGATTATGAAGAGTTCAGTTGGAATATTGATGGGGATTGCATTGAATCTGTAGATTGCTTTCGGCAGGATGGCCATTTTAACTATATTAATCCTGCCAATCCATGAGCATGGGAGATCTTTCAATCTTCTGAGGTCTTCTTCAAATTCTTTCTTCAGAGACTTGAAGTTCTTGTCATACAGATCTTTCACTTGTTTGGTTAGAGTCACAACAAGATATTTTATATTGTTTGTGACAATTGTGAAGGGTGCCATTTCCCTAATTTCTTTCTCAGTCTGTTTATCCTTCGAGTATAGGAAGGCTACTGATTTGCTTGAGTTAATTTTGTATCCAGCCACTTTGCTAAAGTCGTTTATCAGCTGTAGCAGTTCTCTGGTGGAGTTTTTTGGGTCACTTAAGTATACCATCCTATCATCTGCAAATAGTGATATTTTAATATCTTCCTTTCCAATTGTATCCCTTTGACCTCCTTTTGTTGTCTAATTGCTCTAGCTAGAACTTCAAGTACTATATTGAATAGATAGGGAGAGAGAGAGGGCAGACTTGCCTAGTCCCTGATTTTCGTGGGATTGCTTCGAGTTTCTCTCCATTTAGTTTGATGTTGGCCACTGGATTGCTATATATTGCTTTTACTATGTTTAGGTATGGTCCTTGAATTCCTGATCTTTCCAAGACTTTTATCATGAAGGGATGTTGAATTTTGTCAAATGCTTTTTCAGCATCTAATGAAATGACCATGTGGGTTTTTTTCCTTTGAATTTGTTTATGTAGTGGATTACATTGATGGATTTCTGGGTATTGAGCCATCCCTGCATCCCTGGGATGAAGCCTACTTGATCATGGTGAATCATTGTTTTGATGTGTTCTTGGATTCGGTTTGCAAGAATTTTATTGAGTATTTTTGTATCAATATTCATAAGGGAAATTGGTCTGAAGTTTTCTTTTATTGTTGAGTCTTTGTGAGGTTTTGGTATCAGTGTAACTGTGGCCTCATAGAATGAATTGGGTAGTGTTCCTTCTGTTTCTATTTTGTGGAATAGATTGAAGAGTATTGGCATTAGGTCTTCTTTGAAGGTCTGATAGAATTCTGCACTGAACCCATCTGGTCCTGGGCTGTTTTTTGTTGGGACACTTTTAATGACTGCTTCTATTTCTTCAGGGGTTATGGGACTGTTTAGATGGTTTATCTGATCCTGACTTAATTTTGATAATTGGTATATGTCTAGAAACTTGTCCATTTCCTCCCCAATTTTGTTGCATATAGACTTTTGTAGTAGGATTTGGTGATTTTTTTAATTTCCTCAGAATCTATTATATCTTCCTTTTCATTTCTAATTTTGTTAATTTGCATACTGTCTCTGTGCTCTCTGGTTAGTCTGGTTAAGGGTTTATCTATCTTGTTGATTTTCTCAAAGAACCAGCTGCTGGTTTTGTTGATTCTTTGTATAGTTCTTTTCGTTTCTACTTGGTTGATTTCAGCTCTTAATTTGATTATTTCCTGCCTTCTACTCCTCTTGGGTGTATTAGCTTCTTTTTGTTCTAGAGCTTTCAAATGTGCTGTTAAGCTGTTAGTATATGCTCTCTCCAGTTCCTTTTTGGAGGCATTCATAGCTATGAGTTTTTTTCTTAACACTGCTTTCATTGTGTCACATAGGTTTGGGTATGTTGTACTGTCATTTTCATTAAACTCTAGGAAGTCTTTAATTTCTTTCTTTATTTCTTCCTTGACCAAGTTATCATTGAGTAGAGCGTTGTTCAGCTTCCATGTGTATGTGGGCTTTCTGTTGTTGTTGTTGCCCTTGAAGACCAGCCTTATTCCGTAGTGATATGATAGGAGGCATGGGATTATTTCAATCTTATTATATCTGTTGAGGTTTATTTTGACCAATTATATGATCAATTTTGGAGAAGGTACCATGAGGTCTGAGAGGAAGGTACATTCTTTTGATTTAGGGTGAAATGTTCTATAGATATCTGTTAAATCCATTTCGTTCATAACATCTGTTAGCTTCACTGTGTCTCTGTTTAGTTTATTTTTCCAAGATCTGTTCATTGATGATAGCAGGGTGTTGAAGTCTCCCACTATTATTTTGTGAGGTGCAATGTGTGCTTTGAGCTTTAGTAGAGTTTCTTTTATGAAAGTGGGACCTCTTGCATTCGGGGCATAGATGTTCAGAACTGAGAGTTCTTCATGGTAGATTTTTCCTTTGATGAGTATGAAGTGTCCTTCCTCATCCTTTTTGATGAATTTTGTTTGAAAGTCGATTTTATCCGATATTAGAATGGCTACTCCAGCCTGTTTCTTGGGGCCATTTGCCTGAAAAATTGTTTTCCAGCCCTTACTCTGTTTGTCTTTAACACAGAGGTGTGTTTCCTGGATGCAGGAAAATGCTGGGTCCTGTTTATGTCAGTCTATGTCTTCTTATTGGAGAATTGAGTCCATTGATATTAAGTGATATTAAAGAATAGTGATTGTTGCTTCTTGTTACTTTCGATGTTATTTTTATGTTTGAGTGACTATCTTCTTTTGAGTTTGTTGAAAGATTACTTTCTTGCTTTTTCTTGGCGTAGTTTCCCTCCTTGAGTTGGTGTTTCCCATGTATTATTCTTTGTAGGGCTGGGTTTGTGGAAACATACTGTGTAAATTTGGATTTGTCATAGAATATTTTGGTTTCACTATCTATGATTATTGAGAGTTTTGCTGGGTATAGCAGCCTGAACTGGCATTTGTGTTCTCAGCAATCACTTCTTGACATCAGCAATAGTATCTGGGTTTGGTGTCTGCAGATGGGATGGATCCCTAAGTGGGGAAGTCTCTGTTCCATTTTTTGTCCCTGTCTTTCCTTTGGACAGGAACATTTCTCGGTTAAAAATTTTGAGATGGGTGGGTGGCCCCATCTCTCAACTGGGGGCTGTGCCTATCTACTGGGAAGTGGTCTCTACAGGTTCTATCTCCCCTTTGTTGAGTATTTTGGCTAAAGTCATCCCTGTTGGGTCTTGGGAACCTCTCCATTCCCTGGCATCTGGGACTTTCTACTGGCTACCCCCAGTTCCCCATCCTCCACTGCTGCATATTTCTATTTAATTTCCTGACCTTCTGTACTTCTCTCCTGTCCCTTCCAATACCTGATTCTGCCACCCCCCTCTTTTTTTCCCTCTCCCTCCTCTCTCTCTCCCAGGTCCTTCCTTCCCTCTACCTCCTGTTATTGTTTCGTTCCTTGAACAGTTCTTTAAGTGCTTCTAGACCATTAGAGATTCAGCTTTTGAGAATTTTGTTTAGCTCTATGCCCCATTATTTTAGTTTGGGTTATTTGGTTTATTGGTGCCTAGTTTCTTGAGTTCTTAATATATTTCGGATATTTTCAAGTTCTTGTGTGAAAATGCACACACATGTTTTAGAAAAGAGTGTAACATTAATAAATGCTAGCTGCTGACACCAAAGGAATGCCATTTGGATGGGTGACCGTTAAGCAGTGACAAATAACAGCAGACAGTTAACCCAGCTGGAGATCTGTACTTCTAGGTTTGCATACTATAATCGCCCATAACTTTGGGTACTCTTCTGTCTTATATTTCAGACTGTCCATCTGCTACTACTGTCCTTTTGCCAAAAGCATAATGCTTGTATATAATAATTATAATTGTCTCAGTGAGCCTTCATCCTTTCCCAAAGAGGTTACCTTCCATGGAGGGTGTCTTAGTTAGGGTTTCTATTGCAGTGAAGAGACACCATAATCATAGTAACTCTTATAATGAAAAACATTGGGGCTAGCTTACAGTTCCAGAAGTTAGTTCATTATCATCATGGCAGTGTACAGGCAGACATGGTGCAGGAGAAGCTGAGAGTCTTACATCTTGATCTGTAAGCAGCAGAAAGAGACTATGCGCCACACTGGGTGTAGCTTGAGCATATGAGACCTCAAAACCTGCCTCCATAGTGACAAACTTCCTTCAACAAAGCCACACCTCCTAATAGTGCCACTCCCTATAAGCCAAGCATTTTGTCCCATGCCTCAGAGACATTCCACCCTAAGTAAAGGCTTTTTTTCCTGGTACCATTTCTGTTATTCTTGCTTCTTTAAAAACACAAAGTTGATTTAAAGGTTTCTATTTAATTTCATTTTATTTCAGCAGTACACATTCACAAATCACTCAGTTTGACAATTCTCAATAACAAATATCCCACCCTCAACTCCCTATCCAGAGGCAATCTCCTCCAGGTCTTTTTGCACCACCACCACCACCACCACCACCACCACCCTGCCCTGCCCTCTCCCATCCACTTCCTCTCATTAAACAACATGCTGTGTAGCTTTTTATTGCTCCCCAACTTTGGTTAACATGAATTCTCTCTGGTGGAAGATAGAAACCCAAGCTTCCTGTGCCTCTCCTCCCACCCCCACGTGTACCCTCCCCACTCATTTCCTGAGAATCCATCATTGTGTTTCTATGTGTCATGTTCTGTATAAATATTCAACTATGTAGTAGGCTCCAATGATTACTTGAGCTCTTAGCTAACACTTTTCTTCTCTAGCATACTAATGACTACATTGTGCTATCATTGTCTTGGTTGCCTGTCTTCTCATGGTTGTTTGTTTGTTTGTTTCTTTGTCTGTTTTGAGCAGTATCCCAGTGCTTTCTGATACAAGTAAGAAAATGTTGGGACCTTTCCTATTAAAGATGTCTCCCTCTGTGCTCTTAATTGTTGGTGCCTTGAATGTTAAGGGGTTTTTAATTGAAAATTGGTGGTCATTAACTTGTTTATAATCAAGAGTGGGACTAGACCAAGTTGGCTAAATGCTCTCTGGGAGTGCAGGGGGTGGATTAGATTGTAGACTTCACCATAAGATAAATGAAAGAGCAGACACTCAGATTTTTGATTTAGAGGATTCCCAAGTATCTGTCAGCCTTTTCTCTGGGATAGGGGAGTTTCCCTGTAGGCATATTCTAGGGTCTTCATCTGATGTCTATAGTTCTGGTAGCTAAATAAGGAAGGTTACAGAGTCATCGTTTTATATAAACACTACTGTAGTATTCTCCAACTTCAGAACACAATCTCCCTTCCATCCCCAACTGTGCCAGGGGCCAAAAATTGCTTTGTTTTTTCAGTGTTGTTGTCATTGTTGTTGTTATTGTTAAGAATTTTTACATGTATGAATGTTGAGTCTGTATGTATGTCTGCACACTGTATGCATGCCCCCAGAGCCCCAGAGCATCAAATCCTGTGGAATGGGAGTTAAAGATGGCTGTGAGCCTCCATGCCAGTGCTTGGATCTTCTATAAAAGCAACAAGTGCTATTAACACCCAAAGTACCTCTCCAGTCCCAAGACCTTAGTTTCCTTGTAAGGATGAGAATGACATATGTGCCTGACAAGAGTTTCCAAGCAGACTTTTGACCATGAGATTCCATGCAGACTTTCTGGAGGTTCACCAGGGTGGTGATGGTGGGGAGAGCACCCAGTCAACATTTCTGCAGGGCTTTTAAAGTGCTTACTAGCTGTGTAAACTGGGACACACTTCCTAAGTTCTCCACCCGTAGAATCTCTGAGCTTTCTTCAGCATTTCTGAAGAACTCATCACAGGGATGGCACTTGACTGTTGGGGTCAACACAGTGGTCATATGAATAATTGGTAGTATCTGTAGTCAGTTTCTGTGGATAGAAAGGGTCTCTTTCTAATATCAAGGACTTTTTTATATCACTTCTCACATTCTGCTCAACCCTTTCCTGAAGGCCCACCTCCTTCAATTGTTATCTCTGTGGGTTAATAGGAGGGGCCAATGACTACATTTGGTTGCTAGAACCTATATCTTGGAGACAAAGATGAAGTTATGCTTTACCTCTACTTATCATTCACTCTCTTTTGCCTTAATCCTTCTCCTCCTCCATAATCATGGCAATGACGATGGTGGTCAGTGCCTTTCTATGATCTGCCCATGGACCTGATTCTGGAATCTGTACCTTTAACAAGAGCCAGATGATCAGCAGGTAGCAGATAGTAAGTGTGAAAAACAGAAGCAAGAAGCCTACCACCAATGCAATGTGGCTCATAATCAAGAGATTTTTAAACTTTTAGGGATTCAGCTCCAAGCACTGTGTAGTGGTATTTTCCTTCTCTTGGCCATTCGTCAGAAGCAGTGCTGAGGAAGCCATGATAAAGTCAAAGCCTTTGACTGTGTCTCAAAGGCTTTAATAGGGAGAGAATTTGGAGAAGCTGGGGTGCTTAGGGATGTCTTCAAGTTAGGAATTTAGAATTTCTGGGCCAGAGAGCTAGCATAGGATCTGATGCAAAACATGGCCTACTGTGTTTGACAAGTTTTCCCAATGTCATATTTCAGCATGCAAGATTCCAGTAGAAATATTTTTCCTACATTTCTCATCTAGTTCCAACCACTAAAAATATATCTAACAAAATTTCTGAAATAGGCTTTATTAGCAAATGTTGTGGTCAATTAAATGTCAAGAACCAAGACTTGTTGGTTATGATGCAAATATAAAGTAATTTGGAGACCCTGAGTGAATGAAGGTGGACCCCACTGTTCATGAGCATACCTGTGGAACAGTTTCCTGTACTCTTAATTCTCTTCTTCAGCTACACACAAATAGGAAGGCTGCACTTTGACTTTGCTTTCTATAGATGATCTTTCCTGAATATAGCCCTTAATCGAGCTTTGAAATTCTCTCCAGCAAAATAATAGAGAAAGGGATTGAAACAGCTATTGGCTACAGCCAAGGTTAGTGCGATGATTGTAGCCTTGTGTAACTTATCCTCACATGAATTTGCCTCCCATGTGATCAAGTGGAAGGTCCGTAGTACATGGTATGGCAGAAAACAGAGGAGGAAGATGATCATGGCAATGACGATGGTGGTTAGCGCCTTCTTATGAGCAGCCCGTGGACCTGATTCTGGAATCTGCACCTTTAACAAGACCCGGATGATCAGCAGGTAGCAGATGGTGAGGGTAAAAAATGGAAGCAAGAAGCCTACCACCAATGCAATGTGGTTCATGATCATGAGATTTTTAAACTTTTGGGAATTCAGCTCCAAGCACAATGTAGTGGTATTGGCCTTCTCTTGGCCATTCATCAGTAGCAGTGCTGAGGAAGTCATGATGAAGACCCATATGATCCCACAGATGATCCAGGCACTCCTGACACTGGTGACATGGAGCATCTGGAAGGGGTGGACAGTGGCCAGGAAACGCACAACACTCAACACGGTTAGGAAATAAATGCTAGTATACATGTTGACGTATAAGGAATAAGATGTAATTCTGCAGGCCAAGTCCCCAAATATCCAATTGGAACCTCTGAAATAATAGTCAGCCCTGAGGGGTAGGGTGCTTATGAATAGGAAATCTGAAATGGCCAGGTTGAGCATGAAAACATTCACAGATGTGGATTTCTTGTAAGTCTGTAGGAAGACATATATGGAAAAGCCATTTTCCAAGGCTCCCCAGACAAATATTATCAGGTATATGATGGGGTAAAATTCCTTCTTGAAGTTTTCTATTGTACAGCTTCTGTTATAACTGCTGAGGGTCTCAGTTAATCCCATTTCTGATATGGAGTTGGACAGAGGTGAGGACTAATATAAAGTTTTCTCTTTATATTAGTTTAAAAAGAAATAAACTTTTCTTCCTGATTACTGATCAAACATTTGCTGTACTCAGTTTCACATGGAGAGAAGCAAGTTACTCCGACACCCTCTTCTGACCTTGGCAGGCATCAGGCATACACATGGTGGACCTACAGGTATGCAAGCAAAACATCCACACAATAAAAGAAAAATACGTAAGTATTTTTTTAAAGAATGACTAAATAAAGTTCCAGAAGAAGGAAATGATAAACAGAAGTAACTTTAGAATATCAGAAAAAAAAAAAGAGAGAGAAAAACCCAAAAGAATGCAACACCAGCTTCCCTTTTCCGATTCAATTCTAAGTTATACTTGATACTTGAAACAAAAACTATAACACTGTCTAATATGGCTTTAAATGGATATGAGGAGTTGTAGACTAGTATATTATACAGGAAGAGAAATAAAGACACATGAAGGGATTCTATACCACATTTGAACTGACAAAATTATGAAAGCATAAACTAAAAAATCTATACAAACATATATACTAAAATCTAAAGATAAATTAACATGAAATTTTAAAGAGTTTGTGTAACCAATATGAAGGCAGGGAAAAGTAAACAAGTAATATAAAAAGAGGGATTCACAACCTCAGTATATTGATAGATACACTAAATATCAATGGTCTAAATATACAATGAAAAGGGGGATTAGAAGATTAAAATGTACAAACAAAAGACCTCTTTATATACTGTGCACAAGAAACTCACCTAAGAAAGTGACAGGTAGAAAGAAAAAGGACACACACATAAAAAAAAAAAAATTGTCAAATCAAAACACATCAGAATGGCTCCAGATTTACAATCCGAGAAAATTACCAGAAAACAAAAGGCATATTCTCCACTGATAAAACAACTTACGAGTTCCAAGTGGGATGAACTGAGCAACAGAGCTATGAATGTGAGAAGTAAAACTAACAGAAACAGGGAGACAAACCCAGTTATGTTAGTGGTCTCAAGAGCCCCTTTCAAGCACTGCTAGAGCAAGTAGACAAACAGAAAGGACAGCAAGAAACTAAAAGCATCGAAACCAACAGATGGCATTGGCGTCTACACAACAGTTCACTGAACAAATAGGATAGACAGTCTTCTCAAGTACTCACAGAACATGTGCATCATCCCACAACTGCCCTGCCCACATTCACATCTTGTCTTTTGTTTTGTGACCCACTGATTTAACCAGGATGTTGTGTGACCACTGGTTTGAAATGTTCCATTGAAATTTGGTGGGTGAACAACTGGAGGCAACAGCTGCCTCACCTCTAGAATCCACCAGTAGCCAATGGTTCAGCAGAAAGGAAAAGGGCCATGAGCTCCTGCAGGATCTATGACTGGCTGTGGACAAACTCAGTCTCTGTAGGCCCTGTGCACCCAATCATAGCTGCCATGAGTTGGTGTTTTCAGTGGCTTTGTCATGCTCAGAAGATGGTAATTTCTAGCTCTCCTCCCTTCCTATTCTCCCATGCCCCACCCTAGCTCCCTCCTCTCCCTAATCCTGCCCCTGAGCTTCAAGTAGGATGCTCTACTATCCTATTTGGGGCTGAGCACTTAGCTGTCACTTAATCCCAGAACCTTGAACAGCCACGGATCTCTGAGAGAGTTTCACTACAGAGAGAAACTACTCTCAGTAAGGACGAGATTAGCACCTCTGTCTAGCTCATGTGCCTGACAGGGTAGTGAAAGTATGTCAAACATTTTTAAAATATCAATAATTTGTATATATGTGTACATCTAGATATATAAACCCATAGGAATATTAGCAAAAGATCTGTTAAAGAATGTTGTGCAAATAATGTGCAAAACAAGTAAAATTGAAATTTGGGCTTTTATGTAAAATAATTCTTATATTATGCCATGAGTAATTTTTATCAATAAAGTATTGTTAATTTTGTCTTTTTAAATATCCTTTTAAGTCATTTTTAGAAAGATACCTTGCTTTCCCAAAAATCAAAGTTAAGCTCCTAGTAACTATTGTTAATTATGATTTTACAATGTTGTCAATAATTATTTCTTGACTCTAGATAGGTAAAACTTATATCTTGTCTCTTGGACAACTTTTTTTTTTAATTTAAAGATTTATTTATTTTATTTATATGGGTACACAGACATACCAGAAGAGGGCATCAGATCCCATTAGAGATGGTTGTGAGCCACCATGTGGTTGCTGGGAATTGAACTCAGGACCTCTGGAAGAACAGTCAGTGCTCTTAACCACTGAGCCATCTTTCCAGCCCCTGGACAACTATTCTTGATTCTTCCTTTGTCAAATACAGGCCCCCAAATCAGAATTAAAATGCCATTATATGTCCTTTGGAGCTCAAACCATTGCTACAAGTGGCCTTTAACAGATCATCTTCTTCATCCTATGACAAGGAAGATAGCAGGGACAATCAGATTTCTAAATAATTCTTTAAATTGTAACTAATTTAAAACTAATATGAGCATTCTTTTGTCTATTGAACTTAGTCATAAAAAGCTAATAAATGAAAATGAAAGTGACTTTTTTCATAGTTTACTATATTTAAGTAAAAGATGTGAATAAAAACTTATTCCAAGGGTTACACTTGTTTTTAAACGCATGCTTATGGATGGAGAAAGAGTTCACAAGGCCCTGCCCCTAGCTAAAAGTTGTTGGCAGTTGATGGACTGAAGAAGGGGCTCACTCAGCTTTCTTCCTAGGTTCCTCCTAAGTTACCCAATCTCCAGTGGATGGCCTTTACATGCATGTGCATGCAGACCCAGTGGATGGCCTTTACATGCATGTGCATGCAGACAGAAGTCATTGGACTGAGTGGTCTCTAAAGAAAAAGAGAATGTGAGTTTGGGAGGGAGAGCAGGGGCTTCTGGGAAGAGCTGGGGAGGAATGTGGGGTAGGAGGAAAATACATCCTATGTGTTCATAAAATCCTCAACGAATAGATAATTAAAATTAAATAGTAAAAAAAAAAATAGAAAGATGTTTGTGTTTAAATACCAAACATATTATAACAGCCATGCACCAAATATTTTTTCTTGTAAGACTCTAGGCTCACAACATCCCTTTTCTCTTCAGCCATGCAAAGTCTTAACAAACCTGCAAGGGTGTCAACTAAACTACAGACGAAACATCAGAGACCCATTGTGTATTTTGGTCTTTCCTTAGGTCTAGTAGTCCCTGTGTGCCTGTTTTGGCTAGGTGTCATATCCTCTGCAACATGACTTTTAGAAGCCTTAAGCCAACTTAACTGAGTTAGCTCTAGGGCTTTAACTAAGCCTAGTAATTTCCCTAATGCTTTTATTGATGGGGGGACATCCAGTCACCCCTCCTATCCAGCTTTCTTGACTGTTTTCCTCTATGTGTTGCTATGACACTCTAAACTCTGTGATCATGCCCCCTTGTGCTTAGAAAAAGATGTCCATGATCTGATACCTCAATTAGGACATTGACATAGTCTCTATAGACCTTTTAGTATCTCCTCTGAATCTCCTGACTTAATTTTGTTTGTTACTGGTTCATAACAACAAAAAAAGAAAAACTAGAAATTGGAAAGATTATATAGTCACTGACTTGAATTTGCTCTTGAAATATAAATTTCTTCTAGAAATAAAATGTTTGGATGGCTGAATAAATTGTTCCTAGTTAGACCTGTCAAATGAGAAAAGATAAAGGATATTTATGCTGATATAAGGTGTATGGATGAGCTCATGTTCAAAATGTTCAGAAATAAGATCTTCTAAGTTAAAATGGGTTAGCCATCTAATTCCAGACTGGCTTGGAAGGTTGATGTGGGATAATTTCAAGCTTGAGGCCATCTAGGGCTACATAGTAAACTCTAGAGAGCAGTGGAGGAGAGGGGAGGGGAGGAGAGGAAAGAAACTCTTGAGGCACACTAAGAATCATTATAAAGCAGTAAACGAATCAAAGAACCATGGGGTAATTCACTATTACAGCAGGAGCTATAATAAAATTTATGTTTGGCAAAACTGATTCTTCATATTCCCACAACAGCAGTAGTAAATTAGCAGTGATATTAAGCCGAGATTGGTGGGGTAATTTAAAGGATTGCCAATAAAGTGCCATGCACACCTTGCCTACGGCACACACACACACACACACACACACACCATACATCTGTAAGAGCAGACCATGGACAACAAAAGTCTTGAGATCTTCTGAGCAACTATCTCCAAAAAGTCTATGATGTTACTCTGGTCCTTGGTTCTATCCAAATTTCAATGATCCTTGTCGTTGCCGGAGAGGCCTGGCTGTAACCGTTGGGGACGGACTTACTTTTATCCTCCCAACTCAAGAAGTTCCAAGTCTTCTCTTTAGCGAAAGAGACACATCCTTCCTCAGGACAACTGTAACAGAACAATACAGTTCAGTTTTTTTCATTGTATCCTCAAACAATCTTCAAAGGTTAGGAGAAGCAAGGGGATTCCAAAACCCTTAACCTATCACTGTCCTCTGCGGTAGTGGTTGGAATGAACATGTTCCATGTGGGCTCACAGGGAGTAGTACTATTAGGAGATGTGGCTCATTGGAGGAAGTGTGTCACTGGGGATGGACTTCTAGGTTTCAAAAGCTTAAGCCAGGCTCAGTGGCTCATTCTTACTTCCTGTTGCCTGACGATCCAGATGTAGCGCTCTCAGCTCCTTTTCTAGCACCATGCCTGCCTGTGCACTGCCATGCTCCCTGCCATGATGTCAAAGGACCAAACCTGTAATCCAGCCCCAATTAAATGTTTTCCTTTATAAGAATTGCCACAATCATGGTGTCTCTTCATAGCAATAAAATACTAAGATATTTTTCCTGCCACTGGTCTCTTGGAGAAGTCACCAATCACTTCCCTCTGAGTTCCTAAGATGGGGCTTACTTTAGCATTGCTTCCAATCCTGAATTCCATTCTTTGATGTCCCAGTGGGAGGACAACAGGAAACTGGTGCCTTCAAAAGGCTCCCCAGGGCAGCCTCTATGATTTAAATGCTATATATTTGGCCTTTAGGAAATGACATCAGAGAAAAATGCATGAACCTCTATGGAAAAGACCTCAGGGGAACTGTAAGAAAGAGATGTCACCAAAATTCTTCAATATTTTTAACTTTGCCTCTTGTTACCCAACAAAAATGATATTTGTGGCTAAATTCTATTTGTATTCCTTGAACACTCCACACCATGAATGTTTGTGAAAATTCCCCAGTTGCTGAGTGTCAGAAGTGGGCAGCCCCTGCTGTAATCTGTGGGCCAGGCTGCTGACTGCAGAAACAGACAGCTTCAAACAGGACAGAACAAAACACATATTCTGATCTTCTCAGTCCCTCTGAAAACCAACTTGTCCATTACTGCGTTGCAGCCACCTCTAAGATCCAATTCAAAATCTCTTCTCTCCCTCTATCATTTTGAACCAATCATGGTCTTTTGCTGTTCAAGGGGAAGAAAGCAAATTTCTTTATATTTTTTAACATAGTTCATAGACACTGTTCTGAATTTAAATGATTGCTCACAACGTTTAATAACTTTTAGGGGAAAAAAAATTCCAAAAATAAATTTTTTTTATCATAACCCCCTGCTGCTTAAGTTTGTGTTGCATAATTAATTACACATTAGTTTTTTAATTTTTTCTTACATTTATTTATTGTATGTGCATGCAAGTATGTAGTCACGAATGAGAACATTTGCAAATCTCTACACACACACACACACACACACACACTCACACACTCATGAATATTATACTGTGTGTGTGTGAATCAAAGGACATCCAGAGGGAGTTTACTCTGTCCTACCATGTAGGTCACAGGGATCAGATTCAGTTCCTTGAACTTGACTGGAAGTGCCTTTGTCTACTGAGGCATATTACCAACCACAAAATCATCATATTTTTAATTAATTTATTTATTCTTCTCCCCTATATTACATCTTGACTGCAGTTTCCCCTCCCCACTCTCCTCCCAGTATCTTTTCCCCCATCTCTCCTTTCCTCTAAATCCACTCTTCCTCATTTCCCTTCAGAAAAGAGCAGACCTCTCAGGGTTATCAACCAAACATTGTATAACAAGTTATAATAAAGTCAAGGCACATATCTCATATCAAGGCTGGATGAGGCAATCCAGTAGGATGTAAAAGGTTCCAAATGCAGGCAAAAGAATCAGAGATAGCCACTGCTCCCACTGAGGAGCTCTACAAGAACACCAAGCTACACAGCCATAACATACATTCAGAAGACCTAGGTCAGACCCATACAGGCTCCCTGGTTGTCATTTCTGACTCTGTGAGACCCTATGAGGCTTGGTCAGTTGATTCTGTGCGCCATGTTCTTATGGTGTCCTTAACCCCTCTTGTTCCTATAATCCTTCCTTCTCCTCTTCCACGAATTCCTCCAGCTCCACGTAATGTTTGGTTATGGCAGAAATTGTCTGATAAATGTCATATATTGGCTTCCCATCAATACACTTCTGCTGAGGTCTTTATTTCATATCAGAAAAAATGAACTCTTTAGAAACAAGAACCAAAAATTTCATCCTCTATTGGGTGTGGGTATATACACACACACACACACACACACACACACACACACACACACATATATTCATATATATGCATATATGTTCATATATATTCATATAATTTCATCAAATATACTCATTTCATTTCAACAACTACACTACAAAGATCATTCCTGTCACAATCAACTATTGTTAAATGCTGCTAATAATACCGTCTACCCTACTGGGATAGTCCTTAGGATACACATGAACTTGTCTTGTGAGGTAGAGAAATTCAGATGTTCTAACTGACATCTTTTCCATGAATCATATTCCTTCTTCTACCCCAAAGGGATTCAGAGAAACCTCTAAAGAAAGTAAGCACTGGATACTTGAGAAAACCCATGGGGGAAGACCCCGACCCCTTGTATCATATATGCTATGAGCAGCAGCTAGTACAGCTGGAATGATAGAATTAGGGATGATCATCCAAAAATTGTGACTAACTCCAGACAGTTATATTGGTTTTGTTCTGCTTTTAAATTTGAATTCACTAAGCAGGGCTGTCAGGAGTAATCAACATTGTCCTTAGGTTTTTTTCTTAGCTAGAGTAAAATCTTCTGGCTACACTTATATAAATACCACAGAACTGTCCCTGAGTGTGGGAAGGACCTGGGAATGACTAGGAAGAACACACACACACGATACTTATAGATACAGAGAGAGAGAGAGATTTGAGCAATGTATACTCATTGCCTGGGTATTAGTTTCTCTGTTTCCAGAATCTATTACAGAACTAATGACCACGTTTATTTCTGCAAACTCTGTCTTCTTTTACCTATACTCCCAAGTGACTTCACAGCAGTGAGAAGCCTGTAATAATTCCTTTCTCACACTTTCTTCCTGAAATACTCATTTTCCAGCCTTTTAAGTGTAAGATGGAAGTACCTCTTCAACAATTAGGAGAGATACAAAATAAAAATAAAAAGATTTGCTTACTTACAGGTCCTGACAGGTACAGAGCTTGCCTGGAAGCTATACACTCCCAAGTCGGAAAGTACAGGTAGGGAGAGAGAGGAACTTGTGGGAGAATTTTATTGGTCCAAGGTTTCCTATAGTGGAGCTAAGTAAAGCAGACACAAGATCCAGAAATACCACAGCATGTCTTCACAGTGCACATGGGGTACAGTGGCCAGTGAGGACAGTCAAGTAGGGGATACTAGCTACCCTTCAGAAAGCTATCATTGGGAGGTGGGAGGGTGTAGCACCATCTGGACTGCAGCCACAGGTGGTAGGAACACTAATTTTCAAGACTGACTGAGCCCTGATTCTGAAAGGAAAAAAATAAGTGTGTGTGTGTGTGTGTGTGTGTGTGTATAGTTTAATTATGTGTATGGGGTGTAGGTATATGCATATGAGTGTACAAAGAAGCGATTGGTACTGAAGCTGGAGTTACTAGCAATTGTAAGCTACCCAATATGGATGTTATAGGCCTACCTCTGATCCTTTACAAAAACAGTACAAATTTTAACCACTGGGTCATCTCTCTAGTCCTTACAAATGAGTTTAGAATAGATGCTTAGGCAACATAAAATTGTAAGAATTCACCACACCAATAATGGGCACTTTTACTTAATACAAATCCACTAACTCAACTTTATTCAATGATAGGCATTTTCATAATGACTTTTGACTAGATGACATTGTCTCTAAGAGTCCACATAATAATACAAAGAATAAGAAACATAAGAATGTACTAGTTTAAGCTCCCCAGATATATAGAAACTAATTTCAGATGCATCAGTAATGTTTCCCAATTTTCTTTCAGATACTCATATGGAAAATGTGACTCACAAAAATAATTGGTTTATTATTTTTAAAGGCATACAATATACTTGAACTAAATTATATCTGTGTAACTCATCACTATTTGCAATGAATAAACACCAATACAAGTTTTTAAATCTGAAGAAAACTATCTGGTATAAAAATAATGTAAAATATAGTTTTGTTTGTATGATTGTTTAATTCTGCACTTCCCAAAGTACTTTTGACAGAACATGAATCCCATGAGATGCTTTGTCTAACAAAAGGCTCCCATGGTCAAATCAGCCTGAGAAATATAACCATCTCTAATTGCCCTCCCTTTTGGGAATTCATGATGCTCCCAGGACTCTGTAAAAGCAGAAGCCTGGTTTAGGCTTTTCTGGTTTTTCTCTCCTGTTTTGTTTTGTTTCCTATGAAATATCCTTTAAACACTGACACATTCCACAGTCCCACAGAACTGCTTCTGTTACTGTACAACTTATCTAGAGTGTGACTTTGCTAGAAGAGAAAGGGAATACCACCTTGGGGAGAAATGAACCAATAAGAAATGTAAGGAGCACTCACTATCAGGTAAACTTGCATTTCTAACTGTGCTGGCTTTCGAGAGCTATCTTAACAAAGTACCTTAAGCTTGGTGTCTCAAAACACCAGAACTTTCTTCTTATTCTCTTATAGTCCTGGAGGCTACATGTTTGTACTCAAGTTGTCAACAGGGCTATGTTTTCTTCAAATACTGTAATAAGGTATTCTTTTCACTGTCTAGCCTCTGGTAGATACCAGCAATCTTTGGCAGTTCTTGATTCTCAGATATGTCATTCCAACCTGTGTGATCCATCTGTGAGGGTGTTGCTTGCTGTAGTTTTTCTGTGTCTTCAAATCATCTTTCTATATGTGTCTGTGTCTCTAGCTCTTCTCGTTTTTGAAAAGCTTTGGTCATATTGAGCTTGGGGTTCACTTTACCTAGTATGACTTTGTCCTAACTTACATTGCTAATGGTGCTATCTCCAAAAAGGTTGCATTTACAGATAAATGAGGCTAAATATTTATGAGTGCTGTTTTGCAAGACATCATTCATCCCACTACAGGGGTCTATACCATCTATCTCATGATGACTGTAAAGAATATACAAGAGACTCATCTACAGAATTCCTCATGAACAGGCATAGACGTTCCTTTCCTGGTTGATTCTAGGACCAGGCAAATTGAAAATAAATGCATATACCCCTATTCTATAAGGCTGATTAACTGTATGTAGCCCAACCTGATGTTTTCACAAATATACTTTAAGTGCCTTGATTTATGACTGTTTCATCATAAAAATGCATTGGAATATGGTATTTGGTGGTAACCTGAATCTACATTTCCCAGGCTATGGTCACTCACATTTGGCTCCAGAATGAACTGTCTCATATTCCCTTTGATGTGAGAGCCGTGATTCTGCGTTAATGCCAGGAACGGCCATGCATCAAAGGACCTTGACAGTCTGGTATGTCATTCTCATTGCTTCTCACTTGCAACCAAGCAGGCTTCTCTGTCCAAGGGCTCTGGCAAAATGCATTTCCTCAACAAGTAATTTCTAGACTCATCAATGTAACAATCAATCAATCAATGAATCAATCCAACCCCAGAGACTCATCATGTAACAGGGAGTGGTGGGCTGTACCATGCTCAGCACATATCAAGATCTCTGTCAAATTTTGTCAAGCTCCAGGCGGGTATAAAATCAATCCCTAGTAGCTACTGGTAGTTTTATTTGATAGCTATTCTGGATGCTCTGGTTTGGTCATTGTATAGGTAGGATCAAAATCCTGAGACATAGAATAGCTAACAGGCTCAAGTTCACTCTCCAGGTTAGTGATGGGGTGAGGCTTTGACCCAGTCACCACCTCTCAACCACAACCCCATATAGTCCCACGCTGAACTTCATATCCTACACACTGTGTTCATTAAATGCCTTCTCTAACTGGTAGTTACCTCTGAAGTGGTGAATGAGTCAGACATGTTAACCAACAGAGCTGTGAAATGACGAGAGGCAGAAGGAAATGTGAAGTGCCTGATAATGTGTCAAGAGGAGAGGCAGCTGGTCCGGGTGTGAGGTGATGATAATGGAGTGTCTCCCTGACATCCCAACACATTAGCTAAGAAGAAAGGGTCAAGGATCCCAGACAGAAGAACAATACAAAGTTCCAAAGCTGAAAATACAAGGTAAATATGGAGAAATGTAAGCTATAAACTACGATCTAGGAGAGGCATACAAAGACAAGATACAGTGGATGAGGAGTTTGCGACCATAATAGGACGTCTGAGTTTTAGCCTCTGGGCAATGAGAGCCTTCCAGTAGGAGGGAGCTTAGGTTTATTTTTAGATGCTTCTGGCAGTAGATGGAGGAGAGTGTAGGGAGGGCTGGAAGACTGAGTCAGAAAGCTGATAAAGATGTTGAAAATGTGACTACAGTAAGCAGAGCAGACCATCTTTACTTCTGGAAACACGATGGATTTTCTGCTGAGAGGCTGAGTCTTGGAGAGCAGACTATACTCTCTTTCTGAAGACACCTTGACTGATAATCTCATGGCACTAAATGACTAACAGGAAGACAGGGTTTATAACATGGCCTCAACAGCAAGAAAGAGTCAAATGAGATATCATCATCTTACTCAAAACATGTTAGCATTTAAAATGTGGGAATAATTTCTGGAATTTTCCATTTCATGTGTTTTGAGCCACAGTTGACCACAAGTATAAACCATGGATGAAGAGAGACTTCCATGCATTTCCCCTGAAATTCAGGAAAACTAGTTTGACTCCCATCCCTTCTACATTCTATCTGTATAGTCTGCCCTCTGAGTTTGAGTTTCTATTTCTAAAATGAAGCTAATAAAGTTAGCCCCTTAGGACTGTCTTGGATTTAAAGTGGAATAATGTGTTCATTCTACATTGTGGGTAGCAAACCAATTCTCTTTTACCAGTTCTCTCTCTCTCTCTCTCTCTCTCTCTCTCTCTCTCTCTCTCTCTCTCTCTC
>JADRCH010000013.1:15011577-15124544 GCA_019843965.1 Rhynchomys soricoides
CTCTCTCTCTCTCTCTCTCTCTCTCTCTCTCTCTCTCTCTCTCTCTCATGCACACACACACACATCCCTGAAGCCCATGCTTTGATAAATATGTTATACAGACATATCACACTGACCTTAGAAGAAACAGCCCCTTACAGACTGCATACTCAATTCTGCCAGGGCCCTGTTTGAGAGATCTTGTAGAACTCTATCATTAATCAAAGGATGTTCCTTAACCACATCCTTAAAGCATGTGTGTTACACATAGCGGTAGGATTTAATGGTCCAGGAGAATCTGTAGCCCCCGTTAGGTCTCTCCTCCCTTCTCCTTCCTCCCTTCTCCTCCCTTGCATCTAATTAGTGTGTGCCTGATTCCTCTGCAGTAAGAGGTTTTTGCTTGGATAACATCCTTCAGTTCATAACTCTCCTCATAATTTTGTTTTTCATTGTATCCCTAAACTTTTGAACATAACTGGCTCTTTGCTCCCACAGCTACTGCACACTGAGGAACCTCCTGTTTTACACACTGTATCACCTTTCTCCTTGCTATGACCAAATGCCTGACACAAAGCAACTTAAGGATGGGAGATTTATTTGGGAACTTAAAGGCATCTCCTCCATCACGGCACAGGTGTGGCACGTGAACACAAGGTTGGCTGGTCACATTCAATACAGTCAGGTGGCAGAGAGCAGACAAGAAGTGAAACCCATATAAAACCTCAAGCTCTGCCCCCTGTGACCCAGTTCCTCCAGCAAGACTCCAGCTTTGAAAGTTTCTATGACCCTCCAAAGCAACACAACTACCAAAAGACAAGTGCAAACACATGAGCCCATGAAGGACATTTTATATTGAACCTACAACAAAAGAGAAGGTTTTTGAAGGTAACAGAACCAAGGCTGGATCTTACTAGCTGAGACACATTGAACAAGTGGCTTCATCCCTATGGGACTTGGTTTGTGTATCTGCAAATGCAGTAGTGGATGTCACAGCTTGCAGGAGGGTGAAGATTGGATGGTATTCACTACTATTATTCAATTTCAAATGTATGACTTAGAAAGTATCCAGTGCCCTCTAAGTAAATGGGTCTGAACCAAAGAGGGCTGCAAGCAAGGCAAGAACACACCCCATCACCCCCTGGGTCAGTGGTCAGAGGCATCCTGACCACTATCAAAGTGTATGGCTACATATCAACCAAGCCCCAAGCCTCTACCCAGAGGAAAGGTGATCAGTATCACATAACCTGTTAATGTATGCTCCATTCCCACAGCTATTAGGGTAACATTAACTAAGCCTGCTTCCTCAAAATTCAAGACCTCCTCTTTCCTCTGAAGTCTTCAAGAGTAGACACCTTGTTTTGTCTGGCAGGTCTGAAGCCATGGATGTCAGACTCAGACCATACCTCTTATCTCAGCATTACTAAATTTCTTGCCTGAAGGACAATTCAACCCAGTCTATCTAGCAAGCTGGCTAGAGTCTAGCATAGCTAGCTAGCTCAAAATTCCCCAAGTCTAACATTAAGGAGGCAAAATTTTCTCATGCGTTGGTACAAATATAAAAGCAAAGACAGATGGATGATTGATTTAGATTGTGGGAGCCATGCTATGCATTGCCCTCTGCAGCAAGAGAGACAGGAAGAAAGCACAAACTTGGGGTTGAATTCTGTCCTTTCATTTATTAATTCTATGACCTGGAATAGGTAGTTCTACCTCCTGCCTCAGTTTCTTATCAATGAAATGGGAGCAGTGACAATAACCTGTACGTCATGGATTTCTTGGAAGGATTCATATGAAGGACACTTAGGCCAGAGCCTGGATCATAGATACCACCAGACAAAGGTTCGTTGTGCCTGTGTAATCACTGCACAGGCTCCCAAAAGTAGTTCCCTGTTATGCAGAGAGAATGCGGCCCTCCTCCAGAGCAGAAAAGTCCACAAATATATTTGTCTCTCCAAACTCCAGACCACAGAGTGCTGAACTAATATGCCCTTCAAAGCAGGGAAGTAACATTAGGACCCTTCCTGAAGTCTAGCTTCAAAGACAGAGCTGAACTTCAGAAGACACTAAAGTCTTCTTGGAAATAAATACAAAGTTTCATAGGCCCTTCAGATTTTCCTTTTCAGCCAGGCAGTGGTGGTGAATGCCTTTAATCCCAGCACTTGGGAGGCAGAGACAGGTGGATTCCTGAGTTCGAGGCCAGCCTGGTCTACAAAGTAAGTTCTAGGATAGCCAGGGCTACACAGAGAAACACTGTAAAAAAAACAAAACAAAACAAAATAAAACAAAACAAAACAAAAAAACAACAAACAAACAGATTTTCCTTTTCAAAGGATTGACGTAAACCAAGCTACTGGAGACAAACACAAAAATACAGATAAAAATAACTGTGATTGTCACAGCTTTTAAATGAGGAACTCAGTTGGTGTTGTGGCTTCCAGGGTCGTGAGGAAGGAATGAACGCCCTGGGCTCCATTTCCAGACTCAGCACCCTAGAGGATTTTGATGTTTTGATTCTTCCATCTGTCACTCCCAGAGTGCCTCAAAGATTCCCAGAGTAGAAGCCACTTCACGGGACACCAGACTAATGACTCTTGGCTTGCCAAAGTCCATTTATGTGCAATCAACACCTGAGCCCATTGGGAAAAGGTTTGCCATTGAAAGCTGGAACTCATTACTTAAGAATGCATGGCCCTGAAAACCCTGAGGGGAGGCAGTTCTCTGTGTCATTTTCTCTACTTCAGAGATTGTCAACAGCTTTGGAGAGCCTTCTCATTCTATGTCCAGGTCCTTCACCTCAGCACCTCAGGGAAACTGAAGTTTCCCCCTCAGTTGCCTGTGCACAGTTTGTTTCTCTATATTGTTTTGTCGTCTTTTGCAGCCCACCATCAGCTCAGATCTCGTATGTAAAAGTCTGAGGATCACATCCTTCCTCTTGGATGCCAACCAAGGATACACTGACTCATCCCGATGTTCCACATGAAGACATTTTTGGTGTTATTCATGAGATGTCATGGGTTCCTGGTGTGGCTGGAAGCTCCTAATGAGAAGTGTCTACACTCATTTTGTTTCCATCAGGGGATTCTCTGGGAATAGAGAACCCTTGAGGGGCAAGTAGCTGAGTGGCTTTGATATGTAATTGCTCCAACAGGCCAAATTTCCTGTGTGGCTCCAAATGCACCAATAAATTCTTTCTTAGGATTGCCTCTACTAATTGGTTGCTCTGTAAATAAAATCTCCATGTACTTTCTTCAAGAAAGGGTTTCTCGGGAATCCACCAGGATTGGTGGGGGAGACAGGTGGTGTTCTGAAGATTGTGGGAGATGCTGGTTCATCTAACCTTGATTCTGATCAAGTTCCAGAAGGATAATGATCTAGGAAAATTCAGAAACCCCCAAAATAATGTCTGAATTTCATTATCTTGGTTTCATATTTTAGTTCTAATGAATAGGACCATCAAATTGTATGACATTAAGTTTCCTACTTCAACTTGTAGAAGTTATGTTAGTTGGGTGATTAATGTTAGCGATCTCTCCCAGTTACTAACCTACCTTTGCCCTTCAGCTTCTGTCTGCCTCTCTCTGCCTTTCTCTAACCCATGAGAACATATGGATGCCACCAGACCCTTCCTTGCCTAACCCAGATGGCCTTCTTGAAAATACATACATGGCATGTATCTGTTTTCGATTTAAAAGGAGAACTTGTCACAGAATATGTACATGAGACCCTCTGCAACATATTATGCAAATACAGAGAGAAAAAGAGACACCCCAAGGAGGTGCATATTACCAGAGCTACTTTTGGGGCAAAGATCCATGAGTGGGGCCTTTGAGATGCTCAGCAGGTAAAGGCACTTGCCGCCTAGCCTAAGGATTTAAGTTGGACCCCTAAGATGCTCATTGTGGAAGAAAAAAACCAACTCTAGCCCTCTGGCCTCCACATACATGCTGTGGCATATATACCCACACATATACACATGCATGAAATAAATGTAATACAATTTTAAATTTAAAAACATCTGCATGAATAGAAAAATGCACTTAGAATTATATATGCCCAAACTGTGATATCCCATAATTATCTATCTTGTATTGGTCCTTCAGTAATAGCTGCTCTTAGAGAAAAGGAGTGGATCCGGATGGGGGTGGAGATGGGAAGGAACTGGGAGGGGCAGGAGGGAAAACCATAATCAGGATACATTGTGTGAGAGAAGAATCCATTTTCGATAAAAAGGAAAAAACAATAGTTGCGCCTTTTATTTCTTTTGCAGAAAACACATACACACAACACACACACACACACACATACACACTGATAGTACATTTTTGAACCCTCACCTTTCTTGTTGTTTACTATTCCACTTCATCAGTGCATTATGGGAAACAGGAGATGGCCGTTATTATCCAGCAGCCTTTTACGGCTGCTGAATTAGTCTACACTGAGTCTCACTTCCAGAATGCTCTGACTCCCACAGCAAAAGGCAGAGGACCAGCAAATACTATTTGAGAGAATGTTGTGGTATACGGATTAGTTGACTGCTTAACTGGAATGGGAAGAGGGCCAGTGAAGATGAGGAAGAAGAGCAGAAGAGAAGGGGAAGAAGACGAAGGGAAGGAAGGAGAAGGCAAGAAAAGGAGGGGAGAGGAGAGGAGAAAGGGAAATTCTCTTCTGAGTGTGTACTTAGAGTTCCAACTCAGCATAATTATCATTTACCCAATCTAAAATTCCTCTCTAAATATCATTTCTTCCACACAACAGAGACAGACAGACAGACAAGACAGACAGCAAAATCTATATGCCAAAGGAGGGCAATTTTAGTGCCTCATACAGCAATTTACACAATTTTGTAGAATTCATGCCAGTGTGGAAAAAGCACACGCTTTAAAGGAAGAAATGAACATAACATGTTCTTACTTTATATATACAACTATGAAAAAGCTAAAACTGTATGTACCCAAAAAGGAAAGGAAATACCCCAACTGCCAAGTCTATCTTTGGTGATGTTTTCTACATTCTACAGTATTTTTCCCTCTTTTTTTAACTTACCACATAACATGATAGAACAAACACTGATAGTTGAACAAATTAAGCTTATTTTCCACATGTCATTCCCCTAGGAACCATCAAAGCACAATTCTCAGTAACAAATTAACACAAGTGGAAACCTACCTGTGCCTCTGCCTTCAGCTGCCCTGGCGTTTGACGCTGCTCTGACTCCTAGCTTCTCCTTCCTAGAATAGAACACAGCTTGTTTACTTAAAACCAAAATGGAACACGCACTGTTTTACGAACAGTGTCAGCCAATAGCAAGTTGAGAAGGAACTTGGATCAGCAGGACCTCAGCTTTGTGGCAGTCACGGGAATAGGGGCTAGGTCCTTTCTTCAAAAGTCGGAGAATTTCCAGTTAGTGACCATCAACCACTTTCAAGTCACCCTGGAATTGCCCTTCCTCTGATGATTGATGGTTGGTTTTTGTTGGAGTTTTCCTTTCTTTCCTTTCCTTCTTTCTTTTTTTTCCATCAGCATCTTTTGCAGGATGTGATGGGCAGGGAGCTGGGGGAGGGGTTTAAGTGGCTGTTATTTCTCCACAAAGGTTTCTGTTACCATGCCAAGCCCATCAGTGCAGCCTTTCACACCCAGCTCTGCAGCCTGTTTTAGAGAGCTCTCACCACTCTCTGACTTTCTCATTGTTCTCACTCCACTGAAAAGTCTTTGCAAAGGTCACCGATGGTCTCAAGGCTCATGTAACATGTTCTTTCTCCATTTTCCTTTTCCTCTCTCTCTGCTTGAATATTTAACTGTGGAAACTTGTTCTCAATCTACCTCGCTCTTTTTTCCAACTTTCAGAATGATTCTCCTTTGCTTCAGGTGATTGAATGACAAATGTCTCCCACAGGTTCAGGTGCTTGAACACTGGGTCTCCAGTCAGTGGTGCTATTTGGGGAGGTGGTGCAGCCTCACAGGAGGAGGCTTGGTGACTGAAGTAGCCTGTGAGAGTTTATCACCTCACTCCAGTTCTAAGGCATTCTCTCTGCTTCACATTTTCAGATACAGATGTCATCTCTCAGCTTCCTGCTCTGGCCGCTCACCACCATGCCTCCCATGTCATATGGACTCTCTGGAATCAAAACCCCAATAAACTCCTTCCTTATGTTGCCTTTGATCATGATATTTAACTATATTAACAGAATAGTACCTAATACACCCCTTTTCAGATTCCTCTTTTCCCATTAATTTTCCAGGTGCAAGCTTTTCAAAGATTTGCTTTCTGCCATCTTTGTTTCTTCTTCTCTCGCCTATGTATAACTTATCCTCAGCCAATTTCATTTAAAATCTATACCGTATCAAAAATGACCCCCGAATACTCAATATAATCTTGAACAATCAACCTAGAAGTCTCAAACTTCATGATCTCAAAACAACACATCGCTATAGCAATTGTTACAGTCTAGTTGCTATAATTACAGACACATGGACCAATTAAATAGAATAGAGTTATGTTGAATGACAAATGTCCCCCACAGGTTCAGGTGCTTGAACACTCGATCTGCAGTCAGTGGTGCTATTCAGGGAGTTGGAGCAGCCTTACAGGAGGAGGAGCGGTACCGGAAGTGGCCTTCCATACATAGTTAGATTATTTTAAACAAGGTGTCATGGCCATCTAACAGGAAGGTTAGTATTTTCAATAAATTCTATAGAGGAGAAATCAAATCCATATACCAACATTGAAGTTAGATCCTTACTCAGCACTATATATCCATATACAAAATATAACTCAAGGGGGGCTGGAGAGATGGCTCAGCAGTTAAGAACACTGACTGCTCTTCTAGAGGTCCTGAGTTCAATTCCCA
The DNA here is from genome assembly GCA_019843965.1 of Rhynchomys soricoides. NCBI lineage: Eukaryota > Metazoa > Chordata > Mammalia > Rodentia > Muridae > Rhynchomys > Rhynchomys soricoides. The sequence goes on from JADRCH010000013.1 coordinate 15,018,405, forward strand.
GCAACCACATGGTGGCTCACAACCATCTGTAATGGGATCTGATGCCCTCCTCTGGTGTCTGAAGACAGCTACAGTATACTCACATACATAATAAATAAATAAATAAATAAAAATTTTATATATCACTCAAATTGGACAGGAGGCCTAAATGTGAGAACTAAAACTATAAAAATCTCAGAATGTACAATGAAACATTTATGATTTGGAATTTCACAATGATTTCTTTGATTATGACACTTAAGTGACATAAATACACAAATTCAGTATTAAATCAATGAAAACCATGTGGATTAAAAGCTGGGGGTGGGAAGCTTGTGGGATACTGCTTGTCACCAAGCATGTGAAAAGCATGAGTTCATGCACATGAGCTCATGTGTATGAGCACAGTGCACATACAAAGACATTAATATCATAAAAAAGACGATCTACAAAAGAGAAAAATTATTTGCAACTCATATTTGATAGGGGAGTACTAGACAACATGCATAGAAAACGCCTCCAGTGGTTTTTCACACCTACATGTAAAATGGGAAACCACTTGAACAGCTAATTCTCCACACAAAAATAGTCATATAAATATGGATAAATATCATCTATAGAAACGATACTATCCAGTCTGCCCAGGGAAGTTTATAGGCTAACTGCAGATCTTTACATCTCTCTACTTTCCTCCAAATCCAATTCCCCAGTCTCATCTCCAGCTCTGTAACGCACCACCTGCTGTAGCCTCTCCCTATGCTCTGTCCCCATCTCTAACTGATTACAAAGTTCTTTTCTCCAACCTGCACACACACACACACACACACACACACACACACACACACACTGTTAGTTCAGCCTCCAACTTGAGCAGGCAATACCTGGGAACTCGCCTTCTTATGTACAAATGACAAATGGACTGAAAAATAATTCCTTTCCCCATAGTCTCAAATAATATAAAATGTCTTGGGATAACTCTAATCAAGCAAGTGAAGGATTGTATGATAAAAACTTGAAAACACTGAAGAAATTGAAGAAGCTATTGGAAGACAGAAAGCTGAACCTCTGAGTTAGTGTGATTAACATGGTAAAAATGGCCATCCTACCCCAAAAAAAACAAATCTATAGATTCAGTGCTATCCTCATCAAATTTTCAACAAGATTCTTTATAGATCTTGAACATTTATCAGCTTCATATGGAAATACAAAAAACCCAGGATAGCTAAAACAATCCTGAATAATGAAAGAACTACTGGAGCTACTACCATCACTGACCTCAAACTGTAGTACTGAACTATAGTAATAAAAACATCATAGAACCAACATAAAAATAGACACATTTATCAATGGAATTGGAGACCCAGACATAAATTCTCACACTTATAGACACTTTATTTTAAATAAAGAAACCAGAAACAGACACTAGACAAAAGAAAGCATCTTCAACAAATGGTCCTGTTAAACTGTGTGACTGCAGGAAGAAGATCCAAATAGATCCATATTTATCACTCTGCACAAAAGTCAACTCTAAATGGATCAAGAACCTTAACATAAAACCAGATACACTGTACCTGATAGAAGATAAAAGGGGAATAACCTTGAACCCATTAGCACAGAAAAAGACTTTCTGAACAGAACACTGTTAGCATAGGCACTGAGACCAACAATTAATAAATGGGATCTCACGAAACTGAAAGGCTGTATAGCAAAGGCTACCATCATTCAGATAAAGTGGGAGGCTACAGAATGGGAAAAGATTCTTCTTTTACAAACTATATATCCCATAGAGGGCTATCCAAAATACACAAATAACTCAAAAGACCAGATATCAAGAGAACAAATAACCTAAAATTAAAATGGGATATATTTTAAAACAGATAATCTCAAAAGAGAAAACTTGAATAGCTGAGTAATCCCTAAAGAAATGTTCAACATCTTTAGCCTTCAGTAAAATACAAATCAAAACTACTTTGAGATTCCATCTTAAACCAATCAAAATTCCTAAGATCAATAAAAAATAAATGACAGCTCATGTTGGCAAGGAAGTGGAATGGGAGAAAAACTCATCTGTTGCTGATATGACTGCCAATTTGTACAGCCACTATGGAAATCAGTGTGGCGGTACCTTAAGAAGATGGAGATCATCTACCTCAACACCCATCATATACCCAAAGGATGCTTCATCCCACCACAGAGATACTTGATCAACCATGTTCATTGCTGCTTTATTCATAATAGCCAGAAACTAGAAACTTAGATATCTGTCAAAAGATGAATGGATAAAGAAAATGTGGTACATTTATACAATGGAATACTACTCAGCCATTAAAAAGAATAAAAATCAAAGGTAAATGGATGTAATAACAACAAACCACCCTGAATGAGGTAGACCAGACCCAGAAAGACAAATGTGGTATGTATTGGCTTATATGTGGATAGTAACTGTTAAGTCATTTGTAAGCAAGCTACAATCTGTAGAACCACAGAGGTTAGGTATAGAGTAAGAGGCTAGGGAGAAATAGATATCCCTATAAAAGGGAAATAGAATATATAGTTATGGATTGATGTGCAGGCTGGAACAGGAGGTGGGGAGGGGGAGGGAAGAGAGGAAATAGCATACAACATGAAGGTCCTTGTGCCCACAGATCTCCAGGGAGACCAGGAATGTTAAACATGCAGGATTATCTTCCCAATTGGAAAAATGTAAAGCCTGTTCTTCCATCCCAAAAGCTGGGAATTGGAGGGATGAATAGCCCAGTGGCTCTTAATTTTAAGCCAGCCATATCAAGCTCCTATAACCTAATAGACTAGAGATGGCTAGTAATCTAAATGACCCTTATAGACAAGAGTTCCCCAAGCTCCCGCAACCAGTACCAGAGATACCTAATAGTCTAAATGACCCTCACATTATCTATATAGCCAGGGGATCCCCAAATCTCCCACAACCAGGACTCCTCTATGCAACCTGTATGACTGAGACCAGGCCAGATCCTTCCCTAGACCCTTAAGCTAATACAAGTAGCCTATCTCTAGAACCCGTCTTCTTGCAAGAAATGACCTGTACCCTGAGTTGAGTTTTGATGTGATTATGATTTCTTGTGCACTGGGGATTATATTAAATCAGGAAACTTTTTCTCCAAATTATATTGGGTTTCAATGTGCTACAGTAAACCACCTGGCATCAGACCCCCTGAAGTCTTGATCCAGCTTCACAAAGTCGATCTGAACAGAGATTTCATTCCCACCTCTCTGTGATTAGCTTTCCTGCCTGCCATGACTACCTGCAGGTATATTTTTACTCCAGAATTTTTATTTTTATTTTTATTTATTTTTTGACATGTCCCTAATGAGATTTATTAGGGCTTACTATGGTCCAGCTAATTCAGCAACCAATAAGAGTCCAAGAACCCAGCAGTTATCAGTCCATGAGGTTGAATCCTGAAGAAGTAGGCTCTAGTGCCAGTGAAGAAATGAACTTACTAGCAAGCGTGAGAGCAAGCAGGCAAGAAAGAGCAAGCTTTCTTCTTCCATGTCCTTTATATTGCTGTCCAGTAGGAGATGTGATCCAGGTTACAGATGGATCTTGCTTTACTCCTGATCTTTTGAGAGTATGTGGAATGGCCTGGTATGGTGATGCAGGCCTTAATCCCAGAATTTTGGAGGCAGGGACAGATGTAGCTCTGTGAGTATGAGGCCAGCCTCGTCTACATAGTGAGTTCTAGGACAACTAGAACTGTGTAGAGAGACCTGTCTAAATAAATAAATAAATAAATAAATAAATAAATAAATAAAATTTTAAAATTCTGGAATAAAGGTATATTTGCACACCTCAAAAATCTGGGGCTTCCCACTTCAAATGATTTAATTGAAAAAAATCCCTCACAGGTGTGTCTGGCCATTTAAGTTTAAGTTAATTCCAACTGGACATTGCTTGACACCAAATAAAGCTTCCAATACTGGGAATGAGTTACCTGTAATTGAGTTTTTCATTGAAAGGATTCAGTGGGGACCCAAAACCACCCAGGTTGCTGTCAAGACTATAGGTTGTTCTCCACAAAATGACAACAAGGCCCCATTGCTGAAGCATAGAGACTTAACCGTTATAAACTAGCATCTTTGATACAGGAAGGTACTTTGCACATTACAAAAGAGAAAGATAACACTAACCAAACTACAAACTCCTTGATCTACAATGGTATCCTGCCATCAAGATATGCTAGTCCAATGGTCTCACAAAGCTTGTGGGAGTAACCAAACAACATGTGATTTGACTTAAGGCTGACTTTGTAAGATGGAACCTATGTCTGACACTGCTTGGGTGACAAAGAACCTGAAACTAGATAGCCCAGGGACCTGGGGTAAAACCAAATACTACTACTGTTCACTAAAAATATATAGCAATACAGTGACTCCTCATGACATTCTGCTGTACTCATAGCTCAGTGCCTTATTCAACCATCATCAGAGAAGCTTCCTTCTGTAGCAGATGGGAACAAATACAGAGACCCACACTTAGTAAGAGAGCTTGATATATTCGGCCCTAAATGTGTCATCTCTATCAATTCCCTTCCCCCTGCCCCCAAGGCCTTCGGAAATTGTGCAGAAGAAAAGATATAAGAAGTTGAAGAGCCAGAGGGGACGGAGTACACCAAGGAAACAAGACCCTCTAAATCAATACAAACTCCACAGAGACTGAGACAGCGTGCACAGGGTCTGCACTTGTCTGTCCCAGACGGGTTCCTAGACCTGAGAGGAGAAGTGGACACCTGCCTCCACACCTGACCAAGAAGCAATCCCTTGCAAATGAAAAGTTAGTTTCCTCAACGGGAGTCTCACTGAGAAACAAACTACTCTTAAGGGTAGGCTGCATGCCCAGCAGTAGGCGCCAACAGAAAATGAACTCAGTGGCGTCACTGGAGGTTCCTGGTCTCATGATACACTATTAGAGTTTATCTTATTTATATATTTTCTTTCTTCTTACACTACAGGTCCTTTGCATATATGTTACAGCTTCTAGCTTAGTGGGTTTTTTGTTGAATTGTTTATTTGTTTCTGTAGGGGTGTTTTATTCTGTTTGTGTTTTGTTTTGTGGATTATGTATTTTGTTTTTTGTTGTTGTTTTGGGTTTTTTTGTGTTTTGTTTTGTTTTGTTTTTTGAGACAGGGTTTCTCTGTATAGACCTGGCTGCCCTTGAACTCACTCTGTAGACCAGGTTGGCCTCAAACTCAGAGATTCACCTGCCTCTGCCTCCCAAGTTCGGGTATTAAAGGTATTCGCCACCACTGCCCAGCACCAATTTGGTGTAGGATTCCTCAGTAAGTGAATGAGTGGCTCTCTGCATCTCTGTTTCTTTTTCTGTGCTTGGGCCCTTTTTTCTTCTGCTTGCTTGTTTTGTCCTTTTCCAATGTGTTTGCTTTTGTACATGATATTAATTATATTATATTATATATACTCGACTATTATTCCTTATAAACCTATTTGCTTTCTAATGAGAGACAGAACAAGGATAGATCTGGGTAGGCAGGGAAATGAGAAGGAACTGGGAGAAGTAAAAGGAAAGGAAACTATGATATGTGATGAGAAAACATTCATTTTCAATAAAAAAAAAAACCATAATTATTTCATTATCACTGGTGATTAGGGAACTGCAAATCAAAACTACCTTGAGATACCACTTTGTACACATTGACTATTACTTTAAAAAAATCAAAACTGTTGGCAAGCATGTGAAGAAATTAGAACTTGAGCTCACTGGTAGATCATAAGATGGCTTATATACTATCAAGGACAGTGATTTCTTAAACAAAAAGCAGAATGACATATTACCTCCGCAGACTCTTGGGCCCCTTGGACAGAAGGGGCTAAACAAGGACTCCAGAGGGCTCCACCAAAGTCTTATCTCCAGGTTAGGCCCAAGGCTGGGACTGGCTCTGTGCCAGATGAGACTAATCATTTCTTTCAAAAAATTAAAAACACTATTTTAAGCCTGAGAGAGGATGAAAATAAACTATCAAAGAGTTCAGTTTAGGACGGGCAGTGGTGGCGCACGCCTCTAATCCTAGCACTCGGGAGGTAGAGGCAGGCGGATTTCTGAGTTCGAGGCCAGCCTGGTCTACAGAGTGAGCTCCAGGACAGCCAGGGCTACACAGAGAAACCCTGTCTCTAAAAATCAAAAAAAAAAAAAAAGTTTAATTGAGTAGATATTAGCAAGTGCTTACTTAGAAAATAAATCAGGAAGACTGATTTCCGCTTGTGTCGCCTCGTCAGGGAACTAGAGCAGGAAGTGAACAGCAAGGACCCTAGCCTGTCATCACAGAACATCTGAAGAAATGGACACGGAACCCTGGACCCTCGTGCCGATGCAGTGTCACTACCAGCCTAGAACCCAGGGCAGCGACCGAAAGGCTCTCTCTCCCACAAACTACCATACTGCCATTCTAGCCCACTGTCCCCCACCTCAGCTCTGGCTCTACCCTCACCTAGCCCAGACTTTCCTCCAACCCTTAAAATCACACAACGCACCGCCCAGCCCCATACATTCCCAGCCACCGCAGCCAAGAGCGGAACCAAAGAAGACTTACTCAACACATCATCCTCGAAAGTCGCAGGAATGAAAACACATCTCTTTGAATGTTCCAGGCTACTACTGCTATGATGATGGGGAAAGACGAGGCTCCTGGAAACAATAAACATGTCCCAGTGGTGTCTGGTAATGGCTATGGCCGTGTCTGGCAAGGACAGTGCAGGGGCTTTCCAGAACCATGTGCCTCCCTCATGTAGCCTCCATAAAGGACTGGAGCCATGGCTGCCGCTCTGGGAACAAGGTCATCCCTGGACTTAGAGACTCTAATAGTTGTTTATCTCATTTGGAAACTCAGTGCATGTGTTTACAACCTTATAAGGCTTCTCAGTATAAGAGTCCAGGGAGGGGAACAAAGATATTTAAGAAGTACTTAATTCTGCAATAATCACTAGGCTAGCGGTTTTCATTCCTGTAATAAAATTCCAGTAATTGACTGATGCTCATCTTGGCAGGATACGGTGAAAAAAAAAAATTCCAGCTCTCGATCCCCGAGATCCCTCCTGCTCATGTGTCCTGAGTGTATGAGAAAGTGGTGGGTGGGTCTGATTATGCACACCTGCCACCCGAGATCCCTGGAAGCCTGAGGCAAGAGAATCAAGAGTTTAGCCTGGACCACATAGTAAGAGAATCAGAGTCTAGCCTGGGCCACATAGTAAGACCCTATCTCTAAAAGGGGTGGGAGAGGTACATAAAAAAGATTAAATGGGAAATTTCTCCTTTCCCCTTCCCTCTGTGATAAATCCTGCTCAAGATGAAGACCGTTTCGCATAGATGACCACTGACTCCAGACTCATGCTTGTTTACTTTTTCTTCTTTTTCCTCCACCCCCACCCTGAGACAAGGTCTCTCTGTGTAGCCCAGATGTCCTGGAATTCAGTCAGTAGACCAGCTGGCCTGGAACTCAAGAGATCTACCTGTCTTTGCCTCCCAAATGCTGGGATTGAAGGCCTGAGCCACCATGCCAGCCTTTCACAATGCTTTGCAATGAGGCAAATAGACTATGTATTCACTAGAAATTGAACTTGGAATTGTGAATTTGGTCTTTCTTGGCCTATCCCTCTGCTGTCAGATCTGTCTCAATTGTGGGTGGGGCTTTTGCTCTCAGAGAGCCTTTTGATCACTGGGACAAACAAACATGGCTCTTGAAGACCATGTTAAGCTAGACTTTGGTAGATGAGGTATAGGCATTTTCAGCTTAGAACAGTCTATCACAGAAGCCCATCACCAGTCAGGTAGCCTCTACCCTTTTAGAAGGACACAGCCCCTCTAAGCACTATACAGACAAAATCATCACTAACAAACACCTGTCCTAGTTTGCTCTCTGCCACTATGATAAACACCGTGACCAAAAGCAGCCTCGAGAGAAAAAGGTTATTTGCCTTACACTCACACATCACAGTCCATCACTGAGGGAAGTCTGATCAGGAACTGGAGGCAGAAACTGAAGCAGAGTCCTCTGGAAGGCACCATTTACAGGACTTGCCCAGCCTTCCATGTTAAACCACCCAGGAGCTCATACCCAGGCGTGGTACCACCATAGTAGCTGGACCTCCCAAATCAATGGTTAAACAAGAAAATGACCCACAGGCTTCCCTACTGGCAATCTGATGGAGGCAAGCCCTCAGCTAAAGTTCCCTCTTCCCGGATGACTCTGGTTTGTGGGCAAGAACAAAACCTATTCCCCTACACAGAAACCATTGCACTCTTTCCTGATCTGTACAATTTGGCCATGTGCAATCAGTTCTACAGACTAATTGTCTAACAATCAGACAGAGAGAGGTTGAAAGAGGGGCTTTTCTTTTTGTTCTCTTATTTTGGTTTTGGTGGTTTTGGGGATTGAACCCACATACTAGGCAAGCACTGACCCACTCCACCAATGACTCCAAAGGAGCTTCAAGCAACCCAAACAACATTCCTTGGAGGGAGTAGGCCCATGCCCAGGGCACGACTTAGAAAGCTTAGGTGGAGTGTGTTTCATGGAGGACACATACTGAAGAATCTCTCGTGAACTCTCTAATCATAACCCCAACAGTGCTGCCTTGAACCTGTGAATCCAGTAAAAGGTGGAGAAATAGACACGAGGATAATTAAAATCAGTTCCTGAAGCCAAGGGATTTTTGGGACAAACATCCTTTTTTGCATGAAAACCAATCATAATAGCATCCCCCAAAAGACAACATGTAAGTACACGTCCCTGTAGACACTTTGATGTGCTATCATTTGATCATTTATTGCTTCCTCTGTTTGACATAATTTCATGCAGCTTTTTCCCATCTACATTGTAACACAAACATTTTCCATGTCATCATAAATATTTTAATGAATCACATATTCAAGCAAGACATGCTGAAGTTAGGAAAATAAACCACTTTCGTTGTTAAATTTCTCCCGCATACACGAAGCTTACCCCGAATTCAGGGTAACGAAATCCGTGGCTCGGGGCTGCCTGTTAGTAATAGGAAGCAAGTTTGCAGTAATGTGGAACATGGCGGCTGGAGGAAGAACTCAAGAAGAATAATAACAAACATCCTGTGCCCCAAACCCGGAAGTTACTTCTCATCACTATGACCAAGCACCTGACATCAACTCACAAGAAGAAAGCCACTAATGGTTCAGAGTTCTCAGTTCCTCAAGGCGGGGAGGGCAGGGCAGAACAGCGCAGCTCAGTGGGGCAAGTCAGAACAGAGAGAAAAGAGGAATGCGGGCGATTTCTCTGGATCTCTCCCCCACCCCCAATGTCCAAGTCACAGCTCAGGAGATGTGCCACCAACATCCTTCCTCCTGTGGACCCATCCGCACACAGGGAGACGTGTTTCAATCTAGGTGGCTCTAAATCCAGTCAAGCCGATGGTGAAGACAAACTACCCCGTATTCTCCGTCCCCTGCTTTGGCTCCTAAATTTCATGCAGAATTTTCAGGGTGAGTACAGGTGGCACAGGGAGAAGGTCCTTTCTAATAACACACTCAATAGCCAGTCTTGGCCCCAAAGCACTCCAGGTTCCCCCAAGAAAGGCTTCCGGAGATTTCCTCCCAGCTCTGAGCAGAGCATGTGTGGACTGTATCGCCAACAGACTTCTCTCTGGGTTTTACCCTGATGTCTGGAAGCAGTGATCACAATGGCACCAGGGGTGACCAGGTGACCTTGGCAGTGTGTTTGCTGTCTGTCATCCGCTAACAATACACAGGTGAGCAGAAAATCTGGGGACTGGGAGACATAGGGAGACATAGGAAAATGTAGGGGCCTGGTCAAGGGAGGAAGGGTAAGTGGTGGACTGGGAACAAATTACCACCCTAAATGAAGACTTTCCACACCAAAAGAAATTCATTTGGTATGTCTCCCATGAAGAGGGGAAGGGCCCAGATCTTGGGTCTGTTTTCTATCTGTTCTCTTGTTCATCTGTGGATATCCCTGCACCTCCCCTCTCTCTGAGATAAGGTAGGGGACACCCCTAAAGCTCAGACTCTCCATGTTGACTCAGTTTCTAGTTAACTGGGCAAAGGTGTGAGGGGAGAAGAAAAAGAAAAAGATGAGCAAATCACAGAGCATTTCTCTCCATTGGCTCTGATGACGGTGTTTCTGGGGACATCTGTGTGTCCTCTGTGGCTCCAAGTCCAGCCTAGATGGCCAGCCACAGTCCCATGATGACCAATCATCTCCTGGGGGAGGGATAGCTACATTGTCTTTCAGTCTCCCTGTGGCCCAGTCATGGTAATGGCTTCTTCTTTGCTAATCTCTGCCCATTCTTCTTTCATCTGTGTGAGCTACTGCAGTTTAAGTTTGCTGAATGAATCCAAGATCTGTGTGAGCTGAGGAGCAGGTTGCTCTGATGAGCCCTCAATCCTGTTCATCACAGTCAAACACTCCAACAGCTACTGGGTGCCTTCCTGTGCCAGCCTCTTGCTGAGCGTTTCATGCATACCTTGTTATACGTGATGTCACGCCGTGTGTACTACATATTGTCCCATTTGACAGTGTGTAAATGATGAAGACCCTCCATATGTAAAATGGCTTCTATCATTAGAAAGCACTACTGATATAAACTATAGGTCTCAGTGATGTTAGGACTCTACTTCACCACATTAGGAAATTTTTCCTTACTGGCAAAGAAAAACAAACAAACCAACCTGTGGCTCCTCTCAACATTTCTGAGCATTTATATGATGTTTTGTCTTAACTTGATACTTTACATTATCTCTAAAACAAAACTGTAGATCCCTCTTAAACTAGGTGCTTGAAATACAATGCCCACACCCAATTTTCCCAGAAAATGTATCATCATTTAAGTTTAAACATATTTTTGTATTGGCCTTCATAGCTGGAGGCCTCACTGTTCTGTAGAGCTTAGGAAATTGTATCACTGCTCCCATATCACTAGAGAGGTTCAAGCACCAAGCCACTTAGGAACTATGCAGACAAACCAATTCACTGTGCTCATCACAGATGAGCCACGAGACTCCTGCTGATGCCATCTGCTCTGGAGGGGAGGGGCACAGGTGATGTGGGTAGAGAGGGCTTTGCCCGGTAGGCCAGCCTGGGCTCTGTTCTGGTGGGGTACAGCTCGTGCTACAGAAACACAAAGCAGCAAGCATCATGTGTCAGCTAAGTCACTCTGACATCTTGGTTTCCCATAGTCCAAGGATAATGGGGCTATCACTTCCCCCCTCTGGTACATATGAAAAGCCCCTTCTGTTTTGAACATGCTGACTCATAAGGAGCATAGAAGCATGAAAGCCCAGAGGACTAAAAGATGTTTCAAGAAGCCAGCTCAGTGTGGGTTTTATATAGGTTTTTTTAAAACCTATATAGCCTTCCCTTTCTGTATAAAGTAACAGGGAAAAAAATCAGTTTTTCCTTAAGGGCCAGAACATCTTGTGTGTCTTACATAGCCAGTTTCTACAACGCGGCTTACGCATAGTACATGCTTAGTAAGTATTTGTTGTGAATAAATAAAAGAGTAAAATATTTTTCAACCTCAAGAGATACACTGAGGGTCCTCACTTCCTTCTACACATTTGCTTACTAGCCCTGAAGCAGAGGTGTTACCGCTACCATGCTAGGTGAGCATAGACGTTAACACAGAAGGTCACTGCCTAGCAGAGAGCAGCAGAAGGTGGCCCTTCCTCAACTTGTTACAGTGGGTCCTAGAGAAAGGATGGCCATTCTCAGGACCCAGATAGCCTGCAGGTGCCTTGTGGGAAAAGTCCCTCTGATCATTAGAATTACAGTCAAGTGGCCCTTCCTTCTTGGCAGCCTGATATTATTGTTGGATATTTAATAACTCTATTAGTTCTTATTATGACCCAGCCAGCCCCCCAATAATAGAGACAGAGGCCTATTGATTTATTTAATCAGTTTTAGCACAATTAATGAACAATTACCCCTAAACTATTTTTCTAAGCTAGACTGGCTATTTCCCAGCTGCACTCTCCAAGTCACTTGTCAATAGTGATCCTGTCTGTGCTGGATTCACTCCATCGGGCTATTTCCTGGTTGTCTATCATTCATTCTCTCTCTCTCTCCCTTCCTCCCTCCTTTCCTCCCTCCCTCTCCCCCATCCTCCTCCTCTTCCTCCTCCTCTACTTCCTCCTCCTCCTTCTACACCACCACCACCACCTCCTCCTCCTCTTCCTCCTCCTCCTCCTCCTCCTCCTCCTCCTCCTCCTCCTCCTCCTCCACCACCACCACCACCACCACCACCACCTCCTCCTCTTCTTCTTTTTCTCTCCATCTCTTCTTCTCTCTCTCAGACTCATGGTCCTTACTTGCAACACCAGCCCAGAAACAGAAGGCTTGCCTCCCAGTAACTGGCTGTCAGTCACTTTTATTTAACCAGTCAGAGAAGACTGGTGAGAGAAATTTACACATCATTTGGTGTACATGAGAATGTGCTCCCTGCAACCAGATCTTGGGGACTAGTATTTAGCATTTGAATACATAGCAGCATTAGACTAACCCCAACAGCCTGAGACAGGCCTTGCTAGATGCCAGGAAACTAAGACTGATTTCCCAGTCCTCTCCTGCCTTAGTCAAGGACCTACTTGTCGCACTGTCCAGGTGACCCTAGTTAGCTCTTTCTGAGGGAGGCTGCATTTGAAAAGGCATCATAGGGGCAGAGAGGCAGTAGGTGGCTCTAGAAGAGAAACAGGTACCCCAGGTGGAGGGAAGGTCTTTGATGATCAAGGGGATCCATGGGAAAAAGTTCCAATCTTACATCACTATGTCCAGCATGGCTTAGCTTCTCTACTGCCAATACTGTTTGTGGTTCACTTCACCACTACCCCAGAGTTCATATACCTTCACCTCCAAGATGGTGGCATTAGAAGACAAGGTTATGGAAGATGATAGGGGTCATAGCTTCATGCACAGAACTGTAGCCTTATAAAAGCTGTTCTGTATAAATTGGGAGCCTTATAAAAGGAGCTTCCATGCCCTTCCTCAATGTGAGGACACCATAGAAGTCCATTGTCTGCAAACCAGAAAGCAAATCTTCAAACTACAGCAAATCAACCACCTCCAGAACTGGGGGGGCTAAACTTTTGTTGTGTTTAATCTACCTGTCTGTGGGTATTTCATGGTAATAGCCAAGACAGAATATGGCATTCTGGGCTCTTTGCTCTCTGTGAAATGGTAATGATAATCATACCATGTGATAATAATTACAGTACAGCAAGGTTGCTCATTACAGTACATGCCCAGGTAATGCTTAGCACCTGCCTCAGCGTATGGTAAGTTCTACGTTTGGGGAAGAAGACAAAGAGAAATTCAAAACAAAGCTTCCCAACAAATCTATATTCCTTTTATAAAAAGGATTGTTGTTCCCATTTTACATCTAGAGAACTGTCAAATAATTGCTCAAAGTTATTTTGAGAGGAAGGTCATGGTGGAGGTCAAGCTTAGTAAGTAAGTCCTGGACATACATGCCCTGGCCTGCCTTTGCTCCACTTCAGGAAACAACAGTTTCTGTCAATGGCCTGAAGCTGTACTGGGTGATTTGCAGAAAGGAGAGTTCAGAAAACTTTAAAACATTGGAAATTGCTTAGAAATTTGAGCAGAGAAACCTCAGGAGTCAAGAGAGCAGAAGCAGAGAAAGTCACCTATGGCTTTAGCCATTCTGGTGAATGCCAATGGAGGGGTGACCTGCCCCATCTGCCTGGGGCTCCTGAAAGAGGTGCTGAACAGACTATGGGGGGAGCTCTTATCAGGCCTGCACCACACTGGACTATGGATACTGGCAAAGAAGGAGAGCCCTGTGTTCCCACATACCTTTTTAAGTTTAAGAACTTGACACCTAACTGGTGTATGGCAAACACAGTAGAGAGACTCAAGGGGTCAAACTGAGCCCAGAGAAGAGGCAGAAAGCATGTAGGTGCACAAGCCTTGGAAAGAAAAGGCTGACTGAAGGTCTTGCTGGCTTTCTGAGCAGTCTCAGGTGCACTGTGGTTACCACAAGCTCCTCACGGAGGAAGGTGCCCAGAGTGCAGAGAGATGCTCCATGGGGCTCAGGAAAAACTGGCACAGGATGAAGAAGAATCTGAGAACTGAGGAGTGTCATCCAAGAAGAGAGAACTCCCTGCTAGAGCCAGTCAGCAACATGTTCACACAGCACTTGAACACTGCGGCATCCTGGACTCTGAGGGGAATAATGAACTGCAAAGGCTGAAGGCATATATTTATAATAGCCAGAAACTGGAAACAACCCAGATGTCCCTCCACAGAGGAATGGATACAGAAAATGTGGTACATTTACACAATGGAATAGTACTCAGCTATTAAAAACAATGACTTCATGAAATTCGCAGGCAAATGGATGGAACTTGAAAATATCATCCTGAACAAGGTAACGCAGTCACAAAAGAAAGAACACGGTAAGGACTACCTGGTAAGTGGTTATTAGCCCAAAAGTTTGGAATACCCAAGAGTCACTTCACAGGGTTGAGTGTGAGGTCCCAGATGGAGGAGTTGGAGAAGGGACTGAAGTTGCCGAGGGAGTTTGCAGCCCCAGGGAGGGACCAACAGTGGCAACTGGCCTGACCCCTCAATGCTCCCAGAGACTGGACCACCAACCAAAAAATACACATGGAGGGACCCATGGTGCTGGCCACATGTGTGGCAGAGGAGGGTCTTGTTAGCCATCAGGGGGAGGAGAGGCCCTTGGGCCGGAGAGTGTTAGATGCCCCAGGATAGGGGAATGCCAAGGAGGGAAGCCTGAGAGTGGGTGGGTAGGTGGGGGAATACCCCCATAGAGGCAGGGGAGGGGGGAGGGAATAGGGAGGTTCCAAAGGGGAAATCTGGAAAGGGGGAAACATTTAAAATGTAAATAAAGTATAAAAAAAAAAGCTGAAGGCATTCTGAATAGCCTGGTAGAATGTGAACACTGGCTTGCTTCATCTCAGCTCCACAATATGAGTTGCAAGAGTCACTGAAGAAGAGGTTACCCAATGGAGAGGGTGGTGTTGTGTCATAGGAAAGAGTGACATCTGAACATTGAAGAAGCCAAAAACTTCCACCATGGAATGATGGAGAGTGTCCCAAGATCCTGATCTGAGGGTGGTACTAACAGTGTTTTTAAGATGGCTGACACTATTGAGGTCATGTGACACTGTCCCCAAGTAACAAGGCAAGTATTGCCATTTTTCAGGAGCAGAGAAAAATAGAGATGCATGTAAGTGGATAACGAATTATTCACACCAGCTTGAGAACTGCTTTGAGGGTGTCCTGGGCAGCTAGTTATCACATCAGGGAGTGTACTGGCTGGTTTTGTGTCAACTTGACACAAGCTGGAGTTATCACAGAGAAAGGATCCTCCCTTGAGGAAATGCCTCCATGAGATCCAGCTGTAAGGCATTTTCTCAATTAGTGATCAAGGGGGAGGGCCCCTTGTGGGTGGTACCATCTGTGGGCTGGTAGTCTTGGGCTCTATAAGAAAGCAGGCTGAGCAAGCCAGAGGAAACAAGTCAGTAAGGAACATCCCTCCATGGCCTCTGCATCAGCTCCTGATTCTTGACCTGCTTGAGTTCCAGTCCTGACTTCCTTTGGTGATGAACATCGGTGTGGAAGTGTAAGCTGAATAAACCCTTTCCTCCCCAACTTGCTTCTTGGTCATCGTGTTTGTGCAGGAATAGAAACCCTGACTAAGACAGGAAGACACTGGCAGGAGGTAGGTAGCAGTAAGAAAAATGTCTGACTCCTGTAGTTAAGTAGTGGAAGATGCTTCAATCCCAAGGCTACCTCTGGAGTTAGGTGAGGTACAAATTACCAGCTTAGATATGGCTGCTCATCCCTAGGACTGTGGAGTAAACTTGAATACAATGCTTTGAGGTGTTTCCAGTATCTATATTCCTGTGCTGTTGACCCCCCATTTTTATTATTCTTTCCATCATCTTGGGGGTTTCCTAGACTGTGATGATAAAATGCTATCTTCATAGATTTCAAATCCCAGTAGCTCACCTGTAAATCCTCTCAGTGCTCCTTTCCATATTAGAATCCTACACAGTATTCAGAGCCCATGGTGCGATGTTGGCTAAGCCCTTACACCTTCCTCCTTCTGTGCAGGGCCCCTGTCCATGGTGAGCCTTTAACATCCCTGAACTTGATGCTATGTGAACTGCCTTTTCCTTGCTGTCTCTAGTCTTTGCATTTGAACATCCTTCCCTTGTGAATATAATGTACACATTTCTCTGTGCTGTATTCTTCCCAATCCCTTGCTTTCTTAGGAGAGAATATTAATTCATTTCCGATATCCCCCCAATGATTGATTCTAATTAAGAAACTAGTATTGAGGTAGTTCTTACATCCCTCCTAAACATTTTTCTCCCTCCCCCTCTCTCCCCTTCTCTCTGGTACTTGGGATGTTCTGTAGCATGGCTTCACACATGCGAGACCATGCCCAACCTGTTAGGTAGTTGCTGGGATCTGAACTCAGGTCTTCATGGTTAATCAACCACACTTACTCTTTGAGCCATCTTTCTAGCTCCCTTACTTTAAGAAATAAAATTATTAGATTGAAGAATCACAGATCTCTTTTTATTTTAATCAAATTATAAATCAACATTGCTGTTTAGTAAAAATTGTGCTTCTATCCAAAATATAAACAAGTAGCTGAAATGACCTTCGGAATCTGTTCTGCAGCCTGTGTTATTCTTACCCTCGTCCTGTCCCCTAGCATGTTAGGGTTCAGGTCTGACTCTGGCAGATATAAAGGCAAAGGAGCCTGCATTCCCTTAAGAGATGTGTTCTAACAAAAAGGAAGTAGAGCCTAGTAGCAAGAAGCTTAACGTCTACAGTTCAGGAAGACACGTACATAACTATTGTGCTTCAGATATAGCCAACATTACAAGAATTCTTCATGTTGATAGTCTTACAAACAGGTATGATGCTTAAATTTTATATGTCAATTAGGGGATGGGGCCCAGTTGCTTCTCCCAACAGCAATAATGATCATACTGAAAATACATGTCATATATTTAGCCCAGAGGTTTATAGCACAGCAGAGAACCCTCCATAATGTGCATGAGCCTCACCTGATTGGTTGAAGGTCTTTAAAATAATGGCTGAGGTTTTCCATAGCAGGAGTTCTCAAGACTGTAACCTAAAGTCTAGTGCCTGTGGGATCTGAACTCAGGACAACAGTATCCACTTTCACCAGAATGTTCAACTTGCCGATATGTCTTGCATTTGTTTGTTTAACTTGCCAGCTTCCAGGCTGCATGAACAATTCCTTAAAAGAAATCTATCTGGCAGGTTGGGGGTGGAGACACTGAGAATAATTACCAAATGATCTAACTTCAGAAGCATCGATGTATACCCTCCTCTGCCTCGGTGCCATGTGATAGTGAAGCATGCCTTCCTGAGACTATAATTTCAAACAGTTTCCAAGAAAAGCCCCTACCACCCCGCAAAGCAGGAGGAGCCAATTTTATTCACTGTGTGGCACTTTGAAGCTGCCTAGGGTTGTTATGGGTGCTTTCCACCTTCTCTCCAGCCCAGTCATATGACTTCCCTCACCTCTCTCAGTGCCTAGCCCACCATTTGAGATGCAGTAAGTGTTCAATAGTCAAATTGGCAGAAATTGAATATGTTCACACTACTCCATTAGAAGATGTTAAGCCCCACAAAAGGAGTGTCCTGGACCAACCCCAGGGATGGAAATGACAGGAAGACTGCCCCACTCTCAACCTTTTCCTTCCTCTCTTTCCATTAAATCTCATTCCTGCTCCTTGGTCCCTCTGCAGCTGGCCTGGATTGACATTTACCAACCATTATAAAGGAGCCACTGCATGGAGAGTCCTGTGCTCAGTGCTGGAAGGAGAAAAAGAAGGACTCCAGGTTCTTGGTTCCTTGGACTCTTGCTCCAATGATCACTTTCTATACCCACCTCAGACATCAGTCCTCACGTCTGTCTTCAGCAACACCCACACCACCTCTGAGGTTCCCATCAGCTCCTTATTCTCAGCTACCACCTTCTCACTTGGAGGCCATTATCCTTTGCTCTAGCCCTCTCCAATCCCTTCTCCCCCCTTCTCCAGTCACTTCTCTGCTGCCATCTGATTCACCCAGAAAACTCCAGCCCTCCCAAAGTCATGTCCACCTCCTTACTGTTCATTCTTCAGTCATTGAAACAAGATGAAAATCAAATGTTTCTCCACTGGTTATTTTAAATTCATGACATTTCCTAAACCAGCATGACATTTACCTGAGAAATTCAATCCTTGCTAGGGTGACTGTTAGGCTGCTTCCTTTCCTTCCTCAAGCCTCCCAAAGCTTTCTTTCCTTGTTTTCAAGACCTCATGACAAAAATTACAGAAAAAAATACTTCTAAGTAGAGGTACACTATCTCAGGACCAACAACAACCCCGCACCTGTGTGTGAACTGGACCTAGGAGTAAAGGACCTCACTATTTGCCAAAGCCAGCCTCTCTCCATCCAACTATCTTTCCTGACTCAAGTCCTTGCCCTCACAGCATGATGTCTCCCTTGCTGGGTCATCAATCAATATATTCATATGCCTGAGTATGGCATTTATGTATATTCCCTGTCCCCATGGCCCTTTGCAGCCAGTTTGGCCATTTCTCTGTCCCTTCAGAGACCAGAGCTTGACTCTTCTCTTCTAGTTCCTCACATTCTCTTCACAACATCTCTCCCTTGTCAAGCAAATGATCTTCCCAACCCTGCCTTTCTTCTCTGTCTCCACTCCCTGAAGACTCTGCAGACCCTAACAGGAACCAGCTTACCTCCCTTGCCCCACAACCTTGTGTCAGCCACCAATACTTGGAGGCACTCTCTACCTGGAAACTCAGTGGCCAGCCAGTCTGGGAGTCAGGTGGGCCTTCTTCCCTCTCCTTCCTCTTCTCAGTCACAAACTCCTGAGCTTTATCCCCAGCCCTATAGAAGACCATCTGCAGGGGGCTCTCCTCTCTCTCTTTGACCACTCCCTGAAGAATCCACAGATCCTCACAGCAAACTCAGCTTTCCACCTTTCTGTGGACCCTCACCTCCCTAGCCTTCTAGCCTCACCATGTTCCTGTCTATCATTCCCTAATACCAAGAATAATATGCTTCCTGGGACCCCTAAGAGCTACACCTTACAGAGATACAGAAGCACTTCCTGCCAGGAAACCCATATACACCTCACCCTCCTAAGATCCAGAAACGACAATAAAAACCAAAAAAAAAAAAAAAGCAGAAAACCCACCCAACAAAGACAAGACCAGACATAAACACCTAGAATTATAATTATGGTCAGATGCCTAGATGTCATCATACAAACACAATCAATTACAGCTAGGACAATATGTCACTACTAGAGCCCAGAATCCTACTGTGGGATTCCCCCGAGAATTCCAACAAGTCCTAAGGAACAGGAAAAAGACCTTAAAATAGCTTTTATAAATAGTATAGAGGTTCTTAAGGAGAAAATAAATCTTTTAAAGAAATCTATGGGAACAAAACCAGTGGAATGAAATGAAGAAAATGGTTTAGAGCTTGAAAGTGGAAATAGAATCAGTAAAAAAGAAATCTTAACTAGGGGAAATTGGAAATAAAAAAAATTATGAACTTGAACAGGAACCTCAGAGGCAATGCTCACTAACAGAATGCAAAAGATGGAAGACAGAACCTCAAACATTGAGGAAAGAATAGAAGAAATGAATACCTCAGTCAAAGAAAATCTTAAATCTAAAAATATTTGGGGAAAAAATATCCAGGCAATCTGGGAAACTATGTAAAGACCAAATCTATGAATAATAGGAATAGAGAAAGATAAAGAATCCAGAAAATATTTTTGAAGAAATCATAGAAGAAAATGTCTCTAACCTAAAGAAGAAGATGACTATCAAATACAAGAAGTATGCAGTACACCAAATATGCTTGACCAGAAAATAAATTCCATTCAGCAAATCATTGAAACATTAAATGTGCAGCACAAAGAAAGAATATTAAAAAGTACAAGGGGAAAAAGACCAAGTAACATATAAAGGCAGACCTATTGGAACTATACTTGACTTTTCAATGAAGACTCTAAAAGCAAAAACAAACAAACAAACAAACAAACAAAAAACTAGACAGATGTTCCACAGACTCTTAAAGACCACAGATGTCAGCCCCGACTACTATACCAGTAAACTTTGGATCAAAATAGATGTGGAAAGGAAATCATTCCATGATAAAAGCCAAATTTAGATGTATCTGTCTACAAATCCATCTCTACAGAAAGTACTAGAAGACTTCAACCTAAAGAGGTTAACCACACCCCCCAAAAAGGGACAAGGAATAAAAACAAAACTCAGACTAGTAAAACAAAATATGGACAAGAAAGCACACACTATAACAACAAAATTTCAGGAATCAACACTGCTCATTGATAACCTTCAACATCAATGATCCTAATATACCCCCACAAACACAAAAAAAACACAATCAACAGATTGAATTCAAAAATGGAATCCATCCTTTTCCTGCATTCAAGAGACATACCTTGACATCAAGGATTAAATCGCCTCAGGATAAAGTGATGGAAAAAGATATTCTAAGCAAATGGACCCAAGAAGCAAGCCAGTGTAGCTATTTTAATATCTGACAGACCAAACCAAAGCTAGGAAAGCACACTATATACTATATACTCAAGGGAAAACTTCATCAAGAGGATATTGTAATTCTAAACACATATGCACCAAACACAAAGGCACCCAAGTGCATAAAAGAAACATTAACTTAAATCTCATATTGGCCCTCGCCTGGTAATGTGGATGACTTCACTATCCCATACTCTTCTATAGACAGATCATCCAAAAAAATCTAAACAAAAATGCTAGAGTTAAACTATTATAAATGAAATGGATCTAGTAAGTATTTACAGAACATTTCACCCAAACACAAATGAATATTCTTTTTTCTCAGCAACTCATGGAACATTGTCCAAAATTGGCTACATATTCTGAATCCTATCTGACCCCGTGGATTAATGCTAGATATCAACAACAGAAAAAATAGAAAGCTTATGAACTCATGGAAAATAAATAACTTACTACTGAATGAAAAATAACTCCAGAAAAAAATTAAACTTTCTAGAACTGAATAAAAATGAAAACCCAGTGAAGGCAGTTCTAAGAGGAAAGTTCATAGTACTAAGTAATTACATTTTAAAAAAAGCAATCTCATATTAGTAACTTAATGGCAGACCTGAGAGCTCTAGAAGAAAAAGAAGAAATAACACCCAAAGGGTAGCAAGAAATAACCAAACTCAGGGCTGAAATCAATAATACAGAAACAAACAACAACAATAAAACCCCATACAAAGAATCGATGAGCATTTGTTCTTTGAGAAAATCAGTACATAATAAATTCCTTGTACTCCACAAAACTGGAAAGCATGAAAGAGATGGATAATTTCTTTCTTTGTTCTGCTTACTGATAACCTTCAACATCAATGGTCCTAATATCCATCCCCCAAAAAACACAGTCAACAGATTGAATTCAAAAATAAAACCCATCCTTTATATGTACCACCTACCAAAGCTAAATCAAGATAAGATAAACAATTTAAACAGACCTATACCCCCTAGTGAAATACAAGCAATCATTAAAAGTTTCCCAATTATAAAAACCTCTAGGCCAGATGGTTTTAGTACAGAATTTAACCAGACTTTCAGAGAGGAATTAATGACAATGCTCCCCAAATTATTCTACAAAACAGAAACAGAAGGAACTTTGTCTTTAATTTTATAGGTAGCAGTTACCCCAATACCCAACAGAAAAAGAAAATTGCAACCAAATTTCCATTTATTAACATAGATGTAAAATTGTTCAATAAATACTTGAAAACTTTCAACTTTTAAATAGTGTTGATAAACTATGGGTACTTTTGAAGTTGAAGTAAAAGCATTTTGCATTATGATATGACTACAAGACTACAGGGGACAGGGAGTGAAATCTGATGGTTTCAGTAAAAATGAACCCCATAAGCTCATATATTTGAATGTTTAGCCACCAGGAAATGGTACTATTTGAGAAGGATTAGAAGATGTAGCCTTCTTGGAATAAGTGTGGCCTTGTTGGACAAAGTGTGTCACTGGATGGGCTTTTCAGAAGTCCATTTAAGGCCCAGTCCCCTCTCTCTCTCTCTCTCTCTCTCTCTCTCTCTCTCTCTCTCTTTGTGTGTGTCTCTCTGTGTCTCTCTGTGTCTCTGTATCGTGTCGCAGTGTCTATCTATCTATCTATCTATCTATCTACCTACCTATCTACCTATCTCTGTGTGTATGTGTCTCTCTCTTTCTCTCAGATGTAGCTTCAAAGTACTTCCCAAACACCATGCCTGCTACCATGCTCCTTATAATTATGATAATGGACTAAGCCTCTGAAACTGTAAGCAAGTTAAATGTTTTCCTTTATAATGGCTGCCTTGGTCATGGTGTCTCTTCACAGTATAGAATAGTGACTAAGACAGACAGCCACCGTGGAAAGCAGTGTAGTAGTTACTCAGTGTACTGGTTGGTTTTGTGTGTCCACTTGACACAAGCTGGAGTTATCACAGAGAAAGGACCCTTCCTTGAGGAAATGCCTCCATGAGATCCAGCTGTAAAGCATTTTCTCAATTAGTGATCAAGGGTGGGAGGCCCCATTGTGAGTGGTGCCATTTCTGGGATGGTAGTCTTGGGTTCTTATAAGAAAGAAATCTGAGCAAGCCAGGGGAAGCAAGCCAGTAAGGAACATCCCTCCATGGCCTCTGCATCAGCTCCTGCTTCCTGACCTGCTTGAGTTCCAGTCCTGACTGCCTTTGGTGATGAACAGCAATATGGAAATATAAGCTGAATAAACCCTTTCCTCCCCAACTTGTTTCTTGGTCATGATGTTTCGTGAAGGAATAGAAACCCTAAGACACTCAGGAAGCTTGGAATAGACTTCAAGATACACCTATATCACTCTTAAACATATACTTAAAGGACTCTACATCCTACTACAGAGATACTTGTTCAACCCTGTTCATTAGTTCATAATAACCAGAAGTGGGAAATAGCCTAGATGTCAATCAACAGATGAATGGATAAAGAAACTGTGTTACATTTATACAGTGCAATATTACTCAGCTGTTAAAAAGAAAACAAAATCATAAAATTATTTTTAATCTTTATTTACATTTCAAATGTTTCCCCCTTTCCAGATCTCCCTTTTGGAACCTCCCTATTCCCTCCCCCTCCCCCTGAAATTTTTAATAAATGAATGGAACTAGAAAAAAATAATCCTAACTGAGATAACCCAGATTCATAAAAACAAATTTGGTATGTATTCACTTAATACGTGGATTTAGTGATTCTGTCAAGTCTTCAATAAGCAGATTACAATCCATATTATCCCAGAGGTTAAGTATAAAGGAAGGAACTAAAGGGGAAGGAAGCCAGCCCCTATCCCTAACTCAGAAGCAATCTCCAACTGATAACTACTCACAAAGGCAAAATAAGTTTTCTCCAACAGTCTCCCCATGCCCATCAGTAGATGGCCAACACAAAATTAACTCAATCACATTTTGGGAGGATTTTTTTGTTTTTATTTTTGATTTGTTGTTGTTGTTGTTTGTTTGCTTGTTTTGTTTTGTTTTTTGTCTCACAATGCTTTGGACTTTTTATTACAGATGCTTATTTATATATTATGGTTTAATATTTTATGTTTATGGGATTTCTCTGTGTGTGAATGTATGTATGTGTCTCAGCATCTGTATGTGATTTTTTTTTTTTTGCTTTGTCTCTTTTCTGTTTGTTTTGTCCTATTCTGGTTCATTTGTTTTTGTTTAATCTTATTTTTTATATATACCTGTTGTATTCTAATAAAAGAAATAAAGAAAGGGTGGGTGGGGAAGTAGAGAGGATTTTAGAGGAGTTGTGGGAGAGGAAACAATAATCAGAATATATTATATGAAAAAATCTATTTTCAATAAAGAAATAGTATCACTAATTACCAATGTTTTAACAAACCCAGAAGTCAACTCTTAGTCCCCATCTTCCTTTCCTTCAGCACACTGGACATTAGTCCCTGCCTCTTTTCCCAGATTTCATGACACCACAGATCCCAGTTGTCATTCCACTTGAGTGTCTACTTATTATTTTACTTTTTGATTATGAAACGTTTGGCTATATAAAAAACTCTGCAGAATAGTAGAATGAACTTCCATGTTCATCACTTTAACTCATGGCCAATTTTGTTTCCTTTATCCCCTACCCAGCTTCCCCTCGAGTTATTTTCAAGTCCCAGACATATTATGACACTCATATTTTATGCATTTTAAAATAAAGACCCTTTCATAAAAATATAACACACTATTGTTACCAACCATCATCCCTTAATAACTTTTTAATATGATCAGATACTAACAGTTGCTTTCTTTTCTGGCTCTCTGATTAGATCTGACCCCCCTAAATGTTAGAATTTCAGGATATGCTCAAAGTTTTCCCCTCTTTTGTACTCTGTCCACGTGTGACTGCATCCAATCATAGGCCTCTGAGTGAAATTAGTATATTGATGAGTCCTTTGGGTTTCTGTCTACTATAATCAATGGTTAAGCTTGAATTTCTAATGCTAACTTAAAATTTAATATGGAAAAACAAGATCCCTTGCTCTTTTTCACCTACCTTATCTCAAAACCTGCTCCAGTCTTATTCATCCCAGAAAACAGCACCTCCACCTATAAGTCTACAAAACTCTGTTTTTCCTGACTTCTTGATTTCTCTTCTAACACTCATGTGATGGCTGCTACATCCACTGCTTTCTCCACTTTCACCATAGAAACACAGTTTTTACTGGACACACATTTGCTCAGAATTAAAGATTCTATTTCTCAGACTCTCTTGCAGCTAAATATGGATTACTATAGATCTTGGATGTAAACAGAAGTGTCAGTGGTACAGGCAAAAGGCAGAACTGAGATCAGAGTCCATGTCTTCACATTCTCACTCACATTATCTTTATTTACAACACACTGAAGTGGATATTTCGGGATATGTCAGTTGATACAGACTTATGTGGTGTTTTTTGAGGCAAGACTCATGGGAGGACACATGATGTTTGGAGAGAGTATAAATAGGACTCAACGGACAATGATGTTGTGCTTGCATAGCTACTTTTGCAATGCTTCTTTGGCTTTCCAGTCTTTGTCTTCGCTGATCTTCACTTCATTGAGAGAAGCACAGCAGAGAACTTCTCCTGGCATCCCAGCTGGTCCTGGTTGCTCCTACAAACTTGGGGGAAGCCTGGTGGTTTCTGCTGGATCATGCCACCACTGCTGATTCCTGTTTAGTAGCCTGACACTACTGAACTGGACTGCTGGTATCCTGACAAATGGAGATTGGAATAGCCCCAAGGAACTACTTCTAAACAGGTCCACATCCCCTTGTCCTTTTTACTCTTTTCTCTCCTACAATGGGCTAGAAGGGGGAGAGGGTTGAAGCACTTGAGAATCCTTATTAAAAGTAGGTTTGTAAATTCTAGCCTACAACATACCTTTTAATTTATTGGACTCAATATTACACAACTAGTCCTGATGGATCTTAGAGTAAGTCCATTCTACTTGATAGAAATACATTCAGAAACTTGAACCCAAAACAATCCACACATGGTGTTCAAGTAGTCACAGGTTATGACTATTCTTGGCTGTCCATATGACTACACCTAAAATTAAACTAAAACTCAAAACTAGGGGAGACACCTGTGAGGGATTCTTGCACAATTTGAAGTAGGAAAATCCACTTCTATTCTGGATATTTGAGGTTAGAAGACATACCTTTAATACAGATCATTTGTGCTGGAAAAACCCACCTCTGATCTGGGCCACACCTTCTGCTGGAAGCCTATATAAGGACATGGAAGAAGAAAGATTTTGCTCTTTGCCTGATTGCTCTCAACTTACTAGCAAGTCTATTCCTTCACTGACATTAGAGCCTACTTCTTCAGGATTTCAGAATTCCAAATACTGAAAACCAGCTGTGACATCCAGCCTTGTGCACTGAGCAGCTACTGAGTTCTGGAACTTGCCATCAAAGCCAGCTGTTGGATTAACTGGACTGCAGCTCGTATATTAGCCATTCTCATAAATGCTCTTTCTATGTATAGTTAGAGATTCATTCTGTAAGTTCCATTACTCAAGGGAACTCTGACTAACACAGTGCCTCTATCTGGTAGGTGCTAAAACCTCAAGTCTGTGAGATATGAGCAAAGTATGTTGCAAGCTTCTGAGAATGTTTTCTCCTTCCTCATAGAGTTCCATAGAGAAATATCAAATACTATACCATGCAACTACATAGGCCACAGTCTCATACCTGTCTTGACACCAGTCTTTAGACAAAACAGACACAACACAAAATAGAACAAAGCCATGAAAATCTCAACAAAAATGGAGGAATCCTGACTGATCCCTATCAACCCAGACTTTTCCACAATACAAGTTGCTAAATTCTATAGTGTTCAAACTGCTTTGGATTTTCTTCTACTTGAAGTTATTCAATGTCAAATGCCTAGGACATAAAAATTCTTAGATATTCCAGTTCTTTTAGGACTATCCACTAAGCACTAGAGGCTTTGGGTGCTGAATTTTGTGAACTTTGGCAGAGAACTGGAGAATATTACATCTCATTGTATAATCTATCAGAACAGGTCCCCAAAATTTTGTTTGTGCCTTAAGTTCTACAATAAAATTATTGTTTGTTTCTGTTTAGAGTCCACTTCATTTCCACCTCTCACCTCTCCCTCTGTCTTTATCCCTTTATCAAATCAGGACATGGAAGGTTAATTCCCAGGACAGACACACAGGATGAATCTTCATGGCTGTAGCGGCCCTACCTTGTCAGGCCCTTAGGACAGTTCGATGTGAAAGGAGCTTGTCAACCCCATGGGGGATAAAACTTGTAGTGGACCTGTCCTATCAGGCCTCTGAACTTGACCTTTTCTGTCCTACAGTGGTAGATGAGACTTAGGATACTGCTAACTCCAAAACCCTGAGGTACAAGAGCATTGTTTGCTCTATTATCATGAACACTGAAACCAAGGCTTGAAATTTTTGAGAGATTTGCTCAAAGATTCATAGCAATGCCTTGATTAACTTTAAATATTCTTTATTAATACATAGGGTTATATATTAAAAGATCTTAAAACTAGTGACTCAGGGGTCAGTGTGTCCTGCCACCCTGGTTACTACTAGAGGGAGAGATAATGGCACATATTCCAATTGAGGGCCACATGGAAAGGAACATGGGGTTGACAAGACTGTATTGCTTTGCACCCTTCTCTTCTACTTGTCCCCTGAAAGAATGGGGTAAAGTATCTACGGTCATATATGACTGAGCCAGAGGAAGTTGCAGAAGATGACCACAAAGCCAAGATGAGGAATAGTGCATACTCTGTCCACTAGGATGCATCTGGATTGGGGATTCTCCTCAGTGACAGAAAGCTCTGAGTCTCTAGAAATAGCTTGTGTCCTATTTATTCAAACCATCTGTAATCTTAGGTTGCCAAGGAAATGACAAGGCCAGTTCTCAAGGTCTCAGCCATTTCTCTGGAACTTTCAAGATGTGCTTCTTGTTTGCTTTGGTTGTTTGTCTTGCTTTTTTATTGCTTTCCTTGGAAACCTGCCCTAGTGTCCAAAATGGGACAAAGTTCCCCATTTGGAAAAAAGAAAGGGAACTGGATCCATCAGTTGATGCTGCAGCAGTGATTCTACTGAAAGAGCAGCCATTATTCCCTTCTGTTCTTTACTGATCTTGATGGTAGGTAAGAAGAGGGAGAACGGTCAAGTTAAAAGTCACACTGGGGCCACTGGAATGTTCTTTTCCCAACTCCTTGTAGACTGTACTTTTTTCCACTCTTATATCTCAGGCTAAATGTCACCCTTATGGAGCAGCCTTTCCCATCTACTGTGGATACCCCTGTGACAATTGATTCTCTGCAAACCCCAGCATGAGCCTAGATATTTGGCCAACTGTCACACTGGATTTTCCTGTGAGAATATTTGTGGGAAAGATTTACACTTAAACCTGTAGACTTTAAGTAATGCAGATTGCCTTTCTTAGTGTGCTCAAGCCTCATCCAGTCAGGTATAAACACTAAATGAATGCCTGGCCTCCCCTGAGCAAGGCAAAAGTCCCCAAAAGATGGTCTTTAAGCATCATCTAAGACACAGGCTTTTCATTTTCCCACAGTAGAGTGTCTTTGCCAGCTGTGCCTGTTTCCCAACCCTCAGCCTCCAACCTTTCCCAGGAGACTATGGGTCTCCAGAGCCTCCATAATCGCTGAACTAATCCAGATATGTATTTACAGGCCATTGAGCCTGTGTCTCTGGAAACACACATTAGCATCATTCTTTACCTTTGTCCTTGCTCTTGTCCTTCTGAGACTCACTTGTTCCTATGCATGGCATTTTATTCACGTTTCCTCCGTGAGATGTAACTTCTGTAAGGCCAGGAGTCTTATGCAATCTTCCTGCTTGTGTCCCTGCTGGTATAGTTTCCATCCTAAATGTTAAAAGCTTGCTCTCAGGCTTGGCACTAATGACAGGATGGAAAGGACAAAGTGGGCACTGGCAGGATAATTACAGGTCATCAGCACTGTGTCCTCAACAGGATTTGGAGACCCCTAGCCTCTTCCACTGTCTCTCTTTAGTGTGAGCAGCTTTGCTGTAAACTGTGGACTGTAGACTGTGGACCCACCATGATATGCTGCCTCACCAGAGGCATAAAGGCTACAGAGCCCACTGTGAACCAAAATATTTCTTTCATTATGATGTTGTTGTTGTTGCTGCTGTTGTTGTTGTTGAAGATATGGTCTCACAGTGTGTCTCAGGCTAACCTTGGACTCACAATCCTCCTTTAGCTACACCCCCCCAAAACTTGGAGCACATTCTCATGCTCAACTAACCTTTTCTTTTAATAAGCTGGTTACACTGGTTTGTAATAGTGGTAAAAAGCCAGCTAGTACACTAGCCCATCCTAGAAGTGTTGGGTACCTAGAAAAGCTGGTGGATCTTGGTTGAGTGGAGAGGAGCTAAAGTTTTCCAAGAGACTATGGACTGGGGGATTCCTATGTGAAAACTTGTGTTCTGATGTGTATGAGAACACTGTGTTAAATGTCCACAGCCCAGTTGGTGAGATTTGTTCAGTGAGAAAGCAAGCTTGTTGCCAAGCCTGGCAGTCTGACAACCTGAGTCCCATGTTCAGGATGGTAACAGATGTGGCACAGATGTGGTAAAAAGGGTGAACCAACTACCTCAAGTTGTCCTCTGATCTCTACATGTACAATGTTGCAGGCATGCACCCATACATACATACATACATACATACTAAATAAATACAAACAATTTGTTTCTTCATAGCTATGATGAGATACCATTTACATCTAGTAAGAGAGCTGGAATCACAAACAGAAACATACACTGGTGCATATATATATATATATATATATATAGAGAGAGAGAGAGAGAGAGAGAGAGAGATTAATGCACAAAAATAATAAGTATTACCAAGGATGTGGAGAAGTTAGAATCCCACACATTGCTGATGAAAACATAAAATGCTGCAGTTACAATGAAAACAAGTTCATAGTTTCTAAAAAAAAAGTACATTGTCAGCAACTCTCCCTCCACATATGCACTTAAAAATGAATACATATGTCCTCATGAAACCATAATTGAATGTTCATAGCAGCAGCATCTATAGTGTCCAAAAGCTGGTTACAGTCTAAATGGCCTTGAACTCATGAACCAACAAACAGAATTCTCAAAGAGTGGAAGGTATCCATTTGTTATCCAGTAAACAAAGGGAAAAATATTGATCTGAGCTACAATGTGGATAACCCTTGAAAGTATTCTTTCGTTAAGTAAGAGAAACCAAACACACAAAACCACATGTTACATGATTCCATTTATACAAAAAGGCAAATCCATATAGATAGAAAGTAGACTGGTTGGGCTGGAGAGACGGCTCAGCTGTTAAAGACTAGGCTCACAACCAAAAATATAAGAAAGTAGACTGATGGTTACTGGGAGCTGAGGGGCTGCTCACAGATTAGGGTCACTGGGGGAAAGTGAAAAAATGTTCTGAAATTCTATACTAGCAATGATAACTTTGTAAACATGCTAAAGCCTTGAGACTGTATACTTCTTTGAAGAGACTCATCTAACCTGTGTGGAGTGTGGTCATTGTCACAGGTTTCTGGTGTGCCTTTTGGCATATAGACACATTCAGGTATTACACTATTCTTAAGAATAGAGCCACTGAAGGTTTATGATTTTATGGAACTTGCCCTTTCCATATGTCATAGACTTCAACTGAGAACCCTCAGTCCCAAACCAACCACTCTTCCCTCCACTTCTTTGTGAAAGTTTTTACCCAGGGAACCATGGCTGGTAGCAAATGGCAAACATGGCTGCTACAAAAGCATCAACCTCCTACTCTTCGGTTTCCTAGGGAAACACCAAAGACAGTTCTTAACCACAAAAGCTCCTCTGGTCTCCACCCTCACAGACATGTGCACCCACTGATAGTTTCACTTCCGTTTCTGACATCTGCTCCAGGCATCTATCAAAGGCCGCTAACATTCCTAGACATCTTGAGGACTCACCAGAAAAATCATTGGCATATCTCTCTCCAAGGACACCCCTCCACACTTCAGGAAGAAAAAAATAGAAATACTTTGGGCGGTTTTGCCCATGTGTATACTCAGATGAGACTCTGTTTGATTTCCCCAGGCCAAGAGACTTTGGCATCAACTTTGACCTCTGAGACCTATGTGGAGTCTATGTATGCCTGAGCTGCCACAAGCACTTGGCCCACCTGGAGGATGATGAACCCTGATATGGTAAGAGGAAGGTATCTACTCTTTCAAATAAGAAGTTCAAGGAGAATAGGAGTGAAGGCTTGCCTGGCTTCTATCTCATAGACCCTACATGAGCTCAGTAGGAGCCATGGGAGCCCGCTTCTAACAGAGGAAGGTTGCAGAAGCGTGGAATAGGAAAAGTCCCCAGGTTGGCACAGGACTACTGAATCCCACCACAGAAATAGAGTCACAGAGCCCCAGGATATCTGTGGCCAGAAGGATAGCATATTCTTTTGAAATGAAACAAAACAAAACAAAACCCTAGTAACTACAGCTTCCACTCCTTAGAAAGGAATGGTGAAGGGGAAGAAGGATAGAGGGGGATAGAGGGGAGGACTGTGTTCTCCAGGATCAGGAGTTGGGGGCAGCAATTGGGATGTAATGTGACTAAATAAATAAATAGGAAAAAAGAGACAGGAATGGCGAGTCCTAAATTCCTATTCTGTATGTTATTTAGAGAGATCAATAGAAGCCCAGGATTCTGTGAGAGAATTAATCTTGCATCATCTTCTAGGGTATGAATGAGGCTGTGCAATACCAGAACAGTGTACAGGAGGATGCCCAGATTTATCAGAAATATTCCTGAAAAACAAGAGAACAGAAATAGGCCTCTAATATTCACCAGATGCTGTTAGCAGCTTCCTGTACAAAAAGACAGAAGAGGGAAAGACTGAGAAACAATTAATAAAAACACAAATTAAGATAGAGTCTAAGCAGTCACAAAGTAGCAGAGGTAAGGAAAAGGTGTGGCAAGAGATGGCTAGTGCTATCTGCCATAGGTATCAGTCTGTCAATGGGGCTAGTAATCAGGTACATCCTGATGGGAAGAGCAATTTTACATTGACTCACTCACGTAACTGGAATCCAATCATCAGGAATGATCAGCC
Organism: Rhynchomys soricoides; assembly: GCA_019843965.1. Classification (NCBI taxonomy): domain Eukaryota; kingdom Metazoa; phylum Chordata; class Mammalia; order Rodentia; family Muridae; genus Rhynchomys; species Rhynchomys soricoides. The sequence goes on from JADRCH010000013.1 coordinate 15,050,200, forward strand.
AAACTCAGACTGAGGGACAGTCAAACTCACTGGCCTATACACATTAAACAAATGAACATACAAATAGGTCTAAAGCAAATCCAGCAGAGACTATGGATTAGTGACTAAAGAGGCAACAACAGAGCACAACACAAAGTCTTGATTTCCTTTTGCTGTAAAAGTTACTACTGTGTCCACTACAAATACACATATATAAGATACTTGTAGGTTAGAAAAGAATGTGATATGTGTGTCTACTGATTAATGGGAATGTGGGATATTTTTTAAAACCTTTACATTTGACATATTTGTATTTTTTAGTTAAAATAAATTTCACATACATACACCAAAAAAAAAAAAAAAGAATGTGATATGTGGATTCTCTGGCTAGGGTAATTGTGTAAGAAAATTCTTTGTTTTAGAAAGCACATGCTAAAATATTTCAAAGTAAAGGATAGCATACCTTTACCTTACTCTAAGAGGATGGAGTGGAAGGTGGAAGATGGAGTCTATGGTGAACAAAATGAATATTCTCTTATTGAGAAGAGAGGAATGAATGCTAGACCACAAAGCAAGCACACAGACATTCATACAACATATTAGTAAGCATCCCTTCCTCAACATAAAATGAGTTAAAGTCACCCATGGGAAATGTAGGTATGTTAGCAGAAATGAGGGCTTGAGGGGAACTGAAGTTTAAGTATAACAAACAGATCTATGAGGGTTGAACCTAACACAAGCCTGGAGGAATCTAGGAGTGACTTGAGCAATGCCCCCTCCTGAATGAGAAATATTTATCTTGGATGGATATACAAAATGAATAAGGACATTTATGAGGTTAGGTCACGTGCTGGTCAACATCTCTAATCCTGCTGCCAGAGAAACACAGGATGAAATCTCTACTGTAGAAGCTGGATGTTTCCAGGTGAATCACCTGACTGCTTCAAAATTAGGTTTTGCTCTTTGTAATGTCAGGCCAACCATAGTCCCAAGGGTTTTTGTAAGTAGTAAGGGAAAGAATACATTAGACAAGACTAGCAGACAGCTAACTGTTGGCTGTTGTCCTGGTGGACCAAGTCTCATTATCATGTCCATTTCCTGTAAAGAAAAAAAAAAAAAAAAAGAAGGTGAATTTAGGGATTATGCTAAGAAAACTGATGGATTCTGTCTTTTATAGTCATTTTCAAGGTCATAATTCTTTCCAGATGTCCATATGTTCATGTAAATATTTTTGTGATGATGTACTTATAGAAAAAATAGACAAGATGTTCACCATTTATACACCCAGAATTCCCAATGTGTAATCAAAGAATCTTGCCTTAGTTCCTCAGACATCAGGGCATGTCAGGGTAGAGCTAATGTCCTCATCTATCCATCTATCCATCTATCTATCTATCTACCATCTATCATCTCTCTATCTATCATCTACATATCTATCATTTTCTGTTTCCTCTCCCTTTTTCCCTTCATAGATGGATAAATCCAAAACAAACTCTAATTTCATTTGCTCTCAATTGACTTAAGATCAGAAATTTGGAGATCATACACTGGGCAGTCCATTACTAATTTCCCATGAACTCTACAGAGTCCACATGGGTTGGAATGTTAGTTGCCAAAGTTAATTTTCAGGGCCCTGAAGACTGCTTTTGCTAAAATCCTGACTTTTACCCTGGGCCTACAGATGTCTCATGAGTAACTGGGAAGAGACAAAAAGACTTCACATCTCTACCTTTAAGTCATATCTATGCCCTTTGACCTCAACCCTTGAGTCAGATTCTATTTATCTGTGCATGTAGACATATTGAACATAATAAAAGGGTTAATTAACTTGACCCAAACTTGTTCAACTTCTCTCCCTATGTCAAGGTTAAAGACATCTATCAACTATCATGACTAGAAACACTAGATCATAAAAGGTTAAGAAGATTAAGGAGAGCTTGTAGATCTTTAAAAACACAAGACTATGTCTCCACTTTATCTCTTCTTTTTTCATTCTTATTCCTACCCTATCTCAATCTGCCTGCTTAGAGGTGAAGAGACTGAATCTAGGAATATATATATATCTTTTCCTTCTTCCCTGCACTCATTTCTTAGAAGTTAGTTTTTCCCGAGGGTAAAAATATCTTCCCCACCTGGATATAACCAGTGATATAACATCTATATTCCAGACCTCTCCCTTGAAAAGTCACACTTGACATCACCAAGTGCTTATCTAAAAAACTGTCTGAAACATCATCAAAAGCAAATCCCTAAATAACTCCCGAGCATGCTCTTTCTGCATCCTTCCCCACTCCAATCAATGGCATCGGTAACCTCCAATGCCCAGCTGAAGAGCATTGGAATGTCTGTGATGTCCCCCTTTATCTCATATACACAATCTGATAGGAGATATCACTGATACAGATCTGAAAACACATACAAAGCTAAACTACAACTCCAGCTCCAATCTCTCTCATCTGACATCCCTGCTTCTACAGTTGCCCTTTATTCTGGGCTGGAATGTATTCCCCTGAAATATATGCTGAAGACCTAGAAAATGAGATCTCATTTGAGAATAGAGTATCTGTGGTTATGATCAAGATGAGATGGCTAACTGAAACACAAACCTCTCTAGCCAATGACTGATGTCTTTACATAGACAAAGAGGATTAGAGACTTGGAAAGAGTATATGGAGATGGAGACTTATCTAGCCACAAGCCAGAAAATGCCAGAAGCTGAAAGTGGCCAGTGGAGTCTCTCTCCTAGAGTCTTTAGAAGGAGTACAGCTCTACTAACATGTGGATTTTAAATATTATAACCCACAGAATAGAGAACACATATCTAATGTTTTAAGCTTCTTATTTATGATCATTTGTTACAATAGCCATAGACAATTATGATACCTCTCTATATAATCTAAATTATCAAACCAAGAGTAATCTTTTGGGGAGGGGGGTAGACAAGTTTCACGTATCTCAGACTACTTCAAACTCTATGTAGCTGAGGGTGGCCTCGAGCTCTTGATTTTCTTATTTCCACCTTTCAAATGCTGCCATTACAGGCATAGAATCCAGGGCTTTGTGTGTACTAGGCAAGCCCTATACCAATTAAGCACACCCTGGCCTCAGAAAAGCAATCTATTTAAGATGTAATTCTGGTCGTGTTTATAATCTAAACAGCACCAAGTCTACCTATACCAAAGTCTTTCCAGCTGCTAATCAGCTGCCTTTGATTTCCTTCTGTTTTCCCCTCACCTGTTCCACAGCAGCCACCATGTCACCTTGGTGTCCCTTGAGCAAGCGAAGCAGTCTCCTACAGTGGATATTTGCCTCTACCTGGAAGGCTCTTCCTCTGCTATTCATGTGACTCCTCCCTCAGCTTCTTCAGACTTTGTTTGCTATCACCTTCTTGGTGAGATATACCTTGATGACCTTCCTAGTCACATTAATTAATGCCCTTTGCAGAAAAAATGGCTCACCAATCACTTATGTCTTTTCACAAAGCTGAAACATAACCTGTAAAAAGTGGAAATTCCTTTCTTGACCATTAAAGAGAGCCAAAAGTAAATATCTGTTGACTGAATGGATGAGAATGAATGAAAAGGGTTCTGTCCAGGCAAAAGTGGATTCTTAACAACTGGCATCTTTTAGGGGAAAACAATTCACCTCCCAGTGGCTTCTAAAATTTGAATTCCATGGCCAATTTATTTCCAGGCCATATTCCCCAAATCCAATTTAAGCTGGAATCTTCCCAAGTCAATTAAATGAGGCTTAAATTAGAAAAGGTATATAAATTCAGCTGACAATGCCATTGGCACAGCCCAGGTACCTGATAAATTATTTCTCCTCTTCTTTACAATAAGTAGAGGATTTGAATATCCTGAAGAAAGAGTATGTTGCAGATTTCTTTCATATAGTTATATATATATGACAGAGACAAATGGTCAGGGACCCCACACACTGTACCAGGAGCTGCCCTTCCAGATTTGTGGATAAGTAATGATGTAGCAATGTGGTGACCTTATGGAATGACAGTGTTACAACAATGAGTGATGAATTTCTGCCTTCTGCAGCCAACAATCCTCTCTTAGTTTATAACTATGTGTTACAATTTGTAACTCTTGATATTCTTTTCTTGCCCTTTAGTAGCCTCTGGAAATCTGTGTCATTGTACCATACAAGCATAAGAAGACCCAGAGGAAATAAAAGCTAGATTGTGTTCACTATCACATACTGCACCACTATATATTCATGGATTGGTTCAATCTTCTCATAGGGACTTAGCTTTCTAGATACCAATGGAGTCACTTGGCAGTGTCTGTCCTTAGTACAGAGGCACATGTATTTCTTAAAGCAGAGCCTGGGTGCTTTTGCCCCTACCCAGCTTTCTCTTTTCTTTTGACTTTGCATCGAAATCATAATGTGTTTCTCTGCAGAGCACCTTCCAGTAAGTTCATGGCTCTAATGTCGGTGAAATATAAACCACATCCTGGAGTCTCTAAAGGAAGTAAGAACACATTTGAAAATGTCTAGAGAAGATCCTGGAGATGGTTCAGTGGGAAAGCTGCTTGCAGAGCAAGCATGAGGATCTGAGTTTGGATTGCCAGTGTCCATGTAAAGGCTGACAACAGCAGCACACCCCAGCATAGGCAAGTTCCAGAGACTCACTGGCCAGCCAGTCTCACCAAAACAGAGAGCTCCAGGTTTGGTGAGAGACCCTGTCTCTTTGTCAGATGTATAAGCAATTAAGGAAGACACCCAAACACTAAACTCTGGCTTCTTCAAGCACCTGTTTGGCAAGCATACCAGCATGCACATAAATGTGTACATATGCATGTACACACACACACACACACACACACACACATATGTATGTACATGCATACATAAAACTCCTAAGGAGACAGAAATTGCAAATGAAAAGGCCTCTTACTCTTCTGCACACGATATCTCATTTTATCCCCTCAAGAGATGAGTGTCACAATGACAAAGAGAAGAAAACTACGAACCACTTTCTTCAGAAAGTGAAACTAGGTCACAGTGTCTACCATGGCAAATTCCCACAAACCTGGCTTAAAGAGACAGAAGCTCATCCTCTTGCTCTTCTGGAAACCAGAGGCCTGAGTCCTAGCATCAAAGTTTTGTCTCAACAGAATCTTGCATTCACTTTCATTCATTCATTTAACAAATATTTCCCGAATGTCTTCCATGCATTATGAGGACTGGAAGTTTCTGGGAGCTCCTGAAAGAGTCCTTCCTTGCATCTCTCCTAGTCACTAGCCAGCAAGCCCCAGTGTCCTGTGTTCCCATCTCAGCCTTGCTATATAACACAGACTCCCTTCTATTAGCTTATTAACATACTACACATTGAGCTTATAGCTTAAAAAAAAAAAAAAACTCTAGGCCGATCACATCCGTGCTGATGGTTTTTGTCAACATAGCATAAGCTAGTGTAATTTGGGAAGAAGAAACTCAACTGAAAAACTGCCTCCATCAGATTGACCTATGGCCTTGTCCACGGGTCGTGTCTTTTCTTAATTAATGTTTAATGTCAGTGGTGCTATCCCCCTAAGCTGGTTTTGGCCAGTGTTTTACTACATCAAGAAAAAACAAATGAGGACAACCCTCTGACTCCTTGACTTCCTTACATCTCCAAAGACCCTGTTTTCTAATAAGGTCATAGTCTCAGGATAAGGACTCTGACATATCATGGGACCATACAACCCACTGTAGCCACTAAGAAGATGGGAAATGCAGAGCTCAGACCCAGCTCTGAGTGCAACATTCTAAGTATGTGTAGCTTCCCCTAGTTCTCCCAGGAAAGTAGGACAAGTGACTCTGGAAGTGTCACTGTCATGGGGGCAAGTGCTTCTTCCCATGTCATCTTTCCCTGAGAGAAAAGACTGGTTTTCCTTAACTGACCTAGATTCAGATGGAATGTAAGTCTTTTTCATAGATGCTCCATTATGAACTTCCTAGGAAAGTGTGTGGGTGGCTATCCTAATGCAGTATTACTCTTAAGTTGAAGCTGTCTAGAGAATTGTCACACCCTGCATCAGAGCTTCCAGGAAAAGCACCCACGAGCATACTGCATGTATAAGGATAGTATTTAGAAGTGGTGTGCTACACCCACCCATAATGTCAAAGTACTCTTTAACTGTGAGAATGTTATTGAGTGCTGTACAATAGGAAGGAACTCAGTAAATCTGGGTTGTCAAGCCCTGGGCATCTCAGAGAAAAGTATGGCCCTTTTCTACTCCTGGGAAATAACAAGAAAATCTTTGGTATACTGTGCCTGGAAAGTGTTTGTTTGTCTGGGAGCCTAGGGCCCACAGATACTTGATGCTAACAATGTGATTGTTGCTTAGAGCCTTGGACCATGAGGTTCACCATGATGTCTGCAGAGGCTGAGTATGGGCAATCACATTAGCAGTGTGCCATGCCTGAATATTCCCTACCTTAAAAACAAAATCTGTATGCTAGAGCAATGGTTCAGTAGTTAAGAGCACTTACTGCTCATACAGAGGACCCAAGTTCAGTTCCCAGCACCCACATCAGGCAGCACACAAACACTTGTAACTCCAACTCCGTGAGATGTAATATCCTCTTATGACTTCCAGAGGTACAGTACTCATACAGACATACTCACACATAGATGCACAATTTAAAATAAAATAAAACATCTTTTTAAAGAAAATCTGGAGACCATGGCTCAGGGAGCTTCCCTCTTGTCAATACTTTCCATGTCATTTACACATTGTTACAGGGAGAATTACGCCCTACCCACATTTCTTCACTAAAGAAAAAACTGGAAGATAGTGACCCCTCTCAATTTTCTTCTGCTGATATTAATTGGTATTTTTCTGCTCTAATAAACCATAACCACTGTTATGAGGCAACTACATTCTGATGGAATCTGAGATCTAATCCCCAGGAGACAGTTTGCATCTAGTTTTGTAAACCTGATCAGAATCCCATGGCTAGGGAGGTCATAGAACCCAGGAAAGAATCTATTTATGCTGTTTCATTAAATGATCATGTTGTCAAAACACCTTCTAAATATGTGTACACCCACTGATTTGTGCTGCACTCAACCTTGGTCAGAGAAGCATCTTTTCATAGTGGGCAGCACTTTAAACAGAAACTCTCATGTGGTAGTTTGAATGAAAATGGCTGTCATAGATTCATAGGAAGTATCATTATTAGAGGTGTGGCCTTGTTGGAGAAAATGTGTCACAGGAGATGGGCTTTGAGGTTTCAAATGCTCAAGCCAAGCCCAGTGTCACTCTCTCTTCCTGCTGCCTGTGGATCCAGATGTAGAACTCTCAGCTCTTTGTCCAGCACCATGTCTGCCTGCACGCTGTCATGCTTCCTGCCATGATAATAATGGACTAAACCTCTGAACCTGTAAACCAGTCCCAGTTAAATGCTGTCTTTTATAAGACTTTCTGTGGTCATGGTGTCTCCTCACAGCAATAAAGCACTGACTAAGACACTCGCACCTGGTCAAAATGCAAGGAAAACAAGAGATGGTGGAGTGCTCAGCCCTAAGTAGGACATCTACATCAATCCTCCCTCCTCTCCCAGACTCATAAACCATCACAGCAGAGGAATCACAAAGAACAGAAGATAGCTAGAAGATAAAATGACATACTACTCTCCCCATAGATCAGAACTAATAGAGTTCAGCTGTCATCAGAGAAACTTCATTCTGCAGCAGATGGAATCAAATAGAGACCCACAGCTAGGCATTATACAATGTGAGAGATCTTGGAACACTCAGCCCTAAACAGGATATCTCCATCAAGTCCCTCCCCTCAGAGCTCAGATAACCCTTCAGAAGAAAAGAAAGGTAGCTCAGCTCACAACTCTCTGTAACTCCAGGGTCTGACAATTTCACACAGACATCTATACAGACAAAACACCAATACATATAAAATAAAAATGAATACATTTACAAAAGACAACTATGGGTAGAAAAGGAGTGGGACTGGAGGAAGTGGGAACAGGGAATAATGTGGGGGAAATATGATGTATGCACACAAAAACAAAACCCACAAATCTGTAATCTAACTAAAAACGTTTTAAATAATTTTAAAAGTATACCACCCAGGGCCATCAAAATAACTCAACGTTTGCTGTCAAGTCCAACAACTTGCATTTAGGTTGGGATGAACATGCCAAAAGGAGAGCCCAGCCTCCCACAGGTTGTCTTCTGACCCCTACACGCACACAAACAAAATCTAATTTAAAAAATTAGAAAAAAAACCAGTAATGGTAAAAGTAACAAGAAATTAATAAATCCCTAGACACATATGAACTACCAAAATTAAATCAAAGGACATCAACTTCTTTAAAAAATGCATAAAAGTCAACAAGATTGTATAATAAAATTTCCTAACAAAGAAAAAACCCAGGGCCAGTGGGATCAATGCTGCATTCTACCAAAACCTCAGACAAAATCTAACAGCAGTGCCCCTGTGTAGTATTCCACAACACAGAGAGGAAAAGGACGTCACCAGACCCAACCCACAGAGCCCGAACTGCCCTGAAACCAAAAGTAGATAAGGTCAGAGTCAAAGACAATAATAGGACAATTTCCCTAATGACCATAGATAAAGACTTCCCGATAACACACTTGCAAACTAAATTCAAGAGCACACTAATGAGTACTTGCTGTGCATGCAGGAGGGCCTGAGTTTGAATCCCCAGCATCCACATAAAAGCTGGGTGTGGATCACTTAGGACTCACTACAGGGTATGCTGCTCTTGGTTGTTGTTCACCACAGATGCCCCAAAGAACAGGACCTGGCCTTTACCAGGGTCTTAGTAAATAACACTTGATTAAGCATGTGAACAAGCAAAGTACTGCATTGACTATTATAGTGGTTTGAATAGATATGGCTCACATAGGCCCATGTGTTTGAATGCTTGGCTCATAAGGAGTGGCACTATTCTATTAGGAGGTGTGGCCTTGTCAGAGGAAGTGTGCCACTGTGGAGATGGGCTTTGAGGTCTTATATGTTCAAGCTATGCCCAATATGGCACAGAGTCTCCTTCTGCTGCCTGTGAACTAAAATGTAGAACTCTCAGCTCCTGCAGCAGTATACCTGCCTGCATGCCACCATGTTTCCCACCATGATAATGGACTGAAACTCGGAAAGTGTAATCTAGCCCCAGTGAAATCTTTGACTTTATAAGAGTTGCTATGGTCATGGTGACTCTTCACAGCAATGAAACCCAAACCAATATAGCTATAATCCTCTAGGATACAGCAGTACAGACGGCCTATCTTAGGAAGTCACACTCAGGAAAAAGGCTCCTCACCCACTTTGGGAAAGTGGAACTTCAAGGTAGCAGTGAATAGAGAAATAAATGCTGTTTGTAAAGAGGAAATTTTTCTTTTGCACCCAGATGCTAAGAATGTAATTCTAGCCTCAGGAAGGAGAGCAGAAAAGCTCCATAGGACAAAGATTAAAGACCCCTTTTCTGCCTGGGGTCCTTATCCTGAGTTCATGATGCACCTTAGGAAATGAATGGTCTTAGCTACCATAGAGCACATAGAGATTGTTCCTTGAAGCCATGAGATTTAGTTAAGACTATGGACAGACAGACAGATAGGCAACAACTTGGTGACGGTTCTGAGGAGAGGAATCAGGGCCCATGCAGCTGTCGTAGGAGTCTCTTATATCTTTCTGGGAATGGGGAAAGGTTTCACAGTCCAAACCTGAAGCCAGCCTCTCTAACTCCCAGGCAGAAGGCAGGATGTGTGGCCACTCACACTTACTTTGATGTAAACTCACTTCCCAGTAAAAGGGCCTGGCACTCTGAAGTTATTACCTAGGAACTCAAAGTATCTCAATAGGTGCACGTTGGTATCTATGTAAGGTGTATTAGTCAGGGTTCTCTAGAGTCACAGAACTTATGGGTAGTCTCTATATAGTAAGGGAATTTGTTAATGACTTACAGTCTATAGTCCAACTCCCCAACAATGGTCAGCAGCAGCTGGGAGTGAAAACCCAAGGATCTAGCAGTTGCTTAGTCCCACAAGGCATGCAGGCAAAAAAGATTGAATCTTCCTTCTTCCAATGTCCTTATGTAGATCTCCAGCAGCAGGTGTGGCCCAGATCAGAGGTGTGTGTACCACCACACCTGAAACTGTGTCTTCCAGACTCAAGATCTAGATCACAGGTGAGCCTTCTAATTCTGGATTGTAATTCACTCCAGATATAGTCAAGTTGACAATCGGAAATAGCCACTACATAAGGCATTGCAGCCTAAGCAGCAGCTAGAGTCTAACATCACATTTTTCACAGAAATCTTAGGCTCTAAAGGCTGTGCTTGGTTTATCCTGATTAGTCTATCATTTCTCATGTTCAGCACTGCTGACAAAAGCAGGTACTCCTTGATAGGCCCCCTGCAAGGTGGCTCACTGTGCTGTTGGGAAAGACAAGAAAGGTTCCATGCAGGCATCCATTTCCCAAACTCCCCTACATGCTTCCTACCCTTGCTCCCTCTCTCTGCCAACTGCAGCCTCTTCCTCCTCACTGTCACACCCCCAAGAGCCCTACCACACACATCCTGCCACACAAATACTGAAGCAAACAACCAAATACTCGCCAGCAGACTGAGGGAAGAAGGCTGCCATGTTTTTCTCATGGACACAGCATCCTGTATTGAAGTATGAAGAAGTATTTGAACCCAGCATTACCCTGCATTTAGCAAGCTGAGGCAAAAGGATCACAAGTTGAAAGCCAGCCAGAGCACACATAGGAAATGAATATATGAATAGCTTCCTCTTGTACACATGCTGTATAAAAGTATGATTGTAGGTGACTAACAAATATCTCTGTTGAGGTTAGGTTGAGGTTGAGGAAGAGGCACTTAATAAAGGGGCTGAAGGAAGATGTTTGGGGCTGTCATGGCTAAGGAGAATTCAATTCAGTACTTTGCAGGGTCTACTCAGGTCGTTTGAGTCTGGAGACCCAGTCTTCACAAAACACCCAGCTAAATGTTGGAATGAACTCAAGCTAACCAAATTCATGGGGGACCAGAGTACAGTTAATTAATCTACAGTATGCCAAAGGGACTATATATTTGAATGTTCTCATTAACCATTTTCCTCTCTGGAATCATCTAATTGGAAAGCCACCTGAATTAGCTGTGTATCCCTAGAGAGCCAGTCTAGCCCTTGTGATTGTCACACTGATCTCTACCACGGTGGATTATCACTTGGAAGACAGGCTCCATGAGAGCAAGTGGTTTTGTTTCTCATTTTCACTGCTTCATCCTTGACAAATTAAAAGAGTTTGGTGAAGTGATGTTGGTGTGAAACATTGGTGCATAGATGTGTTCACCTACCTATATCTGTGTTCACATGTGTGGAGGCCAGAAAACAGCTTTAGGTGTCATCCCTCAGACACTGTCCATACTGTTGGGATTTTTTGCTTGGCTATGTCTTATTTGTGAGAAAGGATCTTTCCTAGGCATGGGGCTCAGCAAGCAGACAAGGTTGGCTAATCAGTGAGTCTCTGCATTCTGCCTGACTCCACTTCCCCAATCTTTTTTTTTTTTTTTTTTCCGAGACAGGATTTTTCTGAGTAGCCCTGACTGTCCTGGAACTCACTCTGTAGACCAGGCTGGCCTCGAACTCAGAAACCCGCCTGCCTCTGCCTCCCAAGTGCTGGGATTAAAGGCGTGCGCCACCACTGCCTAGCCACTTCCCCAATCTTGGGATTACATCATATGCCAACATACCCAGCAGGTCCAGGGGATCGAACTCAGACTCTCATAATTACAAGGTAAGTACATTTCCTACTGAACTCTCTTCCCAGCTCTTGAAGTTTTTTTTGTTTTGTTTTGTTTTTTTATCAACATAATTTTAGAGTGAGGAAATTTTCCTTGCTGTATCCTTGGATTGGGTAGGCTTTTGTGAACTTACATAGCCATTGTTTAAGAGAATGCAGCTGCCTAGCAGAGGTAATTGGTACGTCACCATCCTATATGGCATCCTCTTTACTTGGTGGTTCTGAAGACACCACCATCTAGCTAAAACTTGGTAAGTTTTCAAGTCCACTGAAAGATGGTTACAGGGGTGTTCTTGGGTTTCCCTCTGTTATTCCATCAGCTCTGACAGCTCATGGAGGCTGAGGCAGGAAGGTCACAACTTCCAGGCCAATCTCGACTATACAGAGAGATCTTGTCTCAATAAACCAAGAAAGGAACCAAAAAGAAAGAAAAACACAGAAAAAGGTCAGAGGGACCAATGCTGAACAAAGTTGGTCCAGTTAGATACAAGAATGACATTGCCAATCAGGGGCTTTTTTTATTCGAGAGAACTTAGAAGATAAAGGTCATCTGTAATCCAAACCACAGGACAAGAAGATGGACAGGTGCATAACTAGGGAAGGTAAGAAAATGAGAAGATTAAGCCAAGAGGTAAAATAGGGAGAAAGCAGGAAGAGAATTTTCTCTAATTGAAAATAATATTTTCATACAACATATTCAGATTATGGCTTTCCCTCCTTCATCTACCAGATCCTGCCTGCTTTCCACCTATCCAACTCCACGACATCTTTCTTTCTCTCTCTTTAGAAAATAAGCAGGCAAAAGAAAGAAAGAAAGAAAGAAAGAAAGAAAGAAAGAAAGAAAGAAAGAAAGAAAGAAACATCACAGGAAATACACTCATACATACAAAAACAAAACCCATAAAATCACAAAATCAGAAACCATAATATACAAACAAAACACCGGTAAGATTTTTAAAAGACTGCCAAACAAAGCATTATGAGAAATTACCATTGAGATTATTTTGTGTTGGCCATCTACTGCTGGGTATGGAGCCTGCCCTTGAGTGTAGTTATATATTCAGTGGGACTCCATTTACAAAAGCTGCTTTTTCCTTTACAAGATGTTGTCAATTGGAGATAGCTCCTGGGTTAGAGATGGGGGCTTGTGTCCAAAGGGCATTAAAAAAAAAAAAATAGAATAGAAGAACATTTGGGAGGAACCCAGCCAATCACCAATACGATGAAGAATAAGAGCCCGTCCACATCTCTTAACAAATGAAACCCCAGAATTCCTGTGACTATCCTATAAACTTCCACCAAGGACATAAGACCATAGAGAAGAAATTACAAATTACTCTGACTGTGGGCACCTTGACCAAAGCAACTTGGGGAGGAAATGGTTTATTTGGCTTATGTTTCTACATCACTTTTCACCATCAAAGCAGGAACCTGGAGGCAGGAGCTAATGCAGAGGCCATGGAGGAATGCTGCTTACTGGCTTGCTCCGCATGGCTTGCTCAGCTTGCTTTCTTAGAAAACCCAGGATTACCAGCCCAGCAATGGCACCATGCACAGAGGGCTAGACACTCTCCTATCAATCACTAAGAAAATGTCATTCAGCTGAACCTCATGGAGGCATTTTCTCAATTGAGGTTCCCTCCTATCAAATAACTCTAGCTTTTGTCAAGTTGACATAAAACTAGCCAGATCATAAGCCAAGTCCAATTTATGTTTTCCATACATTAACCCCACAGAATACTGACTCTCCTCCAAAAACTATCAATTGTCCATAACTCCTCAACTAAGGGTAGAGGATTCATAATGAAATCTGACTGGCCAGACCTTACACAGGCAACCACAGCTGCTATGAGTGCCGGGGAGCAGCTGTCCTGCTGCTGTACCATTCTCCCTGGCCTCTGATTCTTAAAACTTTTCCAGTCATTCCTCTATAATGGTCCTTAAGCCTCTGGAGGAACAGGTATAATACAGATGTCCCACTGCGACACAAACCCTATTTCTGCCAATGCTCACCAAATTAACAACCAAGCAATTAAAAGGGCATAAATCCACATATATAACAAAACACAGAAGCTGGGTATAGTGGTATTCACAACCAGCACACAGTGGAAAAGTTTTTCTTTTGTTGTTGTTGCTGTTTTTGGTTTTTGTTTTGTTTTGTTTTGTTTTAAAGGCAAATATTTAATTGGGCCTGGCTTACAGTTTCAAATGTTTAGTCCATTTCCATCTTAGCAGGAAGAATGGTAGCATGCAGGCAGGCATGATGCTGGAGAAGGAGCTGAGAGTTCTGACATGAGAAGGCAGTCAGGAAGAGACTGTCTTCCAGCCAAGTAGTAGGAGGGGTTGTTTTGTACTGGCCAGAGCTCCAAAGACCACCACCCTAGTAATTTACTTCCTTCAAAACAAGGCTCAACATCCTAATAGTGCCACTTCTTAGGGCCAAGTGTATTCAAATCACCACAGTTTATATCTACTATGTATTCTTTCATGCATTCAAATATGATTAGGACATGCTAAATCTTTACTGCATTGATTATATTGACAAGGTTTTTCTCCAGTATGTGTTCTTTTATGTATTCAGACACTACTGTGGCATTTAAAGGATTTTCCAACTTGAGTGCATTCACAAGATTTCTGTCCAGTTTGTGTTCTTTTATGTCTTTGGACACTACAGTGATATGCATAGGCTTTACCACATTCATTACAGTCATAGGGCTTCTGTCCACTATGTGCTCATTAATGTATTTGGAGATGACTGTTATATGCTTTATCACTTTGGTCACACTCATAAGGCTTCTCTCCTGCATATTTTCTTTTGTGTATTTGACAGTGACTGTGTCCTGGAAAGGCTTCACCTCATTCATGACCTTCATGCAGTTTCTCTCTGATAGGAAGCAAATCTGCCAGTCAAACACATGGAATTAAGACATTTTCCAAAGCATGGTGACTAAAGAAAGATTGTTTCCTGTGTATGTTTTCTCAGGAAGCCACCACAGGATGCAAAATTATAAATACACAAAGGAAAACAGTGTACAGGAAGAAACAGCAGCACAATAAACATAAAAATCAAGTCCCAGGAGACTGGGAAAGATGCAGGTCAGGCTAGCAGTGGCACCCACCTGTGGAAGGCGGGGCACCCACAGCCTTCAGCAGAATGGATGAGAATACAAAGTTTCAGAGATTCAGGTTTTATTACAGATTACATTTCTAACAGTTTACATCAGTGTTTAGGAAGGGAAAGGGGGTTGCTACAAAATCAAAGTAAGACAAGCGTCAGCTCTGGAAAGATGAAATAGTGTATAAAAGGGAATGCACTTGTTAGTGTGTGGTCCACACTAGCGTTGCTGGAGCGAAGGGAAACTGGGTAAGCCCTCTAGTCTCTGCTGCTTTTAGTCACTTGTTTTCCTCACCAACAGGTGATGTGCATGAGCCGTGGGCTCCACACAGCTTCTCTGTAGATAACACCGAGAACTATAATTTCTTTCCAGGAAACAAAAAGCCAAACCCACATTAACTATTCTACAAGTCTGATGAACTGGTCAGAACATCTACAATTGTGGAGAACTATAATCTTAGGCTATTGTCAGCCCCCTTGATAGCTGTTTATTGTCCACAGCTGGGTCTACACTACTACCTTTATAACTTATTAGGTAAATCCCTTTGGCCACTGTAAAGTGTCATGGCCAACAACACCTACAAGCCAAAAGATAGGTTAACAGTGGAGAAAAACATAGCACTGGTTTGCCTATGTTTTACATAATATAAGAGCCTAGAGGACGAAGATCCAAAGATACTGAAGAGGCTTCCTGATTCTCTGCTCAGCATGGAGACAGGGACAGCCAAATAGAATCATGCTGAGTGGAAGGGTAGAGTTCATTAGAAATACAGGAGATGAAGGGAACCCCAAAGGCCTATTTGCTCCCTCGGGTGCTCCATGGCCTCTTGGTTACAGCATGTCTCCATCCTAGGTCTGAAGCAGGACACCTGTAGACTCGGAATCCATCTCACTGTGGCCAGATCCTAAACGGCAAAGCTGGGGCAAGCTAAAAGTATGATTCTCATCTTCGTGGCTGGCTTTAGGGAAGGCAGCCACTGGTTTCTTTGACTTGCTGTGGGACAGAGTGAAGAGTGAGAGGCTGGGGCAGGAGGGTAGGAGAAAGCCAGAGGGATGTTTGTTCTGAGCCTACTTACTGGGTTTCACTTTGGGGTGTCATTTCCTCATCCTTAACATAATCTAAGATGGAAGCCTCCGTTTCCCATCTGCCTGATCCAGCCACCTCTGCCCTACCTGAACCGAGCGTGGATCAGTTGCCTGAGCAAACCAAGGCAAGTGGGAACCCAGGCTGCCAACCCATTCTCCAAAGTCCAGTGCAGAATCTGCCTAGGAAAACTGTCTCTTTCATAAATATAAGGCGGTTTTGCCTTCATGACCCCTTCTCTAATTAAAAAGAAAAGAAGAAATAATAAAAAAAAAAAATATTGGTACGAAGATTAATATAAAACAGACTGGGTTCACTGTTGTCTATTTACTTATTAATACTATTTGGGTCTTTCTGATTTTAAAAGTAATTAAGACCTATTCAAGGGCTGGGCTATGGGCGCTGTACTACAGGTAAAAAGGAAATAAATCCTGAGAAGCTGAAGCAGGAAAAGGGTACAGGCAAAGGGTGTGATCTGCTGCCCCCTGCTGGTTGTTGTGGGAAATTTTTACGAAGCAGGAAATTTCAAAGTCTCTTGAAGCCAACCGTATTTGCAGAACTTGATACTGCTTGTCACTTCCATACTTTAGAAACACTTTAGAAACCTCACTGAGTTTCCACGGGCTGTCTAAATCTTTCCCATTTCCTGGGTGGCTAGGCTTATGTCCACTGATGTCGAATAGTTCCAGAGATTCAGTTTTGTACCCAAGTTCACCCAAGGTGACATTGGTAGCTGGGGAATCCATGACCTCTGAGCCTGGTACTTCCCTGCCCTGTCAACAGATACGACCTACAGCCATTGTGGGCTGGGTAGGAACTGCTCTTGCTTCTTGCCACCCTGGCAAAGGCTGCCTCTTTCACCTTCTACCTGGCCTGGAAAGTAAACATCAAGAGCCAAAACAGTGCAACACTAGGATCCAATGCGCTTCCAAACCCCCGCAAATACATCCTGTTCTGTACCACAGACATCCGAGTTTGTGAGGCTTCTTTTCTATCCATTGTAGTTTATTTGTGCTGCCATAACTAGAAACCCTATGATAGGGTGGTCCAGAAACTTATTACTCCCAGCTCAGGAGGCAAGCCTAAGATCAAGCTGCCTGCAGATTCAGTGTCTGGTGCATAGATAGTGACTTGGTGCCCTATCCACACACAGCAGAGGGGCAAAATTGCTCTGGAGTCCGAATTCCATCCTGAATGATCTATCCTCATGACCTAGTCACATCTCAAATGCTCCACCTCTAGTGTGGATTAATTAGCTCACTGCTCAGCGCACTCACCTGGATGGCTGAAGGCACACCAACATGGGGTTATTACCAGGAACACACATGGTCCCCTTCTGCAAATCTTTAGCCTTGGAGATAACAGAATTTTAAAATGATGCCAGAGGAAACTCAAGGACAATTTTGTTCCAGTTGGAGAGAAAAGTAAGGCAGGCAGGCTTAGCAACAGAATGGCATGGGGACACAAGGGGTTCTGAGACAGACAGACAGAGACAAAGAGACACAGAGCCCCCAGAGGTCCAGGATATCAGGTTTATGGTTTTAGTAGGTCTATAAAAAAGAGAAAGGGGAGGGGAAACAAAAGTTATGTTTTGTGAGCTGGAACTCAGCGGAAGTTTTGCAGTGACTTCAGGGAGGGAAGGAATTCCTGTGTCCGTGAGTATGCATCTCATCCATGGGTAGGTACCGTTCCATCTTTTTAAAGGGTATTCAGCTGCATCAGCTTTTTCTGCAGTGTGGCCTCCTGGCCAGGTGATTGACAGGCCCGTTTGGAAAGGGAAGGGCCAATGGACCTTTGGGACAGCTTCCAATATCATGTCTCCACCTACAGACAGAGGTTCAGCTTGGATCCACTTCTTTGGTTAAAACCTCATGAAAGTGAGTAGATTAAAAAGAACTAAAGAAAGATAAAATCTATGAAATAAGCACATTTTACCAGGAGCAAACACCCTACTTTTGATGGGCTTCCACAAAGCCTAGCTGCCTCCGTCTTCTTCCCTTCCTGAGTTGTTTTAAGTCTTGAGGTGTCACATTTGTGACATTCCTCTCTCCTTTCATGTGGCCTTCTAAATCTTAAGGAGGGTGCTCTGTGATATTCCCCCTTTGCTTAAGGTTAATGTGCTACCAGAGATACAGGAAGTGGAGGCCAAAGGCAATTCAGAGAGGACAGGACCCACTTTGACCTTCCCACATGCTGTGTAACTGCCTGCTGTGCTACCTAGTAAGGTAGACGTTATGCTTGACCAAGGGCCTTCCTGCCACATACTGTGCCCCACCCCAGGTCCAGAACTGATGGGACCAAGTGACCCTGGGCAGCTATGAACGCTGAGACAAAATAAGTCTTTTTCAGGTACCTATCACAGCCTCCAGAAAGGTATTGAAAGATTCTCTACTCACCGTCACTTGGGGGTTAGGATTACAATATATTCGGTTCATCATCACCCAAGAGATTCTTCTCTGGGAGAGTCTTGTGCTACTGGCCTCGGAGCCAAAGGCCAGGGCTCCACCTCAAGAAATTCCATTTTACTGCAGCAAGGCTGAACTGTGAGTGACATTCACACAAAGAGTCTTCTTCAGCCCTGCATCCCAGGATCCAGATTCAGATAAAGCCACCGCCCTGAATTCTAACTCCCTTTCCTCAAGCCAAGCCTGAGAGGGATTCAGTAGGTGATGGAAAGTGGCATTTGCATTTATATAGAATCCCAACTTTTCAGTAATTAATCAAAGTGCTAAGCCACCTAGACAAATCCTTCAGGGAAAGCTTGCAAGCTAAGCCCTGGTGCACCTTGTGTGAAGGACAGCATTAGCCTCTCTCTCCCCTGTTTAAAAAAAAGGATGATTTCAGATGAGGCCAAATCTGGCATGAGGCCACCTACGGCTCACCACCTTTTATCTCTGTGATAGGATACCTTCTGCACAGGAAGGCTCTGTCCACTTATCCCAACGTGGAGATCCTCCTTCCCACCTTTCTATCCACTCTGTGAACAGAGCACTCCATGATTAAAAGGAAAGAAAGTCTGGGGGGAGGGGATGCTTTCTGAAGTAAATGAGAAAATTCAAGAACAGTCCATAAAGCGTGGTTTGAATACCCACCCCATTGGCCGACTGGGACAGTAGCCACTCCGAGGCAGCAGACTGAGTTAAGCTTCTGAGACACTTGTAATCACAACTGCACCTCTGGATTCCTCTGGATTACACTGGAATGCACTGAGGACACTTCCCTGGTAAAGGACAGGAAGGCTTGTTGTGAAAACGTATGGGAGAAAGAATCAAGAGATTGATATATAATGTAAATAGGAGTGGGCCCCAAGCTGTCCACCTAATAGAGAACTTATCTCAGGGAGGAAGGTGTTAGGCTTGGCAGACAGAAAGGCAGAGGCTGGGGGATGAGGGGTGGGGGGAGGAGGTAGATGGGTAGACTGAGTTGAATACACTTCAAGCAAGCAACATGGAGGGCATCTTAATGAGTAAACATATGTGTGTGTGTGTATGTGTGTGTGTGTGTGTGTGCATACATACTGTTTATATGTGTATATATATCATATTATATATCTGCTATTATATATTATATATAATATATAACACATATTATAGAATATAATATATCATTAATACAATAGATTATAGATTATGCTATATAATATGTACTATATTATATAATTATATATAATATATGGTGTATAATATATTAATTATATTATATAATAATTATATAATATGTGATATATAATATTTAACATATCAATGAGAACTCTCCAGGGAGAGAAAAGTTGTAAGAACAAAAAAGCCAGTGTCATAGAACTTAATTCCCCACTCAGCTTTCAAAGCCTCAGATTCTTAAAGTGAAACCTGGAAGAAAGTTTACTCATCTGCTGTGGTCACCCTTCCCTCGAGAGATTAAATGAAAAGCCCACTACTTACTGCTAACCCCTAACTTTATGCGGTCACAGAAGCTTGGGTATCACCACTCCAAACAGTTTGCCAGTGAACTTTCCACCATGCTGTCTCCTAGACAGCTTCCGAACTATGAGAAATGGTTGTTGTCCCCCTGTCCGTGGTATTTCTGGCTAAGCCACCTACACTAAGGCAGACATTACTCTAACCCACCGCATATGCTTGTCTCCTGTTCCCATGCCCACCATAGCTGGGCTTTTTAAGGTTTATGCTATGGCTGTTAGTCTGTGTATGGCAGGTTGCATGGGAAGGGGCATGCATACTCACCCATATGCCATCCAGAGCCACAGAGAAAGAAGACTTGGGCTGGGGCAGGCTAGTAGAGGGGGTTCCGTGCAGATAGAACTGGAAACGAAGGGCCTTCACCTGGGGCTGAGAAACCCTGAAGGGTGAAAAGATGAAGTACTCCAGGTCTGGGTGGGTGTATGGGAGGGGGCTATGGCTGGTAACTTGGGGCTATCCTAACTGGAGACCTTAGTGGAGAGTGGAGAGTGAAGAGTTGTCTGTGTCTGTGGTTTGCTCTTCCGGGTCAGAGCCTCAGGTTAAATTAATTAAATTAGGGCCATTTATACAACTCAGAGCCTGTTTCTGAAGGGTCAATTCAGGGTCATTTCTAGAACTGGTATTCTGTTTCTAACATGCTCTTCGTGCTTAGCATGTGTATATGACCATCTGACCAATTCTGTCCCCCTCATCTTTTAGGTCTGGTGCCCCTCTGTCTACCAGTTGCCACCACCATGTTGCTTTCTGATTGTTTTCAATACTTGGTATACACCCAAGTAATTAGCACTTTATTTCATTAAAAAAAAAAAAAAAACTAAACTAAACTAAATTACCGCCCTCATTGCCCAATATGCTTCTCTCTGGTGGCACAGATGCCGGTGTTTAGACTGTCTTACTGTGTCTGCTCACATAGTTCAACAGAAATACTTTTACTTGTTGCCTCCCTCAATGGGGCACCAGCTTGGCTTAAATGACCCAGAGCTCAGCAGCAGCTTCCACTAGACAAGAGACTGAACACAGACCCAGCTCCAAATAAAAGCCTTTCTGTGGACCTAAGAATAGAGAAGAAGCCAGTTGTGACAGCAGTCAAGGTGGAAGTCCCTGAGGGTGAAGGCTGAAGCCTCCCTCTACTGCTGGGTTGAAAGGACCCCCAAACTGCACAGATCACCATGGCAACCCAAATGACTCATCTGAAAATTGAGGGTCATCTTTAATTTACTGACAGTAAGCAGGGTGACTGTTCTGTTATCAGAGTGTTAACTCAGAGCATTCAGTCTGCAAGCCACAGAGCTAAAGGATTTGGGCATAGCTGTTCTTCACTCACATGCTGAAGTTCAAATAAAGGGTTCCTTCTGCTATTGAGGAATGTGAGACCAGGGGCAACAAGTGGCCATGAAGAGATAGAGGCAGAAAGACAATGGCTACAGTAATCAGACACACCAGGATGGTGGTTCGTGAAAGGTGCATTTTGTATACATTATTGATAACTTTCGCAGAGGAAAAATAGGTGTTGTTTTTAGAGTAGGCAGATGGTTTCAAACTTGGCCGTGTTTCCTGAGGTAAGAGACAAATAGAAAGAACAAACCTCCCTGTGTAGGAGAATTAGGGCATTTGCATCCCTTTGATGTGGTGTTACCTAGCAACACACAGGACACATCATTCTGTTTTGTCTCAGAAATACATCTGTCTGCTGGCATAAATAAGTCCCATGTGTTGTATATTTTTTAAATTATTTGTTTTATATCTGAAATTCACATTGATCCAGACTTCTTATATTTTTATTTGCTAAACCTGACATCCCTATTTTTTTTCTAGAAGAACAGGAAATGGAAAGTCCCATAGAGTTGGGATCAAGATGGAGTCCAGGACATAAGAAGAGGTTGTTGGGAAACCATCCAGTGAGCAGCACAGAGGATGTTTCTACGGAATAGATCTGTGATGCTTTAACGCCAGAACATACAGGAGAGAGTTGGCATTTGCAGTTAAAGCTATGACACAAACAAAAGGTTAACCAGGAGATGTGCAAGGGGGAACACGCTTATTCAAAAGTATTTTAGCTAGTAGTGAGCAAAACTTGAAGAACATTGAAATTTCTGATTCTTTTTGTACTACTCCTTAGCCTGGTCTTTGAACGGCTAAAGTTGAGATTCTAGTGTTGCTCTGCAGGTGGCAGCATTGCCAAAAAAATTATCAAGCCTGGAAAACACACACACACACACACACACACACACACACACACACACGGGTCCCTGCAAAGAGATCATCAACTTTTCTCCTTCAACCTCCAAGGAAATTTAAGCGTGAATAAAAGCAAACTTCAGCACTTGTGACCTAGAAAAGGGCGGAGCCACAAAAGGAGAACAGAAATTGTCTGTGCAACACGTTTGTCCAAGGCAAAAACTACTCCCCCCCCCCAACTGCCCAATCGGTTTGGTTTGGTTTTAAATTAACTTTGCTTTCCACCTTCTAAAACAAGATTCAGTACCAATGGATTGTTCAAAAATTGTCTACTGGATAAAAGGCTATGTTATTTTGAGCTCTGAGCCGTTTCTGGTTAAATACACCAGAAAAATGCATGTCTGTAAGATTCTCAAGACACAGATCGCCCACCTCCCTGAGGCCCTGCTGCCTAGCTGGCTCAGATGGCACTGGGCTCAGCGATCCTCAGGAGGCACCACCTACAACTGAAAAGGACTTTAGCACTAGTTGGCACAAAATGCCGGAGTAGCGCGGACACCCACATCTGATTACAGCATTTTACAGGGCTTACAGGGTTCAGAGACTATCTGGTGCCACGCCATTAAGAAAATCACGTGGTTTCCTCATGATTAATGATTGCCGGGCTCTGAATAAGTGGCCCAACCTTTGTATTTAAAGAGCAGGTGATCCACGCAGACAGATAATCCAGGGCTCGCCCTAGGAGCTGCAGAAAGCCTCTATCAAAGAAAGACGAGCAGAGGGCTCTGGTTTAAAGAAAAGGTGCGGAGTCAGTCTTGTCAGCACCTGCCCAGTTCCTCTTTTCCAAGACAATGCGGCCTCCCTGAAAGGCACCTGCTGCTCCCCAGCGCCCAAACCTGTGCTCACTTCTTCAGGCAAAAGCTATCTTCAGGCGAGTTTAAACTTGAAGGTGTTAATTGCCCACACCAGGGCGTTTGAGAGCTTGTCTAATTTGCTCTGGAAAGCGGGGTGTTGCCTCGCTTAAAGGAATTTCACTGTGAGCAGGTGTGTCAGCCCTTCCAGAGAGAAACTCTGGGGCTGTTGCTGAGCTGGGCCAGTCGGGCAAGGGGTGTCCGGCCTCCGTGCCGTTTCCTCACACAGGGTGGCCTAAAGCCTTACTCCTGATATGCTTCAATGGAAACAAATCTAAACCTGCAGAACAAGAGCCCTGGGTTTAACCAACTCTTCCCCTGACTCCCAGGACTATCCAGAGTAGTTCCATTAATGAGTATTGAGCTTAAAAAGAAAATAAATAAATAAATAAATAAATAACAATCCCTTAGCCAAGCACAGTGGCATATTCTCAGAATCTCAACACTCGGGAGTCTGAGGCAGGAGGATGACTGGGATCCATAGTGAGGTTCCCGTTCAAATCATTGTCGTCATTATCATCCAATGAGGAGCTTTTAACAAAAAATAAAGATGTTGCATCCTCTTGCTATCTCCTTCATAACTAAAAATACCAGTAAGCACAATATCCGTGGTTGTGTCCCATTTGAATATCAGAAGAAGGAAGGGGAGAGTGAAGGAAAGAAGGGAGAGGGCACTAGCTTAAAAAGCCTTTCATCTGTGACATATGCTCACCTCTCTCTGCCAAGCAAATGGAGTACTTGCCTTCAAGAAGAGGGTCAAGCCAGTCTCCATCTTCTCTACTAAGGGCATCCTGTCATCTCTGGTAGCAGAGGCGATCTACCCAGCTGTAGATAGTATTAGAAATCTGGAGATGTTACACACCCCATTCTGCAGGGCAGAGATTGGTCCACAGACCCTGAGACTTCCATCACTGGCCAGAAGGATGCTGAGAAATGCCCCCTTTCTGTCCCTCTAGAATTCTGGCTGAACGGCTTCCTGGAGAAGCTTCTCATCCCCATTGTGTGGCCCCAGAAAGTCAACCTTCAGAGGTGGGGCTTTGAGTTCTTCCATCACTGGCGTGATATACACTAATGGAGCAAGGCTGGACCTTCTTCACTTTGTGAAGTAGTAATGGTCCCCACATTGGTCTCCTCTCTTTCCTGCCCTCACAAACCCCTTAGAAGGAAGGATCGGGTGTTGCAAGGAGCTACCATTCCCACCCCAGCCCACCCCCTGAGGAGAGGAGGCCCTTAGAGACCCTCCCTCCTGCCATACTAATTCGCTCTGTATCTCTTAACGGCCTGTATCCATTTACTCAGTCTTCTGCAAATATTTGAGAAAAAGGTAACATATCCCAAGCACTTTTCAAGGCCTAGGAAATACAATATCCCTTCCTTCCTAGAGCCTGCTGGAGAATGTGATAATAAAATACACAATTGTGAAGGGTGCACAGAATCGAGACAAAGGAGGTGCACTTGATGTTGCTCAAGCTGTCCCATACGATTCAGGATCCCATTTAACCCTACTTGATTACAAGCTAATTCCTTAGCTTATCATCATGTCCTGGAAGGTCAGAGAACATGAGAGTCTTGGTCCTAGATCAGAAGCAAGGGACTTTAGTTCTTATCCCCTCTGAGCAGTGTGCAGAGTGCCTTTCCCTCACCAGGCCAGATGAATGCTGTCAGGCCCTAAGTAGCATGGGAGCTCAGGAGGCCCCTGCTTATAGTCTACCCATTCACTGGCAGAGAAAAGAAAGTCTCTGGAAAGTCATCCTTTTCAAAGACTGTTACCTTGTTCTTTAAGGCCATTCATAGCAAACACAGCTCAGAGAAAGGCCCCAGGGGAAGCACACATGGGACTTTGCATTCTTGGAAGTCCCAGCAAGAATATTTGGGGTCTCAGAAGAACTCCTATTTCTAGAGCAACTTTGCTGGGAAACTTCCCAGACCCAGAGCTTGCTCCACACCCCTTATTCTCCTTTTAGATTGTTTTTTACATTCCATTTTAATGCTTAACCTGGTAAACCTGGGTAGCCACCAACAGAAGGTAAGGAGTTAGGAACTATGCTCCCTCCTGCTGGCAAATGCTCTGAGGTGGCCTTAGGTAAAGGGTTTAATTTCTTCTTTCTGGGATTCCTCACCTGTAAATGAGAGATAATGATATTTTCCTACCTCCTCTTCAGAATTAATTAATGGTTGTGCTGACCTCTGGGTCTACAGATGAAAGGCTGTCATTGCAAGCCACATGTGTCAACATTACTTCATTACCAACGTCACATCATCATTGACATCATTTCACCTCCACCACCACCACCACCACCATCATCAACATTGTTATCACCATAGCCACGGGTCCAGATGATAAAAGCTACAGAATTCCCAAATGAAGCTTCTGAAAGCCTCCCCCTTGCAATCTCTTTCAGCCTCCTCTTCTACACCTTCCCAAAGAACCAACCAACTCTCCTCACCTTTGGCATTTCACTCTCAGCAGCCAAAAGCTAGCTATCATCCTAGGACCCCAGTTTCACACACACTCGCTTTCCTGTGCCCTTCTCCCAGCAACTGAGCCTGCACACTTAGGACAAACTCCAAAGGAAGACTATTAAACAGATGGACCCGAATTGGGTGAAGGCAGCCTTGAGACACTTTCAGAAGGACTCAGGAAAAATAAAAAGGCCTCACCCCCAGAATTTCCCACTAAATGATTAAATTACTACACCTTTCCTACTTCTTGTGCGAAATTATACAGAGGAGCAGCATTTCCTTTCAATGTAATGTAATGATGTAGAATACTACATCAGAGGTTCTCAACCCTCAAAGGGGTCAAATGTTGGACAGCCTGCTATAAGATATTTACATTACAATTTATAACAGGAGTAAAATTACAGTTATGACATAGGAACACAATAATCTTATGGTAGGGAGGAACTGTATTATAGGATTGCAGCACCAGAAAGTTGAGAACCCCTGCTTTGTATGGACCATTCCATCCCTGGGAGCTCATGACTCTTTAAACTCAGTAAGATGTTGAATTCTGGTGGAAAATTGAGATCCTCTTGGTGTATTCGTATGTTTTCTGCTCCTATTGATGACTACTAGAGGCTAGATAAGTTTTGAAGAATTAAAGTTTTCTTTAATCCATGATTGTAAAGGGTTGGAGGTCCTTGGAGAGTCTGTGTTTGGGGCATCTTCTTACTGATACGATCCCTGCTGAGTCTCATAGTGAGAGAAATCCATACAAGAAAAACAAACTGGTTTGTAACAGACCCACCCACTCTTGGGGATAAGACATTATTTTAGTAGACCAATCCATCAGAAAGACCTAACCATCATGACCTAATCATTTCTTAAAGATCCCACCTGGTCCTACAACGTCACAAGGGAGACCAAAGTTTAACAGGAGTTTTGGCGTGGGCTCTAAACAGTAGCACCTGAGACTCTGACTTAGCCAGCTGCTTGCACTGAGATGAATTGGTAAGTGGTGGTTTGCTGCACTCTCCACCTTGCCGAGAAGTTAAAATGAATGTTAAAATGTTGATTAGAATTCAAGTACCTCTTGACTGTAGATTAACATTCAAATGTGAAAGCTGCTGAAAGTTGACTGAGTCAGCCACTGGGTCAGCAGTGAGGCCCAGCTCCTGTGTAAGGGCAAGTTGCACAAGGAAACTAAAGTTGTTGAGCTTTCGGGGACTCAGATATTACCTGGTGGTGATCATTTGTACTTCCTCCTGTGTGCTGGGCATTGTTCTATTCCTCTTGTATAAAAAAAGTTATAATCCTCAAACAAGGAAACAAATTCTATTATTGCCTCTGCTTTACAAGAAACAAAACAGAGAGACAAAGGGCTTCAATGCCCAGCTCCCTGTGGGCAATGCCCCTGGGAATGGGGTCCTTCTGGCTGGAAGAAAGCCTGGTGAGCAAGCCATGGAGACCAAAGCAGTAAGCAGCGCCCCTCTGCGGTCTTTACTTCAGTTCCTGTCTCCAGGTTCCTGCTTGAATTCTTGACTTCCCTCAGTGATGAACTGAGATGTGGAAGTGTACACCAAATAAATCCTTTTCTCCCCAGGTTGGGTTTGGAGAGTGTTTTATCTCAGCAACAGGTACAAGGACACTGAGTCCTGGGCTAAAAGGTTCAACACGAGACTTTAGAACGGTGGTTCTCAGGTTGGGGGTCATGACCCCTTTGGGGGTCAAGCAATCCTTCTACAGGGGTTGCATATCTGATATCTTGCATATCATACCATATCATATTATGTCCCGCCCTGCAGGACCTCGTTATTTCGTGGGATCGAGGGGGACCAAGCCTGAAAGAAAAACGGGCGAAAAAGAGGAGCAAGACCAAGCAAAATCTTGTCAAGGTCTCATTTATTCTTGAAACATAGGCTGTTTTTAAAGCAGAAGTGAGGCAAAGGGAGGAGTGGGAATGAGGCAAAGGGAGCTTGTGGTTTCTGGTCACTCCGGCTCATCGATCTTCAGAATGGCCAGTTCCCAGAGCATGGGAAACAATTAATCTTCAAACAATTGTGACCAGTTCTCAGAAGGTACCACAAGGCTGTGCCAAGCTTGGTGGGGTCAGGTTCCCAGGAGCAGCATGAAGACTTCAGCTCCGCTTCAGCTCCCAAAATCTCCCCCTTCTATATTTAGTAAAAATGAGGTCGGTGGGCCACCTGTCTTAGGTCTCATGCCTTAGGCCTCAAGTTGTAATGAGATGGCCCTCTTCCCGAGGTCATGATGGGCAACCCAGACAATGGACTCACAATATTCCCATCATCGGATGACCATCACAGCAGTTGGTGAGGCTCCTGTCTTAGGCTATGTGAGTGGTACCCATTGCTGGCATCACAGACCAGGGGGCGGCGATGAGTTGCCTGTCATTGGTTGGTCCCACAGCTTATGGCCTCAAAGGGGTCATTGGGAGTCTCAGAGAGCCACCTTAGGAGAGCTTCAACAACCTGTGGTACCAGGGGGTCTCTATTTCTTTTGCCAGGACTGAGAACTGTAGGCCACTGGGTGAGGGACCAGGGGGGAGATCCTCGGTGGATTCTTGGGCACTAAGGTGATGGTAATGAACAGCAACGGTCTTGCAGAGAGCAGAATCACTCTGTGACTTAACAAAATTAGTTAATTTGTTAAAGGCCCAAGGGCCAAACGCACAAAGCAATAAAAGGCCCACAAAGGGTCCCAGGAGGCTAGGAAGCAATGTAGAAAGCCAGGGGGAGGTGGAAAACCAGTTTTGATACCAAGCTTTGCTCTGTTCTCTCTTTTTTTTTCTTTCTTCTAGGCTCTGTTTTATTTTTTCAATGCTGTCCTCAACTAGCCCTGTTTTGTCTGCATAAAAGCCGCATTCTTCCTTAAGTGCGGCACATAGGCCACCTTCTTATAAAAAGACAAGGTCTAGTCCCCTTCTGTTTTGTAAAACCACCTCTGACAGGGACTCTACAGAGACTTTAAGGTATTTTAACCCTTGTGGTAACTCGCGAATGTCATTATCAATAGCTGTAGAAAGTTGGTTATACTGTTGGGTGGAAGTAACTAAGGAAGCTATGCCTGTTCCTGCCCCTGCACCAGCCAGGCCCAAAAGAACGGCCAATGTAATGGCTGTAATGGGCTCTCTCTTTTGAGCGAAGTGTACCCCGCTCCCAAAACGTAAGCAGCTCTTCTGCATGATGAAAGGTAATCTTTGGAAGAAAAATAACCAAAACACAATAATCCCTATATATCAATAGAGAAGCAGAAACTACATAAGAAGCAAGTCCTGTGGAGCAAATAAAGTAGGTATTATTGGGTGCCTGGATATATTGAAAAGTGGTATTAACTGTAATTGTCTGATTGCAAATCTCCTTTAACTGATAAGGAGGGACCATTTTGGGGGCCAATAAACAGAGACCCAATCCGGAGACCTGGGAAAGGGTTAATCCATGACTCCCGGTGTTGCTCCATCTCAACAGGTTGGTATCATTGGTATAGAGGGGGTCACCAAGAATAGCCACTCCCTCGTAGAAGGGAGGGTGAGGGGAACAGCAGACCCAGCATTCTGTATATTCTGTCTGGTTGTTGAGTCTTAGGGTCTCAACAGAGGCATTGACCAACTTGAGAATAACATTAGCGGATGAGGGGGGGCCCCATAGGAAGGGTGGGTAGAAATAGGGTGGTAGCAGAAGGGACTGAGGTCGACCCGGGGGCAGCTGGTGGTTTAGGAGGCCCAACCAGGGCACTGTCTGGGCCAGGGCATAAGGCTGTGTTAGGTCCAACAGCTACTGAAGGCCCCTGTGGAAGTGTCTTTATGAGCTTAATTTTAAATGTGAGGCCGATGTCATGCCCTGACATATAGAGTCTCAATCCCCATTCGTAACCTCTGGAATTGTCCCAGGAGGCCCTTTTTCCAGCATCAGTGAAGACGATGGAAAGAGGATTGCACCATTGATCTTTACATTCCCCTTCGATGGGGAGGGGGTCAGTACCAAGGTTGTATCTGGAAGGATTTTTTTCTCTTTAGAATAATATAATCCCAGGTGGAAGAGGGCTTCCAATAAGTGTCTCCAGAGGTCTCGCAACCCCAGGAGGTGCAGTAATAATCAGAAGAGAAACCACACTTTGTGTTAAGAGAGCAGTCTCGATGTCCCCCGGGGCATATATATATATATATATAGGGACCGTTTGTAAGAGGGACCTTTTCATTGGAGATCCACATCCCGGGAGCCAAACTGGCTGTGAGACAGGATTGGGGGGCTTTTGTTGTGGCACAAAGAAGTCCCGATAGTCCCAATAGTCATAGGCCCCAAGGGCCAGCACACATAGATCAACCTGTAAGGGGCCCCACGGGATATTGGTAGAGAGCCGAGAGGTTGAATTAGCTATATCTCCTGCCTCATTAAGAATTACCCATGTAAAGTTAAAAAGTTGATGTGGTGAAGGAGGACAGCTCACGGTACTGAAGCACAGTAGGGCCTTGAGAAGAAGCCATGGAGGGAACATCTTCAAAGGGAGGAACGATCCTTGTTTCTTGTTAGACCTGAAATTAAGCCTCAGAGTATGGGCATTAAGGTGATGTAAGTCATGGGCCTGTTATGCAGCAGTGAGTGGGGGAACAGAAAGCACAGAAGCAATTATCTGAGTGGCTTGATCTACTTTATCATTGCCCTCAGACAGTGGTCCAGGCAATCCAGAATGGGCGCGAATGTGCCCAACAAAGAAAGAGGCCTCACGGGCAAGAATTAATTTTTGTAGTCTGGAGAATAAGGGAGAGGCATTGGTGGAGGGCGGATATATGGAACAACTTCCAGGAAGGGGCACAGAGGAGGCCACACAGGCACTATCCGTATAAAGGTTAAAAGGCACATCTGGTAACATCGCAAAACCTTTAATAATGGCTGTCAGTTCAACAAGTTGTGCAGAGAGGAAGGCTGTCATAAAGCGAGAGACCACTCCATTAATACTAAAAGCAGCCATGCCTGAAGAAGATCCATCAGAAAAAACTAATGTGGCTCCAACAATGGGGGAAGATGAGTTGGTCTTGGGGGAAAACCCCACTTTTGCAAGAGCTTTTGAGCACACTAAAATGTCCTTTCCAAGAACATTTTTGTATTTTGTACAGAGTGTGGCCAGGGTCAGTGGCCTGAAAAATCATAGTCTGAGGAGTCAGGACAGAGAAGGGAACATCTGAAGTAAGCACAATGAACTCTGCCTCTTTTTGGGTAGACTGAATGCTTCCCAAATACCTGACAAGCCTGGTGCCACTTAGGTGCAAACTGGCCTAATTTACAAAACCAAAAGTGAGGTGGGAATTGATGCCAGAAAATATCATTTATAGTAGTCACCTCAGAAAGAACAGTAGGTGCTTGTGTGTGGGAGGATGGGGTAGGGGACCAGCTAACAAGGCCAAGTCCTAAGCTAGAGCCAGTCATGGTTGCACAGGGTACTGCCATGTCTGCAAATTAACTATATAGGGGATTCAATGCAGCCCACAGGCCGTGGGCATGAACTCTGCCTTACATCTATGGAGCTGCTCTGGAGTTGACTCTCAGTAGCTACCTGCTCTCTGGATTTAAAAGCTCTCTTTATCAGTATGTCAGACAAACACCCAGCATAGGCCATAGGCACTACTGCTCTGATGTCTACTGCTGGGCCCTTCTCCTCCAGTGTTAAGAGCCCTTCAGTGAAGAATCTCCACAAAGATAAAGATGTTTGGTCTCAAAAGTAGACACATAATTAGCCATCAAGTAGAAAATGAATGTTTCCCCTTTTTATCAAGATGAGTCGGAAAAGGAGCCCCCAAATCAGAGGTGGGAATTTTAAGGGGGGACTTACATGTTAAAGGAGGGTCATCATCCATCAAGGAAGGGTAGGGGGGCCTCGGAAGGGAGGCTTTGGCTTCCAGACCTCCCGGCCTCGGTTGGGGGAGTCCCGAGTTCAAAGGAGCGGACATATCAATGACCACTGAGGGAGAATTGGAAGGAGCCTGTGTATTGGAACGTTTTTTCTGGGAGGGAGGCCAAGGATCCTGCATGGGACAGAGGGCGGAGACAGTATTCTGCCACTGACAGTAATTGTTTGTCAGGGTCAGAAGACACAGCCTCAACTATGTCTCAGCCTCAGCTATGTCTCTGATCAGTCCCCAGTATGAAAAAACGGTGGCAGGGACAGCATCTGGTCCTTCACGTTCCAATTTTTCATTAAGATCTCTTCCAACCTTTTGCCATTTTTTTCTGTGGATCTCTGGATCATTTATTATAAACCAGGGACAGGCCCCATCTATAAATATAAAAAATCTAATTAAATCCTTTTTCTTAACTCTAACTCCTCTTTCCCTGAGTGTTCCTTTTAAGTCTTTAATGAAGACTGCTTCCTTAGTGAGTTTCTGGCCCATTTTTTATATGAGACGGACAGAATCACTTACCGAGGACGAAAACTTCTCATGAGCGGTGAGGAGTGTCCTCAGTCTACACTGGGGCTGGCGCTACGCCTCTTCTGGGCTGGGGTCCGTCTGGCAGAGGTCCGTACCTCGAGCCCAACGTTGGGCGCCACTTGTCCCGCCCTGCAGGACCTCATTATTTCGTGGGATCGAGGGGGACCAAGCCTGAAAGAAAAACGGGCGAAAAAGAGGAGCAAGACCAAGCAAAATCTTGTCAAGGTCTCATTTATTCTTGAAACATAGGCTGTTTTTAAAGCAGAAGTGAGGCAAAGGGAGGAGTGGGAATGAGGCAAAGGGAGAAATGGGAAGCAGGGAGCTTATGGTTTCTGGTCACTCCGGCTCATCGATCTTCAGAATGGCCAGTTCCCAGAGCATGGGGAACAATTAATCTTCAAACAATTGTGACCAGTTCTCAGAAGGTACCACAAGGTTGTGCCAAGCTTGGTGGGGTCAGGTTCCCAGGAGCAGCATGAAGACTTCAGCTCCGCTTCAGCTCCCAACAATATTATGACCCATAACAGTAGCAAAATTACAATTATGAAGTAGCAACAAAATAATTTAATGGTTGGGGGACACCACAACTTGAGGAACTATATTTAAAAAGTCACAGCATTAGGAAGGTTGAGAACCACTAGTTTATAATATAGACACGGCTGCAAGCAAAATGAACAAAAGAAAACTTAGGCACAGTTTGTCACAAAAGTTAACTCAATGTAGGTCTCAGAACTGCATACAAAAGACATTTTATAAGACTCCTATGAGATAATATTTTTAAAAATCTTAATTATTAGAGATTTATTTTTACATTTTTTTAAGCCCAAGGACAATTTTATTAAAGCTCAAAAAAACTCCTCAAGGCAGATGAGCTGTAAACCTCAGCAGGTGCCTAGAGAAAGCAGAGATACCTTTTAAAAATACACCAACAAAGGCAGAATCCAAATCGCTGACTTAAACTTTATTAAGTTTAAAACTCTTCCCAAGACAGACACTAATGAGAAGATAGAGTCCCTGAGAGAAACTATTTACAGAGCACACATCTAATAAAGAACTCAGGTCCAAACTATGCAAAGAACTCTTGAACCTCAACAGGCCATCCAATGAAAAGCCAGAAGATAGGACTTGACAGCCTGACAACCAAGATACACAGATAGCAAACAGCATCTGAAAAGATGCTTAACAGTGTGTCATTAAGGAACTGCAAATTAAAAGCTCTGCCAGGTGCAACTGCACTCCTGTTAGAATGGCTAGAATCCAAAATCACCTTACCACTGTAACTGCTGGCAAAGATGAAAAGGTGAACCATTCATTCATTGCCAGTGAGACTATGAAACAGTTCTCATACCTTAAGGGACAGTGGCATGAGCTATGACGGTTAAGAGTTGCTGCACAAACATGGGGATGGGGAGGGAGGGACAGAGTTCAGATCCCAGCACCTATGTAAAAACTGGGTGTGTCCTACACAGGCCTGTAACCCCAGTACTGAGAACGTGGGGTTTCCTGACTGGCAGCCTAGTTGAAAAACTCCAGCTCTAGATTCAGTAAGACACCCTGCTTTGGTTCAGAGGAACCAAAATATAGGCTGATAAAAACCTGACAGCTTCCTCTGGTATTTGCACACAAGCACAGGCATACATACACATGTGTATATACCAGGCATGCACAAGCTCTCTGTTACTCTGTCTTTCTCTCTCATTCTCTCTCTGTCTCTGTCTCTGTCTCTGTCTCTCTCTCACACACACACACACACATACATACTAAACATTCACTCCATGAAGCCACTATTACTCTGATACTACAGATAAATACATAACAAAAAGGAAAACTGCAGATCAATCTCTCTCTGATGAACATAGGCACAGAATTTTTCAACAAAGTATTTGCAAATATAGTTAAAGAATACACGAAGAAGAGGATCACATAACACAACCAAGGTGGTTTCCTCCCAAGGATACAAGGGTGGTGGTTGGTTCAATGTACAACAAATACATCTCAATAAGTACAATGTGTCATATAAATAGACATAAGTACAGGAATCACATGGTTTTCTCAATACATGTAGAAAATACAGTTCATCATGGCTTCACCACAGAAGGCTTGGAGAAATTAGGACTAGACAGACATACCTCAAAAACTATTTATAACAAATTCGTAGCCAGCACATTAAATGGAGAAAAAAAATGGAGAGAATTTTCTCTAAAATCTGGAATTAAACAATTAAGCCATCTTTTCTATGCTTAGTCTATTGTTATTCATATTGGGCTCAGTCTTAGCTAGAGCAACAAGACAAATAGGCTTACAAGTAAGAAAAGGAGGGGTCTGGAGAGATAGCTCAGCCAGTTAAGAGCTCTGACTGCTCTTTCGAAGGTCATGAATTCAAATCTCAGCAACCACATGATGCCTCACAACCATCCGCAATGAGATCTGATGCCTTCTTCTGGGGTGTCTGAAGACAGCCACAGTGTACTTACATATAATAAATAAATAAGTAAATCTTTAAAAAAAAAAAAAAAAAACAACAAATAAGAAAAGGAGTCAAGTTATCTATCCCTACTTGCAGTCAAAATGATGCTATGCTTAAATGATGCTACAGACTCTACCAGAAGACTTTCACATGCTAACAAACGCGTACAGGAAACTTGGAGAATATAAAAACAATATACAAAAATCAATAGTTTTTTATACACCAATAACTAACTTGCTCAGAAAAAAAAAAATAGGAGAACTATTTACCTCCAACAGCTCCTTTAACATTACCCAGGAACAAAGCAAAGCAGAGGAAATAAAAGACTTTTGTGAGGTAAGGTTTTAAGATCTGTTTTTGGGCTGTGAGAAGGCTCAGGAAGTAAAAGTATATAAACACACACACACATACACACACACACACATACACATACACACACACACACATACACATACACACACACACTCACACACACTTACACACCCACACACACATACACACACATACACACATATACATACACACACACATACACATACACACACATATACACACACACACACATACACATACACACACATATACACATACACACATACACACACACACATATACACATACACACATACACACACACACATACACACACACACATACACATACACACACACACACACACACACACACTGTAAATACCTGTGGAGGTCCCAAGGACAACCTCAGATTTCAATCATAGCCTTCGTTGTCTGTGATGGGATCTTTGTTGTTCAGTACTGTCTACACACCAGACTGGCTGGCCTACAAGCTTCCAGGAATTCTCATGTGTCTGCTTCCATCTTGCCACAGAAGCACTTGGGATTACAGACACATTCTTCTGTGCCTAGTTTACATGTATTCTAAGGACTTGAACTCATGTCCTCAGGCTTGAGTAGCAAGGGCTTTGCTCACTGTGCTGGCTAGCTTCATGTCAACTTGACACAAACTAGAGTTAACTGGAAGGAGAGAACCTCAATTGAAAAAAATGCCTCCAGAAGATCTGGCTGTATGGCATTTTTTTTTAAATTAGTGATTGATGGGGGAGGGCCTAGTCCATTGTAGATGGTGCCATCCCTGGGCTAGTGGTCCTGGGTTCTATAAGAAAGACGGCTGAGCAAGCCATGGGGAGCAAGCCAGTGATCAGAATCCCTCCATGGCCTCTGCATCAGCTCCTGCCTCCAGAATCCTGCCCTGTCTGAGTTCCTGTCCTAACTTCCTTCAGTGATAGAGTACTATGTAGAAGTGGAAGCCAAATGAACCCTTTCCTCCTCTGCTTGCTTTTTAGTCATGGTGTTTCTTCCCAGTAATAGAAATCCTAACTAGGATACCCAGTAAGCCAGTCATCTCTGTAGCCTGATGACTATGTCTTGCTAAGCAGAGCCATTTCTTTTTTATTCTAAAAAAAATTTTTGTCTAAGCACAAATTCTGCAATTTACAACATGGTTGGATTGCCACAAGTTGCACTTCATATCCCTCTCCTGTCACTGGGAGTATGTAAAAGAAATAAAAGTCAACATTACTGGCAGATAAGCAAAATATAGAATAATAATTGAACCAATGTGCAGCAGAAGCATGACTAATACACCTCATAGCCACAGAGGCTAGCCATGAAAGTCCTGTTTGCTCTAGTTCTTGGAGGAAGGAACATTTTAGGGGCTTTCTTTGTGTCCATTGAGCTATTTCTTTCAGTCTTCACAGGAATGATGAGAGTTGATATTTTTATTCAGATTTTACAGATAGGGACAGAACACTGTGGTACAGAAGCTCAGAAGTACAGGTCCTGGACATGGTTGCACAATCAGCAAAGGCTTTCTCAAACCCAAGCTGTGGTTTTTCACTCTCCCTGACTGATAACTGAAAACTACCCACAATGCTAAGTTCCTCCACCAGCCGCAGTCCTCAAGCCAAATGGTCCAGCATTCAGACATGGCCACTGAACCTTCACTGGGAGCAAAGGGAAATTTTTCTGCAGAACCTTGGTGCAATGCTTTCCTCGTCCTTTGTAAGGTGCCCCAGTGCTTGCTGAGTGATCCAGATAGCTTGTCCACCTGTTGTCTTCCAACAGAATCATGACCCTTACAGGCGAGCCCCAGAGCTGAGTAAGTTTGCAGAAAACTTATCTTAGAAATACTTTAAGGCTGTGAAGACAGTTCAGTTGAGAAAGTGCTACCCTTGCAAACATGAGAATCGGAGTTCAAAACCCTTAGACCCACGTAAAACTGCAGAGCATGATGGTGTGGTTTTAATCCCAGCCCTGGGAAGGAAGAAATGGACAGATTCCAGGGATTTGTTGACCAGCTAGCCTAGAGGATTTGTTAAATTCCAAGCCAGAGCAAGGTGAAGGTGGCACAGGCTTTTAATCCCAGCACTTGGGAGGCAGAGGTAGATAGATCTCTGAGTTCCAAGCCAGGCTGACCTACAGAGTGAGTTTCAGGACAACCAGAGCTACACAGAGAAATGTGTCTCGGAAAACAAAACAAAACAAACAAAAACAGCAATAAAGCAAAACAAAACAAACAAAAAACCCTAAGGTGAGCAGCTGCCTGGGAACTATTGGAAGTATGACAGGTTTTCTGGCCTTCATATGCATGCACATAAACTTGCACCTACCATGCACACACGCGCGCGCACACACACACACACACATACACACACACACACATCTATTCATACACATAAAGAAAAGTAAATACTTTAAAATCCCTTCTAGGTAGATACTGTTGGGGCTGATGGGGGACCATACTTGAGCCACTATAATGAACACATGGCTAGTTGAATGCATGGGAATAAGTGCCTATAATCTCAGCACTTAGAAGGCTGAGGTAGGAGGATAGAAAGCTTAAGGCCAGTCCGGGCCACAAAGGGAGCCCTGCCTAAAATGAAACTAAGTTGAAAGAGATGAGAAAAAGAGAGAGAGAAGGGAGGAAGGACGAAGGGGGGGGGATGGGAGCAGAGAAGAGCTTTTAAAAGGTAGAGTCATCATGGAGAACAATCCAACATGTCTGAGAGCTGAAACTTCTTACTTGCATGCTAGGGAGTTGCTTCAGAACGAAACCAGAACATTCTCAGCTCTAGTAGCCAGAAACAGCTGTAAGTTCTACAACGACCTTGAAGTAGGACAGCATATTTTCTTTCCAAAACAAAGACTCAGAAAACCACAGCTGCAGGTGGTGTGAAAGCAGCATCCTGGTTCTGAGTTTGCAGTGCCCTAAGGAGGTATTTTGGGGCCAGAGGAGAGGAGGGGTCACCCAGGAGCCCCTGCATTGTCAAGATTTCAAAGGCGTTTCTCAAAGATAAGCTTTTTAATTTTTTTTCTAAAAGGAAATACATAAAACTTAGGGTTAAAATTAAAGACTAGTGTTTTCTCCCACAATCACATACAGCTAACTCTAGAGACCTGAGTGCAATCTCAAATAAAGAACCATGTTTTTGATCCGTGTGCTGTATGTAATGGCAGACACATGCTGGAAAACTTAAGATGTCTTTTCAGTTACAAACATTAATCACGTGATTGGCCATGATGGTACAAGTTTGTCATTCCATAGCATGGGAGGCTGAAACAGCAGGAATGTAAGTTCAAGTCCACCTGGGCTAGATAGCAAGTTACAGGACAGCCTGAAGCACCAAGAAAGAAATCACATTTCGGTGATACCTGCCTCACAGGGAGCATAGAGAATTATGCTTTAATTATTTTGCCTTGCCCTATGGGACGATAAATCCCATTCTCCAATGACTTATGTACATTGGATCCCTAGTGCCTCCTCGTGGAATCCCACCAGATGACCCTGGCTCTTCTGGATTGTCAGATTCCCAAAATGGAAATGGGAATCACAACCACAGCCCTGGGCTTCAGGCCTTCTCTGCCAGCACATTGGAAAAGCAGGGACCCAGATCCCAGCCCAGACTTCCCAAATCCAAACTCTGCATTTACAAACCCCCGGTCTCCACTGTCCTGACGGATTTGAGATATGTCACCAACTTGTATGAATTAGGGCAGAGCCAGAGTGAGTCCTGGGGCTCTTGTCCTCTTCTGTGAAATGAGGGCATATGTCCCGTCCAGCAGGACCCCGTTATTTGCAGGGTGCAAGGAGGACCGAGCCTGAAAAGAAAATGGGTGAGAGAGAGGAGGGAGGCCGAGCAAGGTTTCGGCAAGGTCTCACTTTATTCCAGACACACATGTAGCTTTTAAAGAAAAACGAATGTAGAGGGGAGGGGGAAAGGAGGCTTGTGGCCCCCCCGGCTGCCATGGCTTAATTATTTTATTATACCAGACCATCTGGCGTCAAACTGTTTTATGGTCGGTCTATTTTCCAGAGATGTGAAGGACAGCTTATCTTATAGAAACATAGCTAGTTCTTGGAAGGTCATTAGGTTCAGATTCCCAAGGACAGCTTGAAGGCCCTGGCTCTGATGTCTCCAGCTTATCTTGTACAAACACAGCTGGTTCTCAGAAGGTCTCAGATTCCCAAGGATGGTGTGGAAGCCCCGGCAGATTCCCAGGGAAGGTGTGGGGGCCTGGCTCCTGACATATCCCCCTTTCTTTTACAGTAATTGAGGAGCGGCTTAGGAAGGGTCGGCGGAAGGCCTGTCTTAGGCTATATAGTGGGCACCTATGACTCATGCCCGATTTTTATTAGGGCAGGGACCCTGTCTTAGGCTATATGGATGGCCCCCATCCCCGGCATCGTTCTTTTATAGTCTCGATGTGCACCCGGGTAATGGATCCATAATAAATCCCGTCATTGGGTTACCCTGCAGCCTTTAAGGGTGTGCATTGAGTCATGACACTATAATACTCCCATCATTGGCTTTTCCACAGCTTATGGCCCAAAAGCTACTCCTGTTGACTGAGGGTTGTCAGGAGCCAGAAGGCTGTTTAAGAGAGCCTCCACAACCTGCGATACCAGGGGGTTTCTGTCTCTGCTGCTAGGGCCATAAACTGTAGGCCGTCAGAAGAAGCATCAGGGAAGAGGTTCTCAGTGGATTCTTGAGCACTGAGTTGATGGTAATGAACAGCAACCGACTTCTGGAGGGCAGAATCAATCTGTGACTTAACAAAGTTAGTTAGTTTATTAAAAGCCCAAGGGCCAGATGTCAGAAGTAGTAGGAGGCCCACAAGGGGTCCCAGGAGGTTAAGAAGTAATGTAGAAAGCCAAGGAGAGGTGGAGAACCAGTTTTGATACCAAGCTTCATCTCGTTCTCTCTTTCTATCTTCTAAGCTCTTTTTTACCTTTTCTATGCTGTCATCAACTAACCCCGTCCTGTCTGCATAAAAGCAGCATTCCTCTTTGAGGGCAGCACATAGACCACCCTCCTGTAAAAAGACAAGATCTAGCCCTCTTCTGTTTTGTAATACTACCTCTGATAGGGATGCTACAGATTCTTTAAGATATTTTAAGCCTTGTTGTAATTCATGGATATCATTATCAATAGCTATGGAAAGTTGATTATACTGTTGAGTAGAAGAAATCAAGGAGGCTATACCTGTTCCAGCTCCTGTGGCAGTTAGGCCCAAAAGGATGGCCAGTGTAATGGCTGTAATGGGCTCTCTTTTGGTAAGGGTTGCACCCTGCTCCCAAAACGTAAGTAGGTCTTCTGCATGGTGAAAGGTAATTTTTGGAATGAGAATGACCAAGACACAGTAATCTCTGTGTGTCAATAAAGAAGCTGAAACTACATAAGGAGTAAGCCCGATGGAACAAATGAAATAAAAGCTATCGGGTGCCTGAATGTACTGAAAGGTGGAGTTGACAGTAATTGTTTGATTACAAATTTCGCTCAACTGACGAGGGGGGAGCATATTAGGGGCTAATAAACAGAGGCCCAATCCGGAGACCTGGGAAAGGGTTAATCCAAGGCGCTCAGTATTGCCCCACCTTAACTGACTGGGATCATTAGTAAAGAGAGGTTCACCAATAATAGCCACTCCCTCATAGAAGGGAGGCCAAGGAGAGCAGCAGACCCAACACTCCAAATAGTCTGTTTGATTGTTGTGTCTCAAGGACTTAGTAAGTTTAATTTTAATGTGAGGCCTATGTCACGTCCTGGTATATAGAGTCTCAATCCCCATTCATAGCCTCTGGAATTGTCCCAGGAGGCCTTTCTCCCAGCGTCAGTGAAGGTGATGGAAAGGGGGTTGCAC
This sequence comes from Rhynchomys soricoides, assembly GCA_019843965.1. Classification (NCBI taxonomy): domain Eukaryota; kingdom Metazoa; phylum Chordata; class Mammalia; order Rodentia; family Muridae; genus Rhynchomys; species Rhynchomys soricoides. The sequence continues at coordinate 15,090,739 of JADRCH010000013.1, forward strand.
CACTGATCTTTACATTCCCCTTTGAGGGGGGGGTGTTTGTTCTCTTTACTGTAATATAATCAGCTCTGGCACCGTAATAATTATAAAAAAAAAAAATTATAATGTAAATAGCCAAGGAAGCCTCCATGTTTCTCAGGGTGTGTCAGGATGACTAAAATATCTGAACCTATTTCCTTTTCCAAGTTACCTCAAACAGTCTCCTGGAGACCTGCCAATGGAGTCTGGTGGTGGACCTCAGGTCAGATGCTCCTTACCTTGTCTGGAGGGGCAGGGGAATTCTTCATTTTCAGAGCATTCTTTTTTTTCCAGATGGTCAGCATCTGTGAGGCAAGAATCTTGGGAAAAGAAAGGTCTTTCTTCTACTAGATTTTTTCTCTCCTTGACCGTCTCTGTCTCCACTCTAAAACTCTCAACCTGCCTCTTTTTCTTTTTTCTACCAAATCACAGCCTCTGGCCTTATTTTTTTACTTGCCTATAGACAGCTCTTTTTTGTCCAATTAAAAGGCTCTTTTCTCTCAGATATAAATTGAGCACAACCATTAATATTCTGTAATTTATAAAGTACAAGATATACCTAACACCCAGTCCATTTGCCATAGTTTTACACCTGTTATGTCTTGGTTTAGCTTGTATACTATCTGGAAACCATTCTTTTAAGTCTATACCATCTTTTTAAATATTAAACAGCTTGGGTTGGCTATGAGACTATAATCAGTCTTTAATCCCATCAAAATTCTGAGCATAGTCTGTGGAATTCAGACATTATTGAAAGCTATTTATGCACAGTGATCTATATTGTTGTCTTTTAACTATTTCCAGCTATTTTTAATTAAAATATCTTGAATATACCCTAACAATTAACTCAGAGCTATGAATTTGTCATCTGGTCTTTAGCTCGTATGCTTAATAATCTAAAATCAGTTTGCAAAGGCATTCTCTTTTCATGAATCAATTTTAATAATAACCAATAAGTCTTTATTTTTGCCATGTAAAGGATGGCAAAAGAATGTTTACCCCCCCCCCCTTTTTTTTGGCAGTAACTAGGAAAACTCTTAGCTTGACCTCTGGGAATACTGTCATCGACAGGCAGCAGGCCAGAGTGCTGCGCTGTGCTCAGCCCTGCCCCCTTTCTCTCTGGGCGCTGCTTCCTCAGCGGCAGCTCTCTGCTCTGTGTCTGTCCTCTGTGGGCGGGGCCCGCCATCCTTGTCTGCTGCTGCTGCGGTGCCTAGCACCGGGCCGCCCTGGGCCGAAGTGGGAGCTCGTCTAGGCACCCCCCCCCAACTGACCACCTGCTCCTGATCCCGCCTCGCCACCCCATCAGGCGCAGGGACAGAGGCCTTGGGTCGGCACCACAGGCACTCGGTGGCGCGCCCCGCCCTGCTGGTCACGCACTCGCTTGGCCTCCACCTCTAGCGCTCCATCTCCTCTGCTAGCCAAGCTCCTGTTTTTCCTCTAAGGCCACCTGCCTTGGCCTCTATTGTGTTTGAACTTCAGTGGCTCCTGTCTATCCCCCTCAGCCCCAGGATTTGGCGAGCACTGTTGTCAGGGCTGTAATACTCGGGGTGGGGTGGTTCTGCACCACAGGTGATGCCGCCTCCTCAGCCCCAGCCACTTTCCCGCCGGCCCTTCCCAGCGGTCCCGGAGCCTCGGCGCACCGCCACAGTGCACGCTGGACCCAGACAGAAAGGGCGACAAACGGTGCGGCCCTCAGGGAGGAGGGAGGAAGGAGGGCAGCCCCGGGCAGGCTAAAAGGAGGCGGTCATTCAGCTGAGGAGCATGCCCAACCCTGCTCCCCTGCCCTAACTTCTTTAAAGTCTAAATAAACAGAAACCCATAGTAAGGACACAGAAAAAAACCCAAAACAACAGAAAGCAACAGTTTGCCCCCAGCCCGCCCCTGCCACAGGCGGCTGCGTCCCTGCCACAGATGCAGAGCAGACTTCTCCAGCAGCTCTTGCTGTGCCATAACCAGAGCCAGGTGGCCCTGCTGAATTGGCAGAAGCCAGATCACAGAGTTTTCGAGCAAGACTTTTAAACAGACTTCCCCAATGACAACAGTTCTTATCTCCTACTACTGCGGTCAAAATCCTGGTCAAATTCCTCTCCTGCCTACGATCCCTCCGACTCTCCCTTTCTCTCTGCTTCCCGTCTCTCTCTCTCTCCTTTCTTCCTCAGTCTCCTCCCTCTTATGAAGCACTTTCTCCGCTTCCTTAACTAAATCCTGCATGGACAGGTTCTGCAATCCTTCTAAACGCTGTAACTTTGTAAGAGAAAGGAAAAAAAAAAAAAAAAAGGAGAGGGGGCTGGTCCTGGGAAAGAGGGGGAGGGTGGTTTATTTTATTTCTTAATTGGTTTTGGGAGGGAGGACCTGTTTTTAAATCGGGAAGTCCTGGGGAAGGTCCGCTGAACGGGGGAGGGTTGTTTTTTGGGAGGGATGGATAAAGAGACTTTGGAGGGGGGGCCTCTGCCCCCAGAGGCTTGGACTCCGAGGAAGGGATGTCTGAATCTGAGGGCCTGGACATATCTATAATTACAGAGGGGGACTTGGTGGGGACCTGGGTGTCGGATTATTTATCCGGGAGGAAGGCTAAAGACTCTGCACAGTGAAAGAGGGTGGAGACAATACTCTGCAACTGACAGTAACTGTCAGACGACGCAGCTTCAACTATATCCCTAATTAACCCCCAATATGTAAAGACTGTGTCGGGGACAGTATCAGGCCCCTCGAGACTCAATTTCTCATTAAGATCTCGTCCCACCTTTTGCCATTTTCCCCGGTGAATTTCTGGCCCATTCACTATGAACCAGGGACAGGCTTTATCTATAAAATTGAAAAACTTAATTAAATCTTTCTTTTTAACTTTAACTCCTCTCTCTCTGAGTGAACCCTTTAAGTCTTTAATGAAGACTGCTTCTTTAGTCAACTTTTGGCCCATTTTTATGCAATGGACAAAAATCACTTACCGAGGACGAAAACTCTTCGTGAACTGGGGGAGGGGTCCTCAAACTTTGGAGCCGGCGCTATGCCTCGTTTTAGGCTGGGGTCCGTCTGGCAAGGATCTGTACCTCACCCCCACGTTTGGTGCCACGTGTCCCGTCCAGCGGGACCCCGTTATTTGCAGGGTGCAAGGAGGACCGAGCCTGAAAAGAAAATGGGCGAGAGAGAGGAGGGAGGCCGAGCAAGGTTTCGGCAAGGTCTCACTTTATTCCAGACACGCATGTAGCTTTTAAAGAAAAATGAATGTAGAGGGGAGGGGGAAAGGAGGCTTGTGGCCCCCTGGCTGCCATGGCTTAATTATTTTATTATACCAGACCATCTGGCGTCAAACTGTTTTATGGTCGGTCTATTTTCCAGAGATGTGAAGGACAGCTTATCTTATAGAAACATAGCTAGTTCTTGGAAGGTCATTAGGTTCAGATTCCCAAGGACAGCTTGAAGGCCCTGGCTCTGATGTCTCCAGCTTATCTTGTACAAACACAGCTGGTTCTCAGAAGGTCCCAGATTCCCAAGGATGGTGTGGAGGCCCCGGCAGATTCCCAGGGAAGGTGTGGGGGCCTGGCTCCTGACAGGCATATTGGGGTTTGTTGGCTAAAATCAAGGTGTCTGAGGGCCAGGAAGCCCTGGAGGACAGTGTGTTTCTTGCCTGCATCTCAGAATCAGCCAAGGCCTGTCATGGCCTCACCACGTGTCACTCCACCCTAACCTCCCTGATTTAGGCTGTTTTCTGTTGTTATGAACACCTGTGACATTGATCTGTAAAGAATGGATTTAAGTTCTCAGTTCTGGGCGCTGCAAATCCAAGATCAGGGAGCCACATCTGGAGAAGCTTGTGCCTTGCTGGTAAGCCAGCCATGATGACATGCATCACTAGCTGAGAGACCTTTGTGTATAAATCCATCGTAGTTGCTAAATCACAACCTCATTATGTAGTTCTAGAATCCACCAAAGCCGTATCTGAATTATCTCTTATGGATCACCTATGAACACCTATCGTTTGTTCATTCATTTGTTCGTCCGCCCTGTGGTGATTAATCTTCATTGTCAATTCAGCTGGACTTAGAACCACCTACCTATGGGCATGTCCATGAGAATGTTTCCAGAAAGGTTTAACTGAAGAGGGAGAATCCAGCCTTAGTGAGTGGTGCTGTTTATTCATTCTCGGGTCCCAGAATGAATAAAAAGGAGAAGGCGGTCTGAGAGACAGGAATTCACTCCTCTTTGCTTCCTAAGGGCAGAAGTGATGTGGAAGGAGCTGCCTCATGCTCCTCCCACCACTTGTCGTGATGGACAGTACCCTCAAACGGTGAGCCACTGCAGTAAACCCTTATTTCCTTAAGTAGCTTGTGCCAGTTATTTTGTCACAGCAACAGGAAGAGTGCACACTCCTTCAGTGAGTACTAAACTTCTGCCGTGTACAGAGTGCTGGCGATGCAGTAAGGACTGTGGCCCTGCTGTGTAGCACATCCCTATGCAAGCTGAGATGCGGTGGATCTCTGTCAGAGTCACAGGGAAGTTGACTGGCTCTGGGTCTCCCAAGCTTTGCTTCCACCCAGCTGCATCAGCTTTTCCTGTTTCATTCTTCGGCAGTTGGTACCTTTCTAGTGCCTGACACACAGGAAACCCTTAGACAAGGGAACACAACAGTCTCTAAGTGTCTGAAGACTGGGACAAGCCCTTTTCCAGTTAATTCTCCAGAGTTGGCCTCCAGCATATTTCCTCTCTTGTGATGTAAACAGATGCCCCTCCTCCACCCCGTATCAGCCAACTGCCTCTGCCTTTTCTGCATTTCCAAGTCTTGTCTGTTGCTGTTTGCACTATTTTGGAAACCTCTTTGGGCTTTCTCTTTCTTTTTTCCTGATCACAATAGTTGTATTCTTCAAACCGTGGTGGGACTCCTCGTCTGGGGAAACACTGTTTGCCTTGGGGAGATGAGGAAGTACCACTCACACTGTGCCCCGCCCGGCCTCCGGTATCCTGATCGCTGGGCAATACCAACACCTAGCCCCCTCATGCAGCTCTGCAGAGTGCCTGGAGCTGCTTAAACTAGCTGTCTCTGCACTTACTTTCAAGTTCTAATAACACCAGGCGTTTACAGAGCAGTTCACAAACCACTTTGACAGGGCTGCATTTAATTCAAGCAGCGACGCCCTGCTGAGGTAAACAGGGAACAATGAATCCTGTTCTGGCTCTGCAGAAAAGAAGCTGGGCTCAGAGGGAGCCAGTACCTCCCCCAAAGCCAGGGGGACTAAAACAGCAAAAGCAGCCCCAAATCCAGACATAAATCTAACACTTCCCCACATATGTGGTCTATTTCCCCTCCAACACAATTGCTGAGGTTTCCGGACCTGGTCAGTGTTGCAGATAAATGCGTCAAAAAAAACAAAGCAATAGGATTGATCCTGGCTTTGAGGGGGGAAATGGCCACATCCTCCTCAATGCTAGTTGCTGGTTCTGTTTGGAACCATAAACAAAGCTAGTAGAGAGAAGACAGAGCTTCTATTTGTATTATTTCACTGGGTCCTCCTTTGAGCTGAAAGAAAAAGAAATGAGGAAAGCCACATTTTGGTCTTGTTATGCAATGCCACAGAGAAGTTAAGCCAGCTTGGCTGTGAGATGCTTTTTCTTTGATGAAGTTGTGCAGCCGTTTGTAGACAGTGAAGACATTCAGGAAAATCCACAGCAGACCACTGACCTGCAAGATGATTTTCCCCACCAACAAGCTTGATCTGGGGCACAAGCACACACACACACACACACACACACACACACACACACGCTGTCATTAACACATCCACACACAAACACATCTACACTCACAGATTCATGTTGCCATTAACATACACACAACAAACACACAAATACACCATATACACATATACACACATACACACATACATTAGCACTCATACTTTGCCCTCTGTTCTGGCTGATCAAATTACATGTGCACAGACCATTTATTACAGGGACTACTAATTGTCTTCTCATCTGTGTCTTTGTTAACTTGAAGGGTGCCATGATTTCCTGTAGGTGGATATGGGAAAGATCTTGGAGTCTTCCTATGACATGGGTGTTTCTTACAATCTACCCAAGCTAGGTGAAATCCTTCAGAGTTCCCTGTTCAGGAAGAGGTGGCCTTCCCTGTGGAAGAGCATACTATTTGATTTTCCAGTGACAAATGGTTAGCCCTGAATACATACATACAGGTAACATTGTACAAACTAAACTATGCTTTTTTTTGGGGGGGTGGGGGGGTATGTATATACATATACATCATATACATAGATGTATACTATAGCACTTATTTTTAAAATATTTTAAAAGATCATGAATTTGAAGGAGAGTAAAGGTTTGGAGGGAGGAAAAGGAAGGGGGAAATGCTCTAATTTAATTATATCCTCAAAAAAAATAAAAATAAAAATAAAGATTCTCCTGTTCAAGGAGTTAGCTGTTAGCTCTGCCATACTCACTGGGCCAAGTATTAAATGAGCCAGGTATGAGCCAGGAGTTCCTTCACATAAGGCCTGGATAGAGACTGGGAGATCTTAGCCATCTGGTCAACCTTCTAACTCTCTAGTAACACAGTCATTTCATCCCTAAGCAGACATGCTACAGAAGCCACAACCGTACCCAGTTCTCCTTATTCTATCCAGAATAATTTCTCAACCTCAATACCACAGGCATTCATGGCAATGTAACTCTTGACTGTGAGAGCTGCCCTGTGCTCTAAAAAATGTTTAGCTAAGTATTCCTCATCTCTACTTGCTGGGTGCTATAATTTAGATCTTGAACGTTCCCACAGGCCCCTCCTCTGGGTGTCACTGGGAGGTGGTGAGATCTTCAAGAGGTGGAACCTAATGGGAGGTTCTAGGTCACTGGGCATGCCCTTAAAAAGTGTAGAATTCTGTCCTCTTATGGTTCTTTTTTTGTTTGTGTCTGTTTTGTTGTTTTTGTTTTGTTGTTGTTGTTTGAAACAGGGTTTCTCTGTGTAGCCCTGGCTGTCCTGGAACTTGCTCTGTAGACCAGGCTGGCCCCTAACTCAAGAGATGGGCCTGTCTCTGCCTCCCAGCACTGGGATTAAACCACCATGCTCAGCTTATGTTTTTAACTATGAAATGAACAGGCTTTTTCTGCCACATTTTCCCACTCTGATACTCTTTACCATTCCATGGAACTGGAACAATAAGCCAACTGACCATGGTTTGACAGAGTTTCACTAAGTCACTCTGATTATCCTAGAGCTGCCTGCCTCTGCCTCTGATTACTAGGATTAAAGGCATGCACCACAATGCCTATTGACTGTTTCTCTTTAAAAAAAAAAAAAAGTTTACTTTTAATTTATGTGCATTTGTCTTTTGCCTGCATGGATGCCAGTGTGAGGGCATCAGATCCTCTGGAACCAGAGTTACAGACACTTGTGAGCTACCATGTTGAGTGCTGGAAATTGAACCCAGATCCTCTAGGAGAGCAGTCAGTGTTCCTAATCACTGAGCCATCCTTCCAGACCCCCTTTCCTTTTATATGTTAATTACATCTTTTGTTACAGTGATGAAAAGCTGGCTAACACAGCAGTAGATCCTACAAAGTTGCAACAAGCAATAGTCTCCTGGGACATGTATATTCCTGGTTGAGCTGCCCTGTATACACAAATATCATTGTAGAAAATGAGTTAGTCTCTTGGATTACAATAGTCTGAAATTGTTGCAATCACTGCCCCTCCCCCGTCTCTCTAGGCTCTCACTAATTAGGCCAGGCTGATCTTCACAGGACAATCTTCCTGCCTCAGCCTCCCACATGCTGGGATTGTAGGGTACACACTGCCACACCTAACCCATCTTATCATTCCGTATGCAGCAATTACACATACCATCATAATGAAAGTATCAATTAATTATATGGAGAAAAATAGGAACTATTGTGAAGTGATAATAATTTGGTAATGATGGCCTTGTTGCACTGTGATACATTGTTACTTCCTCTAATGGGACCTTCTTTAGTGCTCTGTTTTCTCTTACAGTGCACCCTTCTAGGATAAGCTTGCATTGTACGACTTGTTTTCCATTTCTTTCCCCTAAATAGTGGCCATGGTAAAGTAACTGGTAAATGCAAGCTGCAGAGTCAGTATTTATAAAGCGTCTCAAAGTGCCTCTTACCATTGTCATAATGGAGCAGGCCAGGAACCCAAAGAGGAAGTAAAACAAAGACAAGGAAAGATGATCTTTTAAAATTGGAATATGCAATTTCCCATGGTCTCATTATCATTCTTTGCTGTGATTTTTTTTTTTTTTCATGAGTTGTTACTGCCGGTAACCCAAGTAAAGAAAAAACATTCATTTATCAATCTTTATTTCTGAATAAAATACCGTAGGATAAGTGTCTTTCTGCCTTTGCAGCTTTGAGTTCATTTTCAGCTTCTGTCCAGGACTGGCAACTGTGTATCAGAGCTCCCCTCCAGTACCTTTGCTTCAAGAGACCTAAAAGCAAACAGCATTTCTTGCTCAGCTTCCTGGTGAGTCATGCAGCTTATTAAAATCATAGCAAGGCAAGCAAGGATGAAACAAATACAAGAAGGCTTCGTGTCTTGTTTTGTTTTAATTACAGAAAGTTTACTTGGCCTGATGTTAAGGTTCCTCTGGCATAGTCCCTCCCAGCTAAACACTTGTATTTAAATGTGATAATTACCTTTAAGCAATTAAAGCAATTCAAGTTTAGATACAAAGCAATCTGATACAAAGCTGAAGAGACAGCTCAGTCAGTCAATGTACAAAAGGGAAAGCTGACTTAGATTCCCCAGGACCCACATTTAAGAAGGAGAAAACATTGACTTGGTGGTCCAAAGTGCTGGAAGTGGAGCACAGATCCCTGGGGCTCACTGGCCAGGAAGCTGAGCCTACTTAGTGAGTTCCAGGCTATTTAGAGACCTTACCTCAAATAAAAAGGAGGACAAAACCAATGTCCTCTGGCCACCTCTATGTACACATACACACACACACACACACACACACACACACACACAACCTAAAGAATAGAACTGATAAATAGATGTAGAATAGAATAAAGGCACGAATACTTCTTGCTCATCTGTGGATCTGGGACCTGGGGATTGTTAGAACAGACAGGAATTTCAGAAATTTCATAGACCAATCCTTATTTATTTATTTATTTATTTATTAACTTATAGCAAAACGGAAACCACACCTGAAATCTCTCAGGCTGCCTGAACAGGAAGCCACATGTATGAATAAGCACTTTTGTTTCTACATCCTCTTCTCACATCTCTAGGGTGAAGAGTCTGAGGTTTCCTCTTTGGAGCTCAGTGCTTCCTGCAGATAACGCGCTAGATCTCACATCAGCATGCGCTGCCTTTTCTACGTGGATGACACTCAACAATAAGATGCCAGTTAACCCAAACTCTGCTTGCAGTGGGGTAACTTTCTAGCTTATCACCATCATAGTAGGTTTGCTTAGAACAGCACAGTTGTGTCCCAGAGGTCTGAGGCCATTTCCACGAACATTTGCTTGCTGGGCACTGAGGTCAGTGTCTGGCATTTCCTGCAAGTTCCTTAACTCTGTCTCTTAATGTCAAAGACATCAAAGTAGCAGTGGTCCAATTGCTACTTAAAGAGTTTGTAAATCCATAGATTTGGATGTTGATCTGGTTCAAGATCTGAGACACACTGTAACAATAACCTGAAAATAAAATTATGACTGTGTATTTATAGTGATTTTACATATTTTTAGGTTAAATGTTACCATAAGCAATGGAACCTACAAAAACAAAACAAAGAGCCAACAACACTAGTTAAAGTTGGATTTCAAAGTCTTCAAGAAAGGAAGAAATCAGGGCAGTCATCATTGCTCTTTCATAATTAAGATTGCTTAAAGTTTGAGACAATTCACCAAGTGAATCCTGGCTGATGTGGTGAAGACCTCTGCATCCACTTGAAGAGAATGACATCAAAAAGGGAACAGTATTTATGGAGCCACCACAATGCCCCAGACACTGGAAAGGAACCCAGGGAGGAAGCCTTCCCATATATTTCAGGGTCAATTACAGGCAGGGTATTTCAGGAGACAAATAAGTAGAAATAAAAAGATAACATTGAACCAAGAGACATTTCAGGATAAGCTAAGGAAAATAACTCCCATTAAACTTCTCAGGCTAATCACTGCAGCATTACACCATATAATGTTGTTGGGGCTATTAGTATTAATAATAGTAATCATCATTTATTATGAAGGCAGCGTAGAGGGCAGTTTTGCAGCAGTGGGAAGATGAACAGATAGACTTGAAAGCAAATCTCCACTGAGTCCTGGGATGCTGTGCAGACCAGCTCCAAAAACAAAGGTTTTATCTACTTCATTACTGTAAAATTACCACCTGACCACATGTAAGGCATGGGGTTTCTTCCCAACTCAGCTCCTGTAATTGAAGGAGATGACTCTGATATAGCCAACTCTGGTAACTAGAACCAGAAGTGTGTGCTAGTTGCGAGCTCAGACATACTAATATTTTTTTTTCATTTTCAGAGATAATCCCCCAAACAAATGTATCTTGTCATTGTGCTAATCAAAAACCAAGCAAACAAAAACAAAACAAAAACAAGGGAAGAATATAAAACAGAATGTTAGGAGAAAATAAAAAGCCCCATCAATAATAATTTTAGAGAGTATGTTAATTTAAACTTTTACTGATATAACTGTAGATTCTTGTGCAGCTATAAAAAATAATATAGATGATGCTATCAGTTTTCCTATGCTGCAAAACAGATCCAGTACCATAAGCAAAGTTAGCATGGATTCCATTCAACCCACATGCCTTATCCATAGTTCCCTGGTTCAACAATATTAATGTTTGTGTGCCTCATTCTGTACAGTTTTGCTACATATGTGTGTCTTAAAATTTTTTATTTTTAAGCCAAATTACCAACAGCATACAGACTACATGAACCGATGCTCATAAAAAAACTGAAATTTAAGACGAGCCAGAAATGGAGAAAAACAAAAACAAAACAACACAAATTGAGATATTCTAAAATTGAATGGTATTACATTAACTTAGCATTGTAAAATTCATGAGCTTTATAGATGATAAGATAGGAAATTTTTTAGTTTAGAATGCTTACATTTGGGATAAGCACATTTAATTCTCAGAATGCTCATGGGTACTGTGACAGACTGGCTCACTCAATCACAGAAGTGGCCCAGTCCCAATATCAGCCATGTGCAACCTGGAGTTTCAGAGAGGGGCAGAGCAGTATGGTTTCAGTGCAGCCGAGATGCCGGGGAACTAACTGAGCAAGTTCATCCTGAACGTGTAGGCTTTAGGACTCAAAGTACGGATGTCCAACACAATGAGAAAACAGACACCCCAGCTCAAGTGGAAAGCACAAATCGGCCAGCCCTCCACCTGTTCCTTTTATTCAGCCCTGAACTAATTGGATTCTGCCCTAGCTTGGTGATGGTAGATATTTACTCAGTTTACTGACCAGAAATGTGAATATCTTCCAGGAATATACTCACAAACATAACCAGAAATCATCAGTGCAGTCAAGGAAAACAAGCAGAATTCCCAAGAGCACAAAAGCAGAGGCGTCAAGCTTATGTGCCATTTTTATATGGAGATGTCACATAATGGTACTTCTTTCTCATCTTTTAATGTTTACTTTTCCTCTTAAAATTAATTCAGTCACCGAATCCCTTGGGATCCTTCCTAGCACTGTGTACACCAGCAGTAGCCTCCTTTCCCCCCACTCCGCTCCTCCTCCTGTGGATCACACAGGATCCCTTCCTGGCCTTCCTCCAACTGTTGCTTTGTCTGAACTCCCCCACTGGGCAGACCACAGGCCCTGCCTGCCAGAAGACCAGGTAGGATAACCACAGACCTTCTCTGCTCTCTCTGTTCCCTCAGCAGACCCAATCCCTCAGGATCCTAGCTGCAGCCTCTCTTCCCTCCTCTCCCTACCTCCTGTGAATCCCACAAACTATTCCCTTCTCACCTCCCAGCACCTAGACCTATAATCACCCCAAACCCAGATTCCTAGACCCAGAAGAAAAAACACAATCAATAACAGCCAAGACACTCTGTCTCCACTACAGCCCAGCTATCCTACTACAGCAGGTCCTGAATGTTCCAACATAGCTGAAGCATAAGAAAATTACCTATATGAGGATGATACAGGTCCTTAAAGAGGAAATGTACCAAAAAACAATCGCAGGAAATGAATACATCTCCTTTTAAAAGCCAGGAAAAACCAAAAACAGTTGAGGAAAGCGAACTGTTAGAAGATTTGACGATGAAAACAGAGCAACAAAGAAAACACAAACTGAGGGAATTCTGGAAACAAAAATGTAAGGAATTTGGATAGGAACCATAGAGGCAAGCTTCAACAGATTACAAGAGATGGAAAAAGAGAACCTCAGGCTTTGGGGAAATGATAAAAGAAATGGATACATTAGTCAAAGAAAATGTTAAATCTAAAAAAAAAAAAAAAAATTCCTGACACAAAGTAGTAAGAAAATCTGGGACACTATGAAAAGACCAAACCAAAGAACAATAGGAATCAAGGAAGGAGAGGAATCCCAGCTCAAAGGCCCAGAAAAACATTTTCAACAAAATAACCATAGAAAAAAATTTCCTGACCAAAAGAAGAAGATGCCTATAAAGGTACAAGAAGGATACAAAATACCAAATAGATTGGACCAGAAAAGAAAACCCCATTAGTACATAGTAATTAAAATATTAAACATACAGAACAAAGAAAGAATATTAAAATCTGCAAGGGAAAATGACCAAGTACACATGACTTCTCAATGGAGACTCTAAAAACCAGAAGGCCCTCAATGAATGTGCTGCAGACTCTAAGAGACCACAGAAGCCAGCCCAGACTACTATACCAAGAAACACAGTCAATCACCATTCATGGAGAAAATAAGATATTCCATGATAAAGTCAAACAAATACCTACAAATCCTGCCTACAGAAGATGTTAGAAAGAAAACTCCAATGAAAGGAAGTTAACTACACCCACGAAAACACAGGAAATAAATAATTTCACATCATTAAAACCAAAAGAAGGGAAACACAAATTCTCTGTTACACCCACACACCACCACCACCACTGCCACCATCACCACTAATAACAACAAAATAAAAATCATCAGTCATTAGTCATTAATATCTCTCAATATCAATGGTCTCAGTTCCCTAATAGTAAGAGAGACACACAGACTAACAGAAAAGGTGTGAAAGCAGGATCCATCCTTCTGCTGCTTCCAAGAAACACACCTCAGCATTAAGGAAAGATATTACCTTAGGATAATAGATTTGTAAAAGTTATTCCAAACAAATAGATCTAAAAGGTAAGCTGGTGTAGCCTTCTTAATATCTAACAAAATAATCTTCAGACCAAAACTAATCAAAAGAGACAGGGAAAGACACTTCCTACTCATCAAAGGAAAAACTCTCCAAGATGACCTTTCAATTCTTAACATCTATGCCCCAAACACAAGGCCAATCACTTTTGTAAAAGAAACACTCTCATGACTTGAATCACATATTGACCCTCACACACTGAGAATGGAAGGCTTTAATACCCCACTATCACCAATGGACAGGTCACTCAGACAACAACTAAACAGAAAAATACTGGAGCTAACATGTTATAAACCAAATTAACCAGATATTCACAGGACATTTCACCCAAACACAAAAGAATAGACCTTCCTCTAAGCATCTCATGAAAGTTTTTCCAAAAGTGAACATACTCAGACACAAAGCAAATCTCAATAGATACAAGAAAATTGAAACACTTCCTTGCATCCTAGCAGCCCACCATGGGTTAAAGCTGGATTTCTATAAGATCAACATCATAAAAATGACCATCTTACCAAAAGCAATCTATAGATTCAATGCAATCCCCATCAAAATTCCAACACAATTCTTTACAGACCTTCAAAGAACAATTCTCAGTTTCATATAGAAAAGCAAAAATCCATGGATAGTTAAAACAAACTAACAAACAAAACAAAACATATACAATAAAAGAATTTCCCCAGAAGTATCACCATCTCTATTTCAGGCTATACTGCAGAACTATGATAAAAACCAAACCAAAACAAAACAAAACAAAAATCTCATGGTTTTGTTGTAAAAACAGACAGATTGATCAGTGATATGTCATCAAAGACCCAGATGTAAATTCGTACACATATGGACACCTGATTTTTGACAAAGAAGCCAGAAATACACATGGAAAAAGGAAAGTATCTTTCACAAATGGTGTTGGTCTAACTGAATGTTGGCATGTAGAAGAAGGCCAATAGATCCAGATCTATCACTTGTGCAATTCAAGTCCATGTGGAGTAAAGACTTCCACACAAAACTAGATACACTGAACCTGATAGAAGAGAAAGTGGGGAATAGCCTTGAACACATGATACAGGAGAGGACATTTTGAACAGAACACTGATAACCCAGATGCTAAGATCAACTATTAATAAATGGGACCTCATGAAACTGCAAAGCTTATGACAAAGCTTATGACCTTTGTCCTTACACAAAGGACACTGTCAATAGGACAAAACAGCAGCCAACAAAATGGGAAAAGATCTTCACCCAACTCCAAATCTGACAGAGGGCTGATTTTCAAAATATATAAAGAACTATAGAAACTAGATATCAAAACCCAAATAATCCAATTTTAAAAATGGGCTACAGATCTAAACAGTGAATTCTCAATACAGGGATCCCAAATGGCTGAGAAACATTTAAGTAAATGTTCAACATTCTTAACCATCAAGTCAAAACTACTTTGAGATTCCATTTTACACCTGTCAGAATGGCTAAGATCAACAACACAAGTGACAGCTCATGCTGACAAGAATGTGGAACAAGGGGAACACTTCTCTATTGCTGGTGGTAGAGCAAACTCATAGAGCCACTATAGAAATCAATATGGTGGTTCCTTAGAAAACTGAAAATCCATCTACCTCATGACTCAGCTGTACCACCCTCAGGCATATAGCCAAAAGGATGTCCCATCCTATCACAAGGACACTTGTTCAACCATGTTCACTGCTGCTCTCTTTGTAATAGCTAGAAACTGGAAGCAACCTAGATGTCCCTTAATAGAAAGATAAAGAAAACGTGGTACACTTACACAATGGACTATTTACTTAGTTGTTTAAAAAAAAAAAAAAAAAGGTCATGAAATTACTAGACAAATGGGTGGAACTAGAAAAAATCATCCTGAATGAGGTTACTCAGACCCAGAAATGCAAATATGGTATGTATTCACTGGTAAGTGATTATTAGCCATTAAGTAAATGATAAGCTACAATTAATTCATAGACCCAGAGAGGTTAAGTAAAGAGATGGGCTGTAGGGGGGAAGCATGGATCTCTTGGGGAAGGGGAAACAGAAGAGATTTTGCAGATGGACTTGGGGCAGATGGGGATGGGAGCCAGAGGGATCAGGTAAGTGGGGGGTAATAGGACAGAAGAGGGAGAGCAGAGGAGGTGGCTAAAAGGGGGGAGGGGGGACCTAGCACAGTGGAAACTTCTTGGGGTCTATGAGGGTGATCCTAGTGATGACTCCTACTGATGAGGAATACAGAGTCTGAACTAGCCATCTTTTGTAGCCAGGCAAAACTCCCTGCCAGTGGCAGTACTGGGTTGTATTCAGTTGAGTTGTTGGCCAAGGGTGTCCCATGGTAATCTTCAAACAACTCAGGTGATGTTAGGACAGAAGGTTGCTCTCTGAAAACTGACAGCAGGGCTCCATTTGCTGAGGACAACATCCACATAGCTCACTGACAGGTCAAACTGATGCGTGCATGAGCCTTTATCTCTAAATCTCTTTGGTCAAGCAAGGTACACTGCTGACTACCGTAAGTGAAACTTGACACTAAGCCAGCCACAAAACCTTTGACCTACAATCTGTTCTGGCTGCAAGATGTGCTGGAACAATGATGATGCAAAACTTCTGGGATTGGCCAACCAATGATCGATTTATCTTGAAGCCTAACACTGCTTGGATGGCCAGGAACCAGAGACTTGGATAGACCTGAGAACCTAGGGCCGGTGGCTTGTCTAGTTTTATCAGAGAGGTTTCTTCCTGTAGCAGATGGGGGCAGATGCAGAGACCCACAGTCAGACATTATGCAAAGACAAGAGTCTAAGTTGGAGGCCTCCATTGAGTCCCTCTACTCAGAGCTCAGGAAATCCTATGGAAGAGTGGGCATAAGGATTGAGGAGATGGCGGAGACCAGGATAACATGGCCCACTGAATTAACTAAGCAGGGCTCACATGGGCTCACAGAGACTGAAGTGGCAAGCATGGGTACCGCTTGGGTCTGTACCAGGTCCTCTGTGTGTATGTTGTGGCTGTTAGCTTGGTGGTTTTGCAGGACTCCTAATGGCTGGAGTTGGTGTGCCTTTGACTCATTTGCCTGCCATTGAGACTCCTTCCCTCCTGTTGGGTTGCCTTGTCCAGCCTAGGTATAAGAGCTTTTGCTTTGTCTTACTGTATTTTGTTTTGTTGTGCTTGGTTATTGTCTCTTAGAGCCCTTCTCTTTTCTGAAGGCAGATGGAGGGAGTGTGGATCTGGGGGAGAGGGGAGGTGGGGGAGAGCCGGCATGATTGGAGGTGGGGGAAACTGATCAAAACATACTACATGAGAAAATAATTTATTTTCAATTTTTTTTAAAAAAGAGACTCAGTACAAAACTTCATTCAGACAGTAATTTTTATAATGAATTCTGAGCATATGCATCCCATAACTTCTACTCAAACCCTTCTTCCTCCCACCTTCATGTCTCTGGGTGTTTGTGTGTGTTAACTCAAACTGTTATTCAGTCACATTCATTAAGACAAGCCCTAATCTACACAGGGTGCACTGTACATGGTCCACAATACTGAAACACAAGTCAGCATAACAAAACTTCACAATTCATTTAGAGATAGTTAGCTTCAAAATATACTTTAACTATTGGATAGATAAAATTTACCCTTATAAACACCATTTGCTCCTATAATACACAAACTTATCTGATTTTAAAGGACATTTCACTGAACGCTGTTAGGGGAAGTTAAAAGGAACTCTGACTAATGTTTCCACCTTGCTCCTGCTTAAGACTCAGAAATGAGAAGGCCTGATTGCAGAATTCAGGTTCTGTGTGCCCAGGATCAGTAACCAGGGTGGAAAGAGGGGTCCTGAGTGTGTCTGTAGGAATCCTTTCCTTCGGATTTTTGATTTTCAGCTAAAACTGAAGGTGGTGATAGAACAGGTACAGGCTTCAGGGCAGCTACAGATGACCACAGGACGGCCCCTTCCACTGACTTACTTCAGTTTATCTCTTACCAGGCAGCCTGCTACAGGCTCTTAGTGGGAAGAGGGGACAGAGACAGAAAGTAAACATTTTTAGGCAAAACAACTTATAAAGCTGCAGATCTGGAAACAAAACCAGTGTTAGTCATTTTAAGCATTTATTACAAAATTCTCAGTCGTTTCTCGGAAATTCCTTTGTATAGTAGCAATTCCTAACTTATTTTAAATGAGATTGAGATTGGAAAATTCACATTCTATTGTTTCTTCTCTTTATTCCCATGGTTAGTAACCTACACATGAGTTCGTTAAAACTGGGCTCTTGTTCTTTGTGACTCCACAGGAAAGTGCCACAGCACCACAGGATAAGTGAATTTTATTTCTCCATTACTTCCCTTCACTAAAAAACCAACAAACCAAAACAACAACAATAAAAACCATATAGTATGTATGTATGTATGTATGTATATATTACTTGAGATGGAGTTCTGTACCTCTTGATTTCCACTTCAGTATAATAAACATCATGTTCACTGGCTATCCATTAAAATAGGCCCAGCTACAATGTGTATGAAATCCATAAAAGTAGTGGCTCGAAGTAGGCAGATGGCAGCTCTGTAATCACTAGAGACTTGGGTTCTCTCTATATTGTCACTGTACTTTCTGACATATATCCTCCATCTCCTGATCCAAGAGGCTACTCTAGATCTAGCCTCCACACCCAGAGTCTGACCAAAGAGGAGGAAAAGTCAAGGAGCAGGCATATCCCCAGCTCTAAGGACATCTTCCAGAAGTTGCTTATACCACCTTATGCTTACAGCTCCTTTTCCAGACACAGCCAGATGCCGTATCTAGTTACAGGGGCAGCTGGGAAACAGAGTTTTTATTCTAGGTGGCTGGTACCCAGGAAAATACTGGGACTTCTATTACTGAGACTGCAAAGACTGATGCTGCCTTAGAACCAATTACTCCTGTGATTCCACCTTCCCACCTTCCTTGTTTCCATTCACAAATGAGAGTGTATCAATTTGACTCCGAAACAATGTCTGGGCCAGGCTTACTCTTGTGAGGAACCATTGCACCCGAAAAGGTCTCATATGTGGATACATGGATGCAGCCCCTCTACAAGGATTCATCTTCATGTCTTCCTTCCATATCACTGGATTGGTAAAGTATTCTGGCTTGGTCTAAAACTCCTACCAGCAAAACTTTCTATAATCTTACCATTAAACACACCCTTCCAAAAATCACCCACCAACGATGCTGAATTGGGATTCACTTTGGACTTGCATGCATGGACTCACATTTTTGGTTTATAGCACAGCCTTACTTACCCAAACTATATGGAGTTGAGAAAGACTTCTTTAAAGGAAGAAAATCTGAGATGCTGTTACCAAATGTGTCCGTTGTTATGGTCCGAATGCATATTGTTGCCCTTTGGCTTGTGTTGAAGACTTGGTCTTCAGCCAGTGGTACTACTGGGGGAGGTGGGGATTGGTAAGAGAAAGAAGACCATCAAGGGCATGCCCCTGAAAGGTAAATTGGAACCCAGGTCCCTTTCTCTCTCTGGAAGCTTCCGGGATGCTGGTTGCTCAGCTTTCTCTGCTATGTGCCTACCTCCATCATAGTTTTCCTTGCTGCTGGCTCAGACCAATAGATCCAGCCAACATTAGACACAAGCCTCCAAAACCATGAGCTAAAATCAAATATTTCCCCCATTTTAAGTTCTTTTCCCAAGTGTTTGCCCTAATAACAAAAACTGACTAACATGTTAGGCAATCAAAACAAAACAAAAGCCTAACTCCACTCGACTCTAATACGTTCCTCGGTTTTTAAGATGATGTCACTACTCCAGAACTGAACAATCAATACACTCCAGTCACTGCTGAAGTGAAGAACGAATAGTGTGGAGAAGTAGAACCTGACCTGTCATATCTAAAAGGCCTCTCAGGGCTAGAGAGATGACTTTCTCATGCAGTGTGCCCAAGTTCGGTTCCCAGTACTCTTGTCAAGCATCTCACCACCACCTGTCACTAGGAGAGCTGATGCCATCTTCTGGATTTCATGAAACTTGTATTCACAAGTGCACACACATCTTCCACACATACACACATATATATAATTATAAATGAAAGAATATTTGAGAAGTTACATTTACAATTAAGCCTATCTATATACTAAGGCATAATTCATCATGCTAGCCTTCAGATAAAGTAGCTACAAACCCAAATTGAATGAATGGAATTTTTGTGTCCTCATAAAATACTCTCTTGAGTTGCATGAGATCTGTGTTTGTCACCTAAATATGGTGAGAGGTTTAAAGGAAGTGAATACTCTCAATCTAAACTCTTTTTTTTTTCAGAATTCATTTTATATCATTACTATCTAACTTATCTTCTCCAATTTATGACAGATGACTCAGTTTCTCATTTCGGTAATATATTGTAGAAAGTGCTGAATTTAAAGAGACTTGGGTTTGAATCTCAGTTCAATTTGAACAAGTCAAGTCACTTACCTTGCTCAAACTTAAGATTATCATGTATAAATTGAGGACTGTATCACAGTACTTATTTCATTGGAGTCAATGTTGGAATTAAAACAGGTCACATGAAGCCGGTCAGTGGTGGCACATGCCTTTAATCCCAGCACTTGGGAGGCAGAGGCAGGCAGATTTCTGAGTTGGAGGCCAACCTGGTCTACAGAGTGAGTTCCAGGACAGCCAGGGCTACACGGAGAAACTTTGTCTCAAAAAACCAAAAACCAAACAAACAAAAAAACAAAACAAAACAAAAAAACGGGTCACATGAGGTGACTTGTACCTTAGCACAATGCCTGACACACAGGTGCACACTACAGATATTATCATTATTATTGTGGTGAATTGTGCCTGTACTGGGTATACAATGGATATCTATTTCTCTTTAACAGGAATTCTTTTTGTCATGGTCCCATATATCAGATCATTTTCTATGTACAGGTCATAGCTGACTTCTGTTTTAAGGCCAAAGTAATTCAGGAGAAAGGAAAAGCAGAGAGATGGTTTTGGAAATTAGACACTGAAAACACCAGTTAGTGTTGACCTAGAGAGTCGTGAAATTACTTGTGCTGGCTTCCTAGCTTTAGCACCAAAGCCTGATCCTTCTTCACCCTGCAGGACACACAGCCAAAGGGATCCCAAGACCCAAGTTCTCCACGGAGGCAGGCAAGTCGTGGGTATAGAGATAATCATCTCCCAGGCTCAAGCTTTCAATGGGGAGGGGATGGTAGAGCTCTTGAGCTCAGGAATTCCTCTGAACTTACAGGCAGATGTGGAAGACTTATCTGAACCATGAACTAGTTCAAGGTACCTCACTAGAGGAGGAAAACAAGGAATCATGTGAGCTAATGGTGACCAGAAAGACTGGTTAAACTGGATTCTGGACTTTTTGGTCATAACGGAAGAACTTTGGTGATAAATGCTAAGTAAAGTCTTTCTCTTTCATTTCATTCAGGGCATTCTACACTGGGTGTCACTGCCAACTCCTAGTCAAGGAGATTCCAAAAGAAATACCCATCAAATTCTTAGAAAAGGCAAGAACACATCAAATTTTTAGAAAAGTAGGCTGGGACACAAGAGCCAAGAGGGACATCAGCCAAAGCCATAAGGTCAAGTGGCACCTCGTCACACCTTTCTAGTTTCTAGTTGCTGTTGTTATTTTTAAAGACAGGGTATTATTATGTAGCCCTGGCTGGTCTGAAGCTCAGTATGTTCCTCAGACTGGCCTTGAACTTAGAGTGATCCTCCTGCCTCTGCACCAACCCTCTCAGCCTTCTTGGTTTCTTGATTATAAAGGTCCTGCCAGTTTGTCAGTGCTACTGTGACCTGTGGACTGGTAACCAATTCCAAGGTACTGAGTTTTGCTCCTCATTTCTTCTCTATACTGTTCTAATGTCCCCTGGCAGAGAATCAGCAACCCTGTCAATGATGGTGCTGGCACAGAAGTCGGTCTATACATCAGCTAGGCAGCTCCAGAAGACAGATCCAAGAGTTTTTTGTAGTCTTTCTCCCAATTTTAATTTTGATGCTCAGACCTATTACACAGAAATTTGTTTGTTTGTTTGTTTTTGAGACAGGGTCTTTCTGTATAGCATGGCTCTCCTGGAACTCACTATGTAGATTAGGTTGGCCCAGAAGTCACAGATATCTACCTGCTTCAGCCTCCAAAGTGCTAGGATTCAGGGTATGCAGCAACATACTTGGCTATTTATTTATTTGAGACAGGGCTTCATGTAGCCCAGACTGTCCCCAAACTTGTTTATATATCCTAGGATGAGTCTGAATTTCTGACCCTCCTACATCTGCCTCAGAGTACTTGGACTATAGCTATGTACAATCACAGGCAGTGTACACGGTGCTGGATACCAAACTCAGGGCTTTGTGTATGTGAGGCAAGCACTTAAAAAACTGAGTTGCTTCCTAAGCTTCCACATGCATAAATATTTTAAAGTATAAAAATAATTAAAATATCCCTTCTGTTCCTCCTTCCATTGAGATGTGCCTGAGATCATCAGTTCAGAGTGTACTCGGAGCTTTGGCAACATGATACTCAGCCTTGCAAATGTAATGAGCCATTAGTCCCATGGTTTCTTTAGTGACTTGGTCTGAAACACCAACTCCTAGTTTTGAGCAAAAGCCATCTTGAGATCCTCTCTGGTGACCGGCTAGGAGGGTCTCCAGTTTCAGCCTTTCCCTCGGGTTGCAGATTTGCTGCCGTGTCCTCTCTAGACTTACATTGGCTCAGGCTTGGTTGGTTTGGCTAGTTTGGTCATATACAGGTTTTTGTTCTTGTGTTTTGTTTTTGCTGTTAGAGAGTAGCCCCTGGAAGGCCTGTTTTTCACCCCTGATAAACTTGAAGGCAGTGTGTTCCAATCTGGGCACACAGACAGTTTTATAAGGAGGGACTTTCCAGAAGTCACAAGAATGCTCTATGGTAAATTCCTGAGGACCACTTCGCTGGGGACCTTGAGGGTAGGACAGGAAAGAATACCAAGACTGTCTTATGGCCCAGGGATCACTGGGTTGCTGCTGTATTTTTACTGAGGCCAAGGCCACATCTCCATTTGTAAGTAGGGATGTAATTTCGAGTGTCATTTATCAGGTGAATGGGTGGTTTATCTAACTAAAGCACAAACCAGCAGATGACTTGGCTGGGAGTTTTGCCACATCCATATTAAGCTGCTGAGAGTGAACTATTGCTCTGACCTGGCAGTCGACAGAGAAAAGCTTGTTCTCAGTTTTCCTGCCCCTGCTGAGGTATCACAGCTCTGTGAAGAATCTAGTCAGGCTCTGAGAGAACAAGAGGCAAAGGCTGGAGACTATATAAGTAAGTATCTGCTTGATCAGCACTTTGTCTTTTCTGTCTCAAAGTTATTATCTGGGTTCGCCTGGACTCCTCCAACCCTTTCTTGGTTTGCTTCCCTACATCCAACCCTTCTCCTTGGCCACTCTCCAGACGCTCTGGGGACTGTCTTTACATGCTCATGACATGTCCTTCTGGCATTTTTCAACTTCAGTACCAAATCCAGGAGAGCAAAGTAACTTCCTACATTTTCCACAGAAGCTGTTCTAATGCTATTAGGATGTGGGACATGCAATGCTGGCCAGTGTCCTTTGTCACTGTGTGATGGATTGGCAAGTTCTGCCATGCAGAGTCATAGAATAGAAACAAAAGTTTTATTCTGGAAGCCTTGCATTTGTACATGGGGGACAGAGTATGCATGGGTATGTGTTAAGTGTGTGCATTCAGATATGCTTGCCCACTGATGCATGTATGGAAGCCAGATGTAAACACCAGGGGCTTTCTCTATCATTCTCTACTTATTATTAGTTGAGATGGGTCTCTCTCTGATCCTGGAGTTGGCTCTTGGCTAGACACTGGAAGTAAAATATTTTCTGCTTGGTGATCATGCCATGAGAAAATCATGCCAGAAAGCAAAGGACTCATTTTTAAAAAGTCCTTATTTTTAATCAGGGTCTTACTATGTAAACCAAACTGGCCTTGGACTCACAGAAATCCACCTGCTTTCTGCTCTATGACTGCTGGCATAAAAGGTACATACCATTATGCCTGGCAAAAAGGAGCTTTTATGATGAGAATAAATATATATATATATATGGAAAAACATCATAAGTAACATAAAATAAATAGGAATTACTTGGAATCGTACTTTAAAAAATTTATCACACCATGAACATTTCAACTTCATAGAAAAATTATGGGACAGTAGAAATTAGCCAACATCCCACCAGCCAGAGAACTGCTTGACATTAAAGTGACTGTATTTCCAAGCAGGTTTTGTTTTTGTTTTTTTTTTGTTTTTGTTTTTTTTTTTCGAGACAGGGTTTCTCTGTATAGCCCTGGCTGTCCTGGAACTCACTCTGTAGACCAGGCTGGCCTCGAACTCAGAAATCTGCCTGCCTCTGCCTCCCAAATGCTGGGATTAAAGGCGTGCACCACCACTGCCTGGCCCAAGCAGGTTTTAGTGTAAATGTGAACTTGTGTTAGACTGTATGTGTGTGGTTCTAATTGTCTGTATTACACCTGTCAATAAATCTAGGTCTCAGTACTAGTATCACATGCATCACCAGGCTGTTCCATTCTTCCATGATAGGTTCCCACACAAGTCTTTTGTGACAGAGGGAAACTTGGTGAGTGGGTGATGAGCCTGCCTCCAGAAGTCTCCTGTGAACTTCCTGGCCTATGGCCTGCACCAGTCAGATGCCTGCCTTAGACACTGTCAAGAATGGCCTGGTGTGATCAACTCAGAAGCTTTGAATTCTTTTCTATGACCAGCTGAATTACCATGTAAAGTAGAAATCAGGGATCTTCGAAGGAGACTCAGGATGAAATATTTGAACTTACAGTTATATCAAACACCTATGAACCTGGCTAGTAATGCTAGGAGAATGTTAGTGGATAGAATCATTATTATGAAAACTAGCAAATTAAGAGGAAGAACCAGAAGCTTCTTCTGCTTTTCCTGTGTGACTGGGAGTCATCAAGGAATGGCGTCTCTCTTTATAAACATATCCCAGCTAGTAAGCTAACAAGAAACAATACGATATTACCATTCCCAACATCTACTGAGCGTGTGGATGTAGGCACTGAGTAGCAACAACTATCAATGTCAGAGAATGTCAGAGACTCTACTTATATGCCACAGTGGAAGGAGTCACTACTGCCTCAGAAATGAGCTTGCCAAAACCAACCAACCAACCAAACACTAAACAGTCAAGATGCCACATAGTGAGTATGAAAGGTGTATTCAGGGAAATTAAATTTTGGAGAAAACAGAGGGCAAGTAACTTGATTTCTGCAATTAATAAATTGCATGGAACAGAAGAGGCAGGAGACGGACTTTATAGATTAAAAGGGAGATGTGAGGGTTATAATCCGATCACCGTGTCTGAGTTCCTTCCAGTCCCAAGTCAACATGCTAAGGACTCATGGTACTCTAAGTATGTGAGGACTTAGACCATGACAGAGTGCTGGGTGGCCAAGGAACCAGAGTTAGTTTTTGTGGGGGTGATAATATTTTGAATAGAATTTTTAAGATTCTTTACCTTTTAGAGATAATCACTGAAATATTGATAGATTAAAAAGATGTCTCAATATAACACGGTGGTGGAGAGAAGAAAATATTAAGAAGACAAGGTGGGTCACACAGTACTGACTATCGAATGAATCTCAATTTTATTTTCCTGGTTAATTATTCTAACATATTTTTTACTTTTCCTAAAATTGATAAGAAAAAGTGTGGCTTTGGATCTGCCATGCTTTAATTTACTTATTCTATATATTTATAAGGATAAATATATAGGTTATTTCCTGAGTGTATTATGCAAATGGTGGTGTCCTTTCTTATTCCTGTGTTAGAACCTGGCAGCCAATTACAGAGTGGGCCTGTTAGACATGTTTAAGTCATTGGGAAGGGATGAGACTCCAGAGAGCTCCCTAACCTCTTAGCTACATTACAACAGGGCTAGCCTTTTCACAGTGAGGAGACAAGTGTGGTCTACCAAGCAGAGAGCAAGCCTTTAGCAGACACCAGATCTTCTGACGGCTTCACCTTGGGCTTCTTGACTCCCAGAAACGTGACACTAAGTTTTTGGTGATGGCAGCCTGAATGGACAGATGCCATCTTCTCCAGTTATAACCAACGCTGCAGTGTCTATCCTTCTACATGTTTTCACGCCAGGAAAGTCCTAACCAGGAGATTACTAAGGCAAAAAGCCGACTGTCTACCAAAAATGACTTCATCTAACAAGCCAAGCTTTGTTATAGTTTAAAAATATTTAGGTAACCCTAGGCTTTTGGCTAGCATTCCATTGGGTTTGTAGATTAATTTTAGAATAGACTCCTTCCTAAGGACAAGGGTCTTCACTTTGCCTTGCCCCTGGCTACTATTAGTTCTCCTCACTGATTATATGTTGACTTTGTAACTGGACTTCAGTTTATTCCTAAAGGACTACCCCAGCTCCAGGACAACTCTGCCTTCTAGGACAGACATCCACAAACGCCTTTGAATTTAATTTCAGTTCATTTCCTAAAGGTTTCAAAGTATGATTAGGTCAGACCTAAAGTGGGAACAATTCAGGTGATGTTTGCCCAGGGGATCTAGGGAAACCCAATCCTGCTCGTCTCCTTGTCTGAAGTCTCCAGATATACATACGAAGCAAAGCATGCCAACAAGATCACTGTTTCAGGCTTGATACAGGCTGATGTTAAGCTAGTGCAAATTAGACTACAACCCTGTACTATAAACATCTACCCTACTCAGAGCCAAGGCCTGCCTGTTGAAACCTGCTCTGCACCTAGCCTAGCACCCCATCCCCAGTCTTGGTCCTTGTTCTTAAAATACTGGGAAAGGCTACTTTAGAGCACACCACTGACCAGACATTTGTACAGTAGTCAAAGAATATTTTGTTCCAGTGACTGAGGCTACTGAATTGTCATCTGGGCACCTTGCTGTTTCAGGCATGTGGAAGAAAAAGCTGAAGAAATTAAAATGTCTCCTGCTTTTTGGGGAGGGCTCCGAATGTTTTCTTTTACCTCAAGCTTTACATTGAGCAGTGAAAAGGGTCACTTCCAGAGCCTATCACTAGACAGGTACCCTGTGAATGGACAGTGTACCTATGCCAACTCCGTGACAACTCTGCCTTCTAGGACCGACATCCACAAACGCCTTTGAATTTAACTAATCAAAAACTGAAAAGGGGTTAACCATGGTGGTGCATGCCTACAACTGCAGCTGAGGGATTGGTTGGTACCAAGAGTTCACCGTCAGTTTTAACCATTTGGTCTCAGAAAACTTTTTGAAAAGGAGCTGTGTGTATTATTGTATCACCTAAACCGTCTGCTCCAATTTCCGGTCTCATGGTCCATCATTATCATACTCCATCATGGTGCTACGTGTAAGCAACAACTGTATCCCTGTACGTCTTAGATATAATTTTACGAGGTCTATTATTGAGTGAGTGTAGCCACGTACGAAACACAGTCAAAAGGATTATTGAATTCTTTATCACTTTAAATAGTCAATCAAAACTTGCCTACTTCTTTAACTTATTTATAAGAATAACTTTCATACTATTGTAGCATATTTATACCACTGAAATAATCCCTGTATTGATCATGGTATTTATTGTTGGATCCTATTTAATGGTATTTTATTTAGGATTTTAAAAAATGTCATCTTTGTCATTCTTTGTTATCAGCATGTTTTGTGAGATATTAAACAGTCAAATGCTCCATTTTAAAGGCAAAGATTTTGGGCCCATAAACTATCACATGGCACACCAAGCTCATTTTTTTTTCTGACCTTCCACATCTAGTCCTAACTTCATTTTCTCTTCTAAGCTCGGCCTATTGTTACACTAAGTTGACAGACTGTTGCTGTTTAGCCTGAGCTGAACTTTCAACCTTCACACAGTGAGCTTGCTCAAGACAAAAGATCATGCCTGCCTCTTCCAAAAAGCCCTTTGTGGATCCTGTGACCCAGCTTGCAGTTACACTGCTAAGGCCTTTATTATTTGATGGAGTTGAGTCACGCTGATCTTATGGCCCGAGGCAAATTACCCAAATCTCCATTGTCTTCCCCTAAACTGTCTGAGATCACATACTATAAAAACTGAGGCCAAGAAAATAAGTAGATTTGTTTAAGATTTCAACCGAAAATTATATAGTTATAAATATATATAACTATGCACAATGTTTTTGATATATGTATACACTGTGATGGTAAAATCAAGCAGGAGGAGGGAGGGAGGGAGGCTACGGAGTTTGAGGCTAACTTGGGCTAATACAGAGACCCTGTTCCAAAACCATAACATTATCTATTCTCTTAGCAACTTCTAGTGTACACTGTTCATAACTGTAGCCACTTTGTAGCACAGCAGCTTCTTTCTGAGCTTGCTCCTCCTAACTGAAATTTGATCACTAGCTCCCACAGGCTCCCTTTTCCCTAGTCCCAGTAACCACCTCTACACTCTCTGTTGGTGCGACTTGACTTTGTCAGTGCTCCTTAAATGAGATCCGTAAGTATTTGTGCTGTATGCCTACTTTGCTTAACATCTTCCAGGTTCATTCCATATCGTCCCAGGTGACAGAATTTCTTTCATTTAAAACCGGACAGCTCTCCGAGTCCTCAAACAACAGACAATGAGGTTGGCCTTCTGGATGGAGTTGGTAAGACTTGGACTAGGGCGCGCAAATGCAATTAGCCTCTTCGCAGCGAGCAGGAGAACCAACGCCTTTGAGTGTAAGACCTAAATCTAGAGAGACACAGGTTCCCCGAAATCCGGGCACAAGCTAGAAAGCGGGGTACACAGCAGAGGGTCCTGAGAGAGGCCAGAGTTGCTGGTCCGGGCATTGGAGGGAGGAGGGGCGCAGCGCGCAGCCCCTTCCCTTCTCTTTGTCCCCCTCCCTTTCCCTCGCTCCCTTGAACTCTCCTCCCCTCCCCTGGTTTCTCTTCCCGCTCCCGCGGCCCCCTCCTCCCCGCACGGCTGAACTCTAGCTGAGCTTGCCGAGCCTGGCCGCTTCAGGGGGAGGCGCCAAGTGTCCGCTGTTCTTGGCCCGGGGCAAGCAGTCCTCGCTGCCCGGAAGGGAGAAGACGCAGCGCGGAGGTAAGCCTGCATGTGGGCGGCGGGGCCCCGGGGACGAAGGCCAGGCGGAGGCCTCACCCTGTGCCCGGTCCGGTGCGCAGCCGCTGCGGGGGCAGGGCGCAGCGCCAACCCACCCAGGCCGGGGCCCGGCGCGCACGCGCGAGCCCGTGGGCGAGGTCGCTGCCGTGGTTCTGGGTTCACGTCCCTTCCCGGGCCCTGGGACCGCGTAGCGTTGCGCATGCGCGCAGGCCCAGCTTGGGGTCCGTTTTTGCGTCGCTCCGAGGCAACGGTTGTAGGATTCCCGCTTCCAGCTGGGGGGCCCTGTCCCCGGTGTCTCCATCCTTTCCATGCACATGGCGCGGACTAGCGGTGTCGTTTCCAGGTCTTTCTGCTCTTTCCCTCCCGGAGCCGCCTCGCTGACTCAATGGCGGCTCACGCTCTAGGCCTTTGGTCACCAAGTGGAGGGATGGCAGGCCTATGGCTTTTCAGCCCGCCCTTTGGGCTCTGCTTAGGCCGGAAGTGGAGGGGTTTAGAGGTGAAAAACTTTCCCAGTGCCCCTTTTGGCGGAGATGGAACTTCCGCCTGAGTTGAAGATAGGTTTACAGCCGACTTTTGGCCTTTATTTACAAGGTAAAGATTTAACTCGGACAAAGGATACAAAGATGCTTTCTAGCACACCCTGATTGCCCTGGCTGCCAGGACTAGACTTGGCCACATTGGGCCACTTGATGAGATTGTAGTGGAAATCAGAGATTTAATAAATGTGGCCACGTTGGGAAAGGGAACAAAGAGAGGTTCAGTGATCCAGGACCTCTTAGAGGCCTTTACTTGAAGTTTAGGTTTAAATAGTGAGCAAGGGATGTATGTGCAGAGTTGGCCTGGTCCAGTGTGGTCTGGCCTACCACTGACCCATCCTGTCTCGGCTTCAGTCACAATTCCTTGGAGTCTTAAGACTGATACCTTAAGGGAGAGGCGAACGTGTTTCTCATTAGACTATCTTCCATCCTGACAGAATAGTTTTGGCGACTTAATGTCTTATTAAAGCTGAATAAAAGAGATCGAGTTCACAGTCCTGTGGAACTTGGTTCTTTAGTGCATTCCTGTGATAGTCACTGTTTATCAGTCATTGAGTCCGCTCAGTATTTGCACCTTCCCAGTAAAGTCTGTCACCTTACTGGGCAATGGCGTGTAGGGAAGTCAGTTTCCAGAGCTACTATGGAGAGTTTCTAACAATGCCATAAATTTTGTGCTTTGTAGTCACGTGGTTATGAGTTAAACCGAGAATTCCTGATACTTTCGACTCTTACCTGTACACTATAAAGAGCAGTGACATATGTCACAGTGACAGTACTGTAGGCCTCGGGACAGAGCATTGATGTATTTCCTCCTAAAAGGACTTTTCATTCACCACAGAAAATGAAGAGGCCAGAATCTTTTATATAGGAGAAACTAACCAAATAGCCTCTACAGATGTGCTCAGAAACACTACAGAGCCAACTTTCCATATTCTTATATTCTGCAACCATGGATTCAACAAATCTTGAATTGGAAATATTAAGAAAGAACCTTTATTGAATATACAGAACTGGGGGGGGGTATTATTAACAATAAAATATTTTTTCCCTCAGCATGATCTCACTCTGTACTTCACTAGCTCAGACCGACCTGAAATACATATTAGGGTAGCCCAGGTTGGCTTAGGGTAGCCCAGGTTGGCCTGGAATTCAAGGGTCTCCTACTTCAGCTTCTCCAGTACTGAGATTATAGTCACCAAGCCTGGGGGGATAGCAACCACCTACACAGCATTTACACTGGGTGTTACTTCTAGGACTTGCTGAAAGTGCACAGGAAGGAGTTGTGCCTGTCTATATGCACATTACAGAAGTGATTTGAACATTCACAGAGTATTGTGAATTGATGGGGTTTGGGTCCTGCAACAGACTCACTCTGCTCTGGCTTACTGTACCTTAATGTCCTCCAACATTAAGTCATGGAGATGACTAGTGTGATACCATGTCATGTTTCAGAGATCTCTAGAGGAGATTTTGTATGAGCCAGACAAATTTAAGCAACCATTGGCTCTTGTCTATAGAGGACTTAGAGAAGACATTGATGGAGACTGTTTTAGGATATAAAGTGTGGTTCCCTTGAGGTCTTTCATTTTAATGAAGTAGATCACAGATACTCCATGGTCAAGCATTAAAAAACTATCTCTAGAGTACAGCTGCAGGGAACTCTTTGTCCACTGGAGATTGCCACATTTAATTTCAGTTTTAACATCTGAATTGAAATTAAAATGTCTACAGATATTTTTAAAGTTTATTTGACATTACAAATCAAGATTGTTGAGGAACGTGAGATGGGGAAAAGAATCACCAGCATGGCAGAGAGGCATTAAAGCCTCTGTCCAGGGCTGAAAACAAGTAGGACCATGTGGGATGCCCCCATAAGCAGATCAACTGCCCATCTGTAAAGAATATTCACAATGTCTGTTATTGGTGCTTGAAGTGAGCCTTCTATCTAGCTTTCCTTACCGGAAGGAACATGTGTCTCTTTCACGTGGTGACCTCACTCTGAAAACATAATCAGAAGGAAATTGAAAGTGCAGTAGATTACTAAAGGTCAACCTGACACTTAAGTGTGTGTTTTTAATATCTTCAGCTTTGCTAATCTAACCTGAGCTAATATGCGTTGTTCTCCCCACCCCGAATACATTTTTGAGCTAACAAGTGCTAGAGAATGAGAGCTAAACTTCGGTGTTTTCTATGTTGTGCCAAGTGTATATAAAAGTGAATATAAAAGGATTCCCAAGAGGAAACAAGTGGACGTCAAGAGGGTGCACTGTGTTCAAGAATCATGTTGTAGAGACAAGTCTTCAGTAGGATAATAGTTACCACATCCATTAATACCTATTTAAGCATTGTATGTATAAGAAATTAAATCTCAAATGGACTTACAAATGGCTTTCTGTGTCAGCTCATGTCATTCATGTAGCAACGTAAAATATATTTTCCCACTTGGTGACATTTTGTTATCAGTGTTGAGCTCAGGAATCTGAAGATACTTACAGCATTGCTGTTGGCTGATTTACCCCAAGCCTCACTGTGAAATTTGGAAACCAAACAGACAATTACAACAGCAGTTATGTGCCAACGTCAGTGCACCCCTTTCTGTACGCACTGGGCAGTGCTTCCTTTGACATTGTGCTGGCTTTCCCACTGCTGCATAGTTCTGTCTACCTGGTTATACACCCCAGTGCACCTAGCAGCTGGCTAGGTGTAAAAGCACCCTGTGAAAAACCCATTGGCATTTACTTTTATTTACCTGATGTAATTGTTGTCTTGGAGGCTTAGTGACTCTGTCTGGTAAGCTAGGCCTAGTCCTGGAAGCTTCTAGTTCCATACAATTTTATCTAGGCCTAGAATATTTTCAGCCTCTGAAACTTAATGCTGAATAAACTCATCTTTCTTAGTTCTTTCTGATTGCTGGCTGGCTGATTCATCTCAGCTGTTCTGGCTAAAACTAGCCCTCAGAGCTGACTGTTTCCATCTGACTTTTCTCTTGGCCACTGACTGAATTGCTCTGCTTGGCCTCATATGCTTGGCAATATGTTCTAATCCTCTGCTCCTTCTCATTCTCTGTCTTCACCTACCTCCAACTTGTTCTCTCTGTGAACTATGGCTGTCCTGGTGGAGCTGCCTCCTCCTCTCTGTGCTGTTCCCTCTTATTTTGCCTCTCTTTCCTCTAGTGAGTTGGGTGTATTCTGTCTCTGACTCATTCTGTCAGCTCTTTATCTGACTCGTCACTTTGTCTACCACTCAATTAGAAGTCATTTTCAACATGGATGCTTCTTCTAGAAACTAACTTCACCTTCGTTGTTTGGGGTTAAAGGTGTACTAAAAGTGTGTATTCCAGCCAGAGGGATTAAACGTGCATGCTAAGAACTGAGCCACGCCACAATTAGAAATGTTTTGGGTTTTTGTTTTGTTTTTCAGTATATAACACAATTTCAGGGCTCACAGTGTGATCAAGCATCTTGCAGCAGTTAGGTGTCTTACTGTTATTATCTGAGACTCCCAGCCTCTCGTTCAAGAGGAGCTGGATTATAAACGATGCAATTGACCAACTGAGGCTGGTCACTTCATGTACTTATATCACCTGTAATCCAGGGAAGATACTAATAAAAGGTGTGACCGATACCGTTTGATCACTCAGTGAACGTGTTTGGGGACCCCCATGGGCATTCGCTTCCTCTGCAGCTTCCTTACAAACTGAGTCTGTAAGACCTGCTCCCCTCCACCGCCTTTCTCTGACTCAGTAAGGAGCTACTCAGATGGGAGAACTTGCCAGTAGCATTGAGCTCTATATCACAAGGAAAATAGATTATGTCCCTCAAGTGTGGCTTTAGAGCTGATCTCATGGCATTGAATTTAAAAGTAAATCTTATATTTCTCTGAAGAAATCTTCCTCTTTTTTTTTTTTTTTTTATTTTCTTCTGAGATGACTTCTAGTAGATAACTATCAGCATTTAGAAGTTTCTGGTTAACCATTAGCCATTAGCTCTTCAGGCTGTCCGCAGCACTGGAGAGGTGGCTCTTCCTGTCTTCACAGTTCTGTGTTCTTTTACACATTTGTTTCCACTCCCTGGAAATGCAGGCAGTAAGACATTGTTTGTCATGTGAATTAGGCAAATGAACATGTGTTCTATCATCACTGTAACTCCACTGTGTGTCCCTTGTTTCTGAGTAATGTGCCACAATGTGCTGCAGACACATTAGTGTCATTAGTGACGATTTCACTAAGGGTCTGTGCTTTGTAGGGATGTGAAGTAGTCATGCTGCTCTTTTCAAGGACAAAGGAAGGAATATGTTGGTCATGTTATATTCTTTGTCTGCCAGTCTTCAGCTGTGTTGTTACTAACAGTGTAGAAAAACTTACAAAATATAATATATTCAGATGAGGAATTGTCCATCTCAAACAATGATAATTTAGAAACAAGACATCAAACTATGCAACTTTAGAAAACAGCTAGAATTAAAAAAAAAATAGCATACAACAGATGACCCTAGTTGATACTCATTTGGCTTTTCAGAATTACTAGTGAATAATTAGACACTGGCTCCTGGGTTTCCTACTATGAGCCTTGGAAAGTGGACACAGGAGCAGGAGCTTCCCCTGGTAGAAGG
Source organism: Rhynchomys soricoides (assembly GCA_019843965.1). Taxonomy (NCBI): domain Eukaryota; kingdom Metazoa; phylum Chordata; class Mammalia; order Rodentia; family Muridae; genus Rhynchomys; species Rhynchomys soricoides. The sequence continues at coordinate 15,124,391 of JADRCH010000013.1, forward strand.
GCTACCTTTCTCATTTCGGTCTGTATCTAAGGATCAAGCAGTGAGATCCCATAGTATTATCTTTATTACTTTAAACAAAATGAGGAGGTATAGAGAAAACTGTTTGCAGAGCCTGCTATGGAGTATGTATATGAGCCAAGTCGTAGAGCCTGCT
>JADRCH010000013.1:15124554-15149510 GCA_019843965.1 Rhynchomys soricoides
GAGCCAAGTCGTAGAGCCTGCTATGGAGTATGTATATGAGCCAAGTCAGATAACCTGCAGGAGCTGAAGGACGCAGAAGCAGTGAAATTCCATGCAGTAGAATAATAAGGGTCACTGTGGTCTCCTTCTCCTGGGACCAACTTACTGTTGGTGTGACACTATTACTCTGAAGAGTTGTCCCAATGTGGATATCAGCCTTTACTCTGGTCCTCCAAAAACACTGCCTTTCTGTACAGAAAAGGGGGACACCTGGAAGCCAATTTCGAGCAGAAATAGAAAACATTTGTGTTATCCTAGTATAACTGATATTAAACACTTTTTTTTTCTAGCTCATATTCTCCTTGCCAGGTATTTAGAATGTTGTATTGTTCTATAGTATTAATTTGTTTTTAAAATGGCAGAAGAAATCTTGGTTTATAAGTCATCATTATCAATAGTCTATGAAATTTCTGCATTCCTGGTAAAGTCAAAATGGTGGTACTCTGATTTTAATATTGGTTAACATTATCCCACTTACAGGCTGGCCTCCAGCTGGCAATGTAGTTAGCTGAGGGTAGCCTTGAACTCCTAATCTCCGTAAGGACAGGGATTACAGTGACCCTGGCTGATTGGAAAAGTGGTAGTATACAAATTCATCATTATAGTCACAAGGGATCGTTTAACTTTGGCATTACCTTCATCAAAACTTTTCTGTGAGAATTCTCTTCAAAGCCTAGCCATGAGTTATGTTGTCATGCGTAGTACATTGACTGAGGGCTGTTTTCTCTATGCTCTTAAACTTTATCAAGTGGTCTGTTACACCATTTATATTGTTTTGTGATATAGTGATTTGTTCAACGTTGCTAAATCTAGAAAATTATTTTATAGAGATTTATTTTTAAGTGTGTGTATGTGTGTGTACGTGTAGGTTTGTACGTGTGTGTGAGGGTACTTGTAGAGATGGAAAGGGAGTGTTGGATCCCTTGCAGCGGCAGTACAGGCAGTTGTGAGCTGCCTACTGTGGTGCTGGAAACCAAGCTCTGATCCTTTGGAAGAGCAGGAAGCCCCACTCTTAACTGCTGAGCCATCTCCCCAGTCCCTAGAGAATCTATGTTAATTGATATATGGTAAGTTTGTCCCACAGGTTGCCAGTCCTGTTGGCAGATTCTGTTCACCCTGTTTTTGTTTTTGTTTTATTCCTTAGGAGTTTTTCTCTGGTTTGCTACTGCAGGGTTCATGTAAGTCATCTTTATAAAATGGTGAAGTCATGTTAACCACATTCTCCTTTACATTGAAATAGTAATTTAATTGAAATTGGAATGACATAGGATTGTGATGGGCAGATTGGCAGAGCAGGATAAGAGATTCACTGCCTCGTGTAAGAGGGGTAGGAATTATTTAATGAAATGATGTATTAGTCAACTTTGTGTTGCTATGACAAAATGCCTAAGGAAAACCTTTAAACAGAGGAAAGGTTTACTTTAGCTCACAGCTTCCGGCCTGGTGCTTTTGGCCAGTGATCAGGAAGCACATTCTAGTTGGAGCACATGGTAGAACTGGACTGCTTACTACATGGTAGCTTGGAAATGGAGAGAGGCAAGGACTAAGATATGTCCTATGGATAGAGAGGTGGCCCAGTGGTTAAGAGCACTAGCTTCTCTTCCAAGGGACGTAGGTTCAATTCCCTGCTCAAACCATCTCTAACTCTAGTCTCTCAAGATCCAGCATCCTCTCCTGGCCTCTGTGGGCACCAGACAAATGTATGTTTCAAAGACAAACATACACATAAAACCTATACATGCACGCGCACACACACACACACCCACACACACACACACACACACACACATACATACACTCACTCCCAGGCATGCCTACAGTGCCTGCTTCCTCCAACTAGCCCTACCTCTTAAAGGTTTCCACCACCTTCCAGGAGCCCATGGAGCTAAGATTCCAGCAATTAATCTCTTGATAAGGTTGGAGCCTTCACAATCAAGTTGCCTCCCAAAATCCACCTCCAAACACTGCTGCACTTGGGACCAAACTGAACACATGAGTTTTGGGGGAAATATGTGAAATCCATCCCATAACAGTGTCCATATATGCATCAAATGAATGAATGAATGAATGAATGATGTTGTGGTGATCCAAACACTGTGGAGCTGTTCTTTAGAGTACAGACACCGACTGAACTAATTTGTGTGCCTTTTACCCTATCCAAGTGTGTATTTGTTTCCACTGTCCCCAGGTGCTGTGCCTTGTTAGCTTCTAAGGGTCAAGGGGATAAGGTTCAGTTCACTGTGTTTGTTGTCTCTTATGAATCCTGTGATGAACATGAGCATCTTTAGCCCGTTGGCAGCAGTCAGTGCTGCGTGCTGCAGCCATCTTCTCCCGTGCTGTGCCTAACCTGGCCTACATTTCCCACAAATCTACTCTTTGTAGTCTCTGTATCCGTGTCTTATTTAAGGAAGCTCTTGCTGGGTGAGAGGCATTGGCTTATAAACATAGCTGTGTGCAGGTTGATTCAGGAAGATTCCAAGTTTGAAGCCAACCTGGGCTATACAAAAGGACCCTGTCTCAAAAACAAATAAAAATCTTCCTGTATATGTAAAAATGTGAAGTTTGACTTTTTAATATTTCATGTGTCTTCTTTTTTGTTGATGAGTACAATTAGAGTGTATTTTGTGCCTGGATGTGATGGTTTATGTACTCAGGGGACAGAGGCAGGGGATGTGATGGCTTATATACTCAGGGGACAGAGGCAGGGCATCTAGAGTTCAATTTATGTGGTGAATTCCAGGTCACTCAGGGCTACATAGTGAGACCTTGTCTCAAAAACCAAAACCCAACTTTCTTAATGAATATTTTTGCATTTGTTTCATGTTCACACTGTTAAAACCCTGTCTTTAAGCTTATAATATCCAAGAGTTGCATCTTATAATTTTAATATTTTATATTTATGTACCTCTACTGCTATTTTTCTTAGATAAGAGAGATGATACAATTTAAGAAACATTTCCCTTAAATAATGGATTGTTAACTTTGGAAAATTGGGTATTTTCTTTTTTCAATTTCTCTAATAGAATTTATGTTTTTATGTTTATATTTTTAGTCACGTTAACTTTTTTCTGGAAGACAGCTTTACAAGAATCTAAACGGACCAAATTTCGGGCTACAGAACATTCTACCAACCAGGTATAGACACATGTAGAGGGAATGTTCCTAGCCATTCTGTGTAAGGTATCTGGAATGTACACAGGAAGACTGTGATCCGGCAGTAGGAGCAGGCAGACCATCTGTGGCCTTGTGAAATGATGTCATCATTTACAAGACTCTCGCTCAAGGACCACTGAAGTTACAAAAACGTCACACAAACAAATCTCAGAATGTTTTCGGTAATTTTGCAGTTTTAGTTAGGCCACACTCATGGCTGGCCTCTGGTCCATGCTTGTGATTGATGGGTGCAGGTTGGGCATACCTGCTGAGAGGGTCCAAGAGCTTTGGAAGCACTCCTGGGTTTCAGTCTAAGTTCTGATCTGACTGGGTAGTTATTGCTCAGGTTCCCGAAGCATCCTAAAGACAGTGATTGTGCCTTCTTTCTATGATTATGGTCTGGATATTGCAGAGAATAAATGAGGGACTGTCCCTTGCTCTAAATGTCAGTGTTCCTCACACCAGGCATGTGGTTTACAGTGCTGCTAGTTATAGTAGAAGAGTCATGCAGGTGACAGAGCTATAACCCCTACACACACACACACAAACAAACACACACACACACACACATTGACATGCTGTAGCCCAAATGGTGCAAATTGGGAAATCAGTGTTCTCTGTCATAGTTGTTACTTTGACATGGTAGAAAACAAATCTACCGCCTTTTAAAAACAAAACTAGATGTGTATACATTATTTCATATAGTAATTTGTCTTGAGTTAGTTTTGAATTTTGAATAACTCTGAATAACATGAAATTATGTTAACATTACAGTTATGATCAGCTCTTATGAATACTTCCTCTTAGAATATGTAATTTCCTTATGCCATGCATACAATTATATTTTAACATGATCAGTTTAATAAACAGAGTGGACTATTTTTACCAATATTCTTAAGGAGTTGATTTTATTTACAGTGATCAAAGAAAGATACAACAAAGAGCCATTTTTTCCTACGTAAAAATCTCAGGATTCCTAGTCACTTACCTAGTCACACATGGAGGTTCCCTCGCCACTGGCAGTGGAAGACCTAAGGGGCAGTGAGGGTGTCTACCTCTGCTCCTTCTTCTCTCCATTGCCCTCTTCCCAACTGTGAATTCCGTTCCTCTATTCTTTCTCATCATTACCTTCCTTGTCTCTTCTTTCTTACTTTTATTTCTGTGATGCTGGCATTGAACCTGGAACCTCACCTGTGTGCTCTCATTGAGCTATGCCTCTAAGCCCAAATCTCTCTTCTTTTTAAACATTTCTTATTCTATTAAATTTAGTATGAAATGTGGAAAAGGTCTTTCCAGTTGGGTTGAGGCTGCAAGAGAGGTAGGGGCACCTTTAAGTGCTTAGGCCAGGGACTGTTGTTCAGTGGTAGCAATGCTTGCTCTGCATGTACAAGGCCCTATGTCAGATCCCCAGAACTGGGGTGTGGGAGAGCGCCTCAATGGGCATGCCAGACTCTAATATAAAGGCCCTATTTTCCAGAACTTGGAGCATAATATAAATGTGTCATATGTCCTTGTGGCTCTAGTAACCAAGGATTGTGGTCTCCTCTCTGAACAAGCTTGCCTGTTAATAGAGAAAATAAGTCACACAATGTGAGGCAGAGCATGTGGAGACTGCCATTCTTGAGGTTGCAAAGAGAGAAGTGCTGTGGAAATAAAAAGGCAGCCTATTGGGTGAGTCAGGAGCCACAGCAGTAATGGTTGCCAGAAGGTTTAAAGGAAATTAGGATTTCAGCAGATCTGCTGACGTGCTGTAATCTATGATGTTGATTAATTATAGCAAAAATATTTTCCCAGGTCAAATCATGTAAGTTTACAAGAGAAAAACTTCAACTGATCTCTCTTTTGGTTTTGGTTTTAGATATGCAAATGGTCTGCCCCTAAATGTCACCTTCAGCCCCTAAGTGAACTTTTAAATATAAGCAGGCCTTTTGAAAACTTACTGTTCAAACACTAGAAAGAATTCATTGCCATTGTCTTAAATTCAATTTTTCTGGATACATTATTCTTGATAAGTCCTACTTACAGTTGAGAAAAAATTTCAAATTTCTTCAAAAACGTATAAAACACTGACAAGAGGCATGGTGACATTTGACCCCAGTTTGATTCCTTTTAGTCTGTCTTTTTGACTTTTAGCTCAACTGAAGCAAATATCAGATAAGACACTATGATAGTAGTACTTGCAATATGCATTGCATTGAAGTAATCAGAGCAAACCTAATACATTAGAAAACAGTGTCTGTTTCCTAATATAGTTTTATTTGTTTTGTTTGTTGTTTTCTGAGATGAGGTTTCTCTGTATAGCCCTGGCTGTCCTGAAACTCACTCTGTAGATCAGGCTGACCTCAAACCCACAGAGATCCACCTGCCTCTGTCTCCTGAGTGCTGGGACTAAATACAATTTTATTAAATTGACTTTCAGAGGGAAATACTACTTCATTTATATTGTTGAACCACAGTGAAGGTTCTGCATGTCTTCCATAGGGCTACCCTGCTGTCACCTCAGCTCCTGCTGTCACATCAAAGTGACAGCAGGAAGTTACTAAGCAAAGAATATTCAGTGATCTTGCTACATACTTGATAGCTTTTGTTTTAGACTTCTTGTTGTTGTTAAAGTCCAGGGCAACAAAGCTGCATTCATTCCTTCAGCTGTTCACTCATTCATTTCATTCATTTCTCCTTTGTTTGTTTGGTTTTTTTCCAGCTTAGCAGATCATACATTCTTCAGGAGCTGAGAGCTGCTAAAGTCTCTTCTTCACCGTGATTTGAAACTTACCAGTCTCAGAAAAGTTGACCAAGGTGTAGAATTTTTTTTTCTATATCAATAGAAATGTCATCTGTGAGATGGGAATTCCTGTGCATTTCCTTTGTAGTCAGAAGGACCTCTGTTTCTGCAGGATGTCCTTTCCAGACTTCAGGAGGATGATTCCCTTAGGCGTTCCTGAACAGTGAAAAACACTTGTAGGGCTTATAGCTGTTGACTCCCATCTATCTAAAGGCTTAATTTCTCTGTCACCCACTCACCATATTGGGACTTATTTTCCCTTTTAATTAGAAGTAACATACTTTAGTTTGTCTGGCACAAGATCTTCTTCCTTTGTTGCCCAGGCGTCTCTAATTCCTTAGCCTCCCAGATGCTGAGGAGACAGGAACCTACGTAATACAGCAGTTTCTATGTACCTTCATCTGGTGTGGGCTCCTGATTTTACCACATACTTTTTCCTCAGGGACTGCACAGGACTGAGTCCATATGGAAGAAGAACTGCCTGGTTTCTATGGAGAAAGTGGCAAGGTTAGAAAAAAAGCATGCCTTATAGCTTTTCTGTTGCATGAAACATAACTACTGTTCCCCTGATGAGGAGAGCAGTGAGATCCTAGAGGTCTTCCTAGGCAATACTGGCAGTGTGGCACCTGACATACCAATACATAATTGTATGGGGATATAGGATGTGGATGGGACCAGCAAGGAACTGATGTCACCTAGGAGGTTGAGCAAGGGCTTCCTGGGATGGTGGCATTTAAACTTGATAAGGACATAAGGGTCTCTTCACAGATGACTGCTAAAAGGCTTTGTTTAAATAATGTTTATTCCTTCTCAAATATTAAAAGAAAAAACAAATAAAAATAGTCAGAGAAGATCCACTTCCAACTCACCATGCTCTTTTATTCTTTTCCATCACATCTGAATATTACAGTCAACCAGCTTTGTCCATGCAGTATCCAGTGATACTGTTTCCCACCCGGTATTCACTGGATACTGTTTCCCACCCGGTATTCAGTGGATACTGTTTCCCACCCGGTATTCAGTGGATACTGTTTCCCACCCGGTATTCCGTGGATACTGTTTCCCACCCGATGTTCAGTGGATACTGTTTCCCACCCAGCATTCAGTGGATACTGTTTCCCATCCAATATCCACTGGATACTGTTTCCCATCCAGTATCCACTGAATACTGTTTCCCAGCCAGTATTCAGTGGATACTGTTTCCTATCCAGTATTCAGTGGATACTGTTTCCCACTCAGTATTCAGTGGATACTGTTTCCCATCCAGTATTCAATGGATATTGTTTCCCATCCTGTATCCAGTGATACTGTTTGCCATCCAGTATTCAGTAGATATTATTCCCTATCTTGTATCTACTGGATATTGTTTTACATCCAATATCCAGTGGGTATTGTTTTGCATCTTATATTCAGTGGATATTGTATTGCATCCTATATTCAGTGGATATTGTTTTGCATCCTGTATCTTGTAGATATTGTTTGACCTCCTGTATCTAGTAGATATTGTTTCACATATTCAGCCTGCCTGTTGATTGCTATCTTGTGCCTTATGCTAAGTTTACAAACTATATGCTCACCTCCATAAAACACTTTAATATTGACTGTTACTTTCTTTGTCATTTTTCTACTTGAGAAAACAAAAGAGGTAAAATTCAATAAATTATAATAATTGGTAGCATAGTGTACAGAACAGCCAGACTTTTGAAATTTAAACATGTGCTGGTATGAATATTATGGGTCAATCCTTGTAGGAATTTATAAAAGTAGCTTACAAACTACTAATGGAGATTGAGAAATTTACAAAATGTAGTAGAAGACTGAATAGAGAGATGGCACAGCAATCAGGAGTGCCTGTTTTTCTTGCCAAGGACCAGAGTTTAGTTCTCAAACCCTTGGCTCACAATTGTCTAGAACTTATACACACTTACTTAAAATGTGTTAATAGAAAAACTGCTAATTCCTTCTGGGAACAGATTTCATAAAAATTAAACAAATGAATTCACAGAAACAGCAGTGAAATAACCTTATTATATACAAAATATTATAGCTAGGAAATCTTCAAAAGGTGAGGTGTTGCATTTATTTTTTTAAGACATTGTTTTACTAGGCATGTCCAACATGTTTTGATTCTTCTACATAGGCTATATTTAAAACTGAATTGTTACAGCTTGCCAGTTTGCTGTGCTCATACAGCGGATTTCTCAGTAGATACAGAGCCTGTTTGTTCCAGACCATACACCCAGACTAACAGGATGTGTCTTAGTCTCTATCTAATTCATGGCAGGTGAATTTCCTATATTATGTTTTCCTTGTCATAGTTAATATCTCATTGCTTGCATTTTGCAAAGAGATGCCAGCTACAGGTAGGGGCAGTGGATAGGAGGTGAATTAAGTAGTATAAGAACTCCAAAGGAAATGATTGTATACTCAGGAGGGTACCTGAACCACTTGGAAACTAAATTCCAGAGATACCATCTTAATGATGAATATTGTGAGGCTCTTATTTCCTTGAAGAGTTCAGTTCCCTACATTGTCTTGCTCATGACTAGTTGTCCTAGTTAGGGCTTCTGTTCTGTGTAACAGCATCATGACCATAAGCAAGTTAAGGAGAAGGGTTTATTTTTGCTTAGACTTTCACATCACAGAGCATCACTATGGGAAGCCAGGCCAGTCACTCAGTACAAGAGCTTGAAGGCAGGAGCTGATGTAGAGGCCATGGGGGGTTATAGTTTACTGGCTTGCTTCTTGCTTGCCCAATTTGTTTTCTTATGTACCCCAGGTCCAACTGTGGCACCATCCACAATGGACTTGCCCTCCCATATCAGTCATAAATCAAGAAAATCTCCTAAAGACTTGCTTACAGGCCAATACTATGGAGACATGTTCTTGCTTAAGATTCCCTCTTCACAGAAGACCCTAGCTATTGTGTCAAGTTGATACAAATACTGGCCAGCACACCAGCTCTTCAGATAATCCCTCACTGACAGTGGAAGACTAAAATGTAGACATTTCTGGCACACAGAATGGTCGATATATGATTAAGGCTGTGCAGTAAATCTTTCTGTATATTGTGTCTCATGAGTATCCTGGAACAAAATGTTATAATTCCATTCAGCTACTATTAAATATTGTCTCCAAATAGTATATGCATTTATAAATTAAGCTATCAGTCTGCTATGTAATAGTTCCCTCACAGACTTAAAAGATGGATTTTGTATGGCTGTTGCCAAGCATCTAGCTATATAACAGATTTGAAAAGCAATAATATACTCACAGGTCTAGTGTGCTTGGACTATTTGTGGCTACTTTGCATTAGATTGTGATCTCCTAGGAAGGAATGGTGGTATCTTATTTTGTGTTTTTAATTCAGTAATTCTATCATACCTGACATTTTCCTGCTCAGTAGCGTTTCTTAATAAATGTAGAACTGCAGATTCCATGAACCTCATTCACACATTTGAATCTTAGTGTTCAGGAAATCATGAGCTGGGTACTATGCATATCTGTACAAGTTGATCAAGGAGATGGTTCAAATTAATAACTTGTAGACCAGTGTTTAGGAAGTGGTTAGAATTTACAACTTGATTCTTGGTATCCAGAAAGCCACTTGATTTTGTAGCAAAGGGCAAGGATAAAATCTCAAAGCATGCTTGAAAGGAGAAACAGCTGAGGTAGTAAGTTATCAGTTACTGCCTCATGGTAATGCATGTCAAGCAGCCATTAAGGACTCTGTGAGAGTGGTGCATTGTGCCCTGAGGGGAATTTTTTACTCATCACTCAGGTGTACAGGTATGGGCCTTTGTTCTCATGCACCTTGAAGGTACTGATCTTGTGGGATTATGTAGTAAAGTCTATGTTCTGATTACTGTGAAGACTAGAGATAATATATAAAAACCATAGAAGACCACTAATAACATCTCCATTAGATTACTTATGCCACATTTCAAATTTTACTCTTCTTAAAATTTACAGAAGGAAAACAAATTAAGCAGACCTCATAGGAAATAGGATTCCTTCATGATATGAGGAGGTAGGTACTTTAAAATAGAATCTTAGATTAGAATCTCACAGCACAGGTCTGTTGTCTGTGAACCAGCTTTGAGCAAGTCACTCTTACTCCAGGAGACAAAATACATAGAAAGAATTATGGTTTTATGTTAAAACTCTTTGATTTCCAAGTTAATATCACATCATCCTATAAAGTCTTCAGTTTCCTGAAATACTCATAGTGAGTGTAGGGACCTAGCCCATATAATTGTAGCTTCTTGTACATGTGAGATTTAAAAACAATGCCAATTCCAAACTGAGGTTTATTTCTGCATGCCCACTGATACTGTTTGGCAAAATGCTGTGGTATTTAAAGTGACTGAAGAAGCAGTGATTATTGCTTCAGAATTGAACAGTGAGAGACAGCTATTGCTGTTGTCCCAGATGTGAAAGTAGAAGGTGTCATTCTTGGCATAGGGGTTTCAACTAGCCTGAGGAAACAAGGGGCAGAGAGCTGGAAATAAGGACTTGCAGCCACCCATCAGACAGTGTTTTCTTCATTTAATCAGTACTGATTGAATACAAACCTTCATTCAAGGCATCAATGGTGTCGTGATGATAGAGAATTTATATATGTATATTTTTAAAAGTTTAAAGTTAGGTATATAAGTAACAGTGTCTCCAATGTGCAGACAATTAACAGCTCTTTAAAGACCACTTTATGACATATAAATGGTTCTAGGAGAAGGCAGAGGCTCATGAAGTTATCGTGCACTGTTATGGATTTTTTGTGGTCCTCCAAGATTATGCGCCGAAGTCCAACACCCAGGACTTCAGTGCAATCAATTTATGTGGGCATGAGGTCACTGAAGTAATGAGCTTAGTTAAGATGAAGTCATTAAGGTTGGTACTAATCCAGTCTAACTTGTGTGTTTCTCAGAAGGGGAATTTTGGACACAAAATCCACACATGAAGCAGGCGGTGCAGACAGACAAGGAAGAAAGCCTTTTGCAAGCTAAGATTGGAGCCTGGGATAGATCTTTCCTGAGGACTCTTTAGGGGCAAGATAGTTGACACCTGGATTTGGGACTTCTGAGTCTCCAAAACTGTTAGTACATTTGTTATTTTTGCTTGAGGTATGGCTGCCCATGTTATTGAGCACATAAGCTGTCTGGATGATTTATGATGATGGTTGCTTTGAATGTCAACTTGGCACAAAGTAGAATCAGTTGAGTAGGGAGCCTTACCTGAAGAAGTGTGCTGTGCTGGTCGTCTTGATTGGTGTAGGAAGGTCCACCCTGACTGGGTGGCACCTTCAGGTAACAGGACAGATAAAAAGCTATTTCAGAAGGAAGATTATTCCCACCTCCCTCCTTGGCTTTTCCTCTTGACGCCAACTTGGTTTGTCCTGTCACTGCTCCGGATTCCTCCTCTGCTAGTAGATCCAGTGTTTCTAAGTATCTGCTGTGGACTAGTAGATCCAGTGTTTCTAATCTGCTGTGGACTAGGGACCACTGGTTCTCCAGGGACTTTCTGTGCTTCCTGTACCACATTGGGACTACTGAATCCACACCTTGTGGACTGAGTAACTACTGGTTGTCACCTGCCAGTGAGTGAGTGGGAAGAAGAAAGTGTGGTCCATGAGGAGATGCATTGTACCACAAGAACCTGAGAACCTAATGAGTTTGCTGATTTATTGAAGCGGAAGTCTAGGGAGAGTGTGTGACCATGGACTTTAAGAATATGGGATAGGGGCTGGAGAGATGGCTCAGTGGTTAAGAGCACTGACTGCTCTTCCGAAGGTCCTGAGTTCAAATCCCAGCAACCACATGGTGGCTCACAACCATCCGTAATGAGATCTGATGCCCTCTTCTGGGGTGTCTGAAGACAGCTACAGTGTACTTACATATAATAAATAAATAAATTTAAAAATAAATAAATAAATAAAAGAGTGTGGGATAGTGGTAGACGGAACATAAGGTTGAATCAGTCCGAGTTTGTCAATATGAGCCTGTTGAACAGAGATTCTAGGTTTAATATTGAACCTTTCACAGTTCAGGGAAAAAGACAAAGGTACAAAGAGTTTATTTGATTATTTAGTTGAATTATTTGGAAAAAAGATGGTCTACGGGGAACAGGCCTGGTATTCCTTGTTTTAGTGTTAATAAAGGGGTTTTAAGGCATAGGGAAACTGGAATTCTGGAGCGGATTTGTTACTTAAAACCTAATCCTCCAGAGTGAGCAGGCCCAGAAGACATGCCCTTCACTAATCCTGTAAGATGCACAATGGTAAGAGGGGCACCAGCACAGTTGAAGAGTTTTGTGTCACCCTTGTCCTTGTGCCAGACCTTAGGGTTGGAGATGCTGCTGCACAGTTGGATGAATTAAATTCAGTGGGCTTAATTGGACGCCAGAGCAGTAGGGGCCAGGAGGTAGTATAGAATTGCCAAAGGCAAGATGAACCTACTTATCACCATAATGGTCACCACAGGCAAAACAATGCCCATAAAGGCCTGTGTCTTAGTCAGGGTTTCTGTTGCTGCAACAAAACACCTTGAACAGAAAGCAACTTGGGGAGGAGTTTTATTCAGCTTACACTTCCAGATCATAGTTCATCACTGGAGGAAATCAGGATAGGAACTCAAACAGGCCTGGAACCTGAAGGCAGGAACCGATGCAGAGACCATGGAGGGGTGCTCCTTACTGGTTTGCTTCCCTTGGCTTGTTCAGCCTGCTTTCTTACAGAATTTAGGATTACCAGCCCAGGGATGGCACCACAATGGGCCGGGTCCTCCCCCCTTGATCACTAATTGAGAAAGTGCCTTACAGCTGGGTCTCATGGAGGCAATTTCACAAGTGAGGCTTTTATCATGACTCTTAACTTGTGCTAAGTTGACACTCAAAACCAGCCAGTACAACCTAACCCACAAAAGGCAGTGTAAGGAAAGTGATTTTTAGATGCCATGCCTCACATGGACTCTGGGACTGGTGAGTCAATAACTGTGTTTCCTAGGATGAAATAGATATGTTTCAGTTTTTGTTTGATATGTTCATGCAGAAAACTCTAGAACAAAGGAAAGAAATGTTACATTGGGTTATAGTAATGGGGATTCATGGCCCATCAATCAGTTTTCATAATTGAGGCAGTTTACAGACCCAGAACCCCTTGAATGGAAGGGAAGGCTAGGTCTCCCCGAGGGAGGACCTTGTTAGAAGAACTGAGAGATATGTTGTTATGTTAGCCAGAATGCATAAGACTTCTACTGTACAAAGAGACAGGAGATGTAGCAGCTACCCTCCTTCCTCCATGTCTGCTTAACTAGCCTGTTTCTACAGCTACATTTAAACCATAGCTACTGTTTAATGTGCTGCTAACATTCAGCTGGCCACAGTCCACACTTGGGTGAGTGGGTTGACTGTGAAGGTCTGATTTTGCCCAGGCCACTGGTGCCTGGTTTGGGAGCAGTACAGGAAAGAGCTATGCGCAGTTCTGCAGCTGTGAGCGGCTCTCAGCATCGGACAGCACCAGATATGGGTTATTCATAATCCTCTTCAGGCCAGGTTAACTCTACTCTGGAGAATCAAGAATCAAAGAATGTTGTTTGTATGTTTCTTTAATTGGTTGTCTCGGTACATATGTCTGGTTCCTTTCAGTCAGTACAGGCTACCCTGTCTTCGTTGAAGATGTTAGATGTGGGAAAGTGGCCAATTTTTTCCCTTTGTTCTGAGGAAGAGCTGCAGTTGATTCGTCAGGCTTGTGTCTTCGGCAGTGCTGGCAATGAAGTTTTATACACTACAGTCAACAATGAGGTAATTTTGAAGAAAAATCCAACTACCCATATTTTTAGTAATGGGTTTGTAAATTGAAGACATTGGGGGAACTAAGGCATAAAGCCTTTAAACAAGTATGGAAAGTCAATTTTTAGTTATTCTGTGATGAGGCGGTTTGCTTTAGGAAGGCTGCCTGGGGTAATTTATAGAATTTTCAGAAATGTAGCTCCTGGAACTGACTTGTTTTTTTCCCGCAGATTTTTGTGCTTGGCACAAACTGCAGTGGCTGTCTGGGGGTAGGCGACATTCAGAGCACTATTGAGCCTCGGAGACTGGATTCTTTAACTGGCAAAAAAATAGCCAGCCTCAGCTATGGGAGTGGCCCTCATCTTGTCCTTGCCACAACAGGTAATAGGAACCCAATGGACAGGTTTGAGGCATTGCTTATTTGTTAAGAAATAAGACCAGGATGCCTTGAAATTGAGAGCAAACCTGATTGAGCAAGAGTTGCTGGCTTGGCCCTGTGAGCATGGCCATGCATTGGGCAACATGAAGAATGACTGTAGGAGTAGCAGGGTAAGGTAGTGTAACACACAAGGTCGAAAAGGAGTGCCATTATCGTATGAGAACGCCACTTACTTTGGAGCTCAGGAAGCTTGCACTTGGAACTTAGATCCCTGGGCTGTGAATTGAGAGACCAAAGGTTGATTTTTGCCATCTCTCTAGATCTTGGCAGTCTATGGTTCTGATTACGTAGTGGCTGATAGGAGAAGTTTGCCTCAGTACAGAGGAAACAGCCTCTTGACTACATCGATAGAATTAAATTATGCCTTTGAGGTATATGTTCCAGGAATTGGGGAGGGGATTCCAGTATAGGCCAGATTATTCAGACCATTTCTTAGTTAAAAAAGAACTAAGCCTGGGCCTGGAGTGATGGTTTAGCAGTTAAGGAAAGGTGAAGTCAGGTAAAGATAGGGTCAAGAACAGGCAGAGGAGACCTATAAGCTATCCTGCTGTTGAGGCACCTACCTGCCTAGGGGATATTCGATTTGTACTCTTGAGATAGAGGGTCACAGGTCAGGGTCCTGTGTAACTGAAGTGTAATAGGAGACTTCCTATACCCTGGGACTGCAAAGGCTACACTCTCAGCACAGGATCTGCCTCTTCCTAAGGATTGAACAGGAGAGTTCCTTACTCGGTGCATTCCAGAGAAGGGAGAGGAGGAAAGTGAACTAAACAATCCCTGAATTTGCAGCTATAGATTTGTGTCGTGTTAGGCTGAATGGTCTGGGAAGTCCCAGGCCTTGAGTTAGAGGCTTGGACTTGAAGTATATTAAGGGTGTGGTAGAGGTTCATGCAGATCCTTTCTAGAACGAGTTATCTCTGCTGGGAGCCTGGAAGAGTCACCAGAAACAGCGTGTTAGTGTCAGTAAGCCACACATGATCTAACAAAAGCAGTTGTGTGGGGCGCCAAGGCACTGTGGATGTGGCAAAAGACATATCCTTGTGGTCTTTCCTTGCTGTTTTAGCGTTGGCCAGTGCTTCACTCCATTAAGTGCCTGCTGCTGTCAGCTGAGCAGAGAGATTGGTTTTGTTGGGAGAGGACTGAAGTCAGTGGAGGGAGCTGGGGATTTGTAGGCAGAAGCCGGCCTGTTTGGGAGCATGGCTCCTGGCTGGTCCCCTTCTTGATCTCTCTGGTCAGATAACAGCATAGGTTTGCTTGCTCATTGGAAAGTGAGCACAAGGGAGTGAGCATTACCACACTTTGGTTGGAGACGGCACCAGAGCTCAGTCCAAACCAAAAACTTGAGAGTCTTAACACTTAAGACCCAGGAGAAACAGCAGACAAGTGATTACATGAGCTGTTAGAATCTCAGACAAGATGACAGAAAAGAAAATATGGAAGATTTGGAAAAGACCCAGTGAACAATTATTATCAAGTGAACCTGGATTGGGCAAGCTCTATAGCAGTTTATATACCACAAAAGAAGAAAGTCAAACCAGATGATCAGATAAAGTCACTCAGAAGACAGCCTAGGCAATGTGGTAGAAAACATAGATTACATGAAACATACATATGATTTATTTATTCAAAGTATAGAATCAGAAAACAATTCTTTTATGCAAGGTACACATGTGTAGGGCTTTTGGGGAAACATGCTGTATTTTGGCCTAAGTAGGGTGTGGATGTATGACTTGTTATCCATAAAATTGCACCTGTTTTATGAATTTTATAACTGTATGAGTAATATAATAAATTTTAAAACTTGGTCATCTCATCTAAAGGAAGTGAAGATCCAGAAGAGTTAAGGAACACCTTACACTGTTTTATTTTAGAGCTTCATTTATTCCCACACCAGTGTCTAGCTGTGTTTTAACTTTATGTATTTAAATTCCATCATGTTGTTTGATGTGGAAAGCAGACTGTGCTTCCAAGTAGATTCTCTCAGGAGGCGAATTTGGAAGGGGGAGTCAAGCAGCCATTGCAGCTGAATGGTAGATTCCATCTGTGGCAGTCAAGACACTCACGAACTGTCCTATAGAGAAGCATGTGCTTACCTTCTTTTGTTTTCAGATGGAGAAGTCTTTACCTGGGGTCACAATGCTTATAGCCAGCTGGGCAACGGGACAACGAATCATGGCTTAGTGCCCTGCCATATCTCTACGAATTTGTCAAACAAACAAGTCATTGAGGTCGCCTGTGGGTCTTACCATTCTTTGGTTCTAACATCTGATGGAGAGGTGAGGATAATCAGCATAAGCTCACTGACTGCTTTCTTTCATTCTTTTTTTCTCAATATGATCTATAAATTCCTTTAACTGCCCCCAAAATGTGATTAGGCAATGAAATTGAATGTTGTTGTCTTAGTTTGCTTTTGTACCTCTGTGATAAAACACCATGACCAAAAGCAACTTGGGGAAGGAAGGGTTTATTTGGCTTTCAGGCTATAGACCATCATCCAGGGAAGTCAAGGTGGGAACTCAAGACAGAAACCTAGAAGCAAGAGCTGAAGAGAGGCCATGAAGGAACTCTGCTCACTGGCTCGAGTCCCGTGGCTTGCTCAGCCTGCTTTCTTATCCCTCCCAGGACCACCAGCTCAGGGGTGGCACTACCACCAGTGATGGGCCGTGCCACATCAATCATTCATCAAGGAAATACCTTACAGACTTGCCTGCCAGCCATCTGATGGAGGCATTTTCTCTTTGAGTTTCTCTCTTCTCAGATAACTCTAGTGTATCTGAATTCTCTGGAGAAACAGAACTTATAAAATCTATTTATCTATCTATCTATCTATCATCTATCTTATCCATGCACATATATCAATCACACACACATACACACACACACAATGGGATTTATAGGCTGTGTAGGTTATAACTGGTACAACAATGGCTGTCTACCAATGGAATGTCCAAGAATCCAGTAGTTATTCAGTTCATGAGGTTGCATGTCTCAGCTGGGCTTCAGTACACACTAGAATCTGAAAGAAGTAGACTCTAATGCCAGTGAAGGAATGGCCTTGGTAGTGAGGTAAGAGCAAGTAGGCAAAGCAAGTAAGCTTTCTTCTCCCATCTCCTTTATCTTGGCTGCCAGCAAAGGCTATGGTCCAGATCAAAGGTAAATCTTCCCACCTCAAAAGAACTGGGTAAAAGCTGGAACTCCTCACTTTAAATGATGTAATCAAGAAAGAATCTCTCACAGCTGTGTCCAACCATTTGTTCTAATTAATTCCAGATTAGTCAAGTTGACAACCAAGAATAGCCATCACACCTAGCTTGTGCCAGGATGTGAAAAGCTAACCAGTTATGATGAGCTTAGCAGAGATGCTTAACTACCTACTCCCTCAAATTCAGCCTTATTCTTGGTAGCAATATATTGTCATGGTGGTTTTCTTATGAAGTTTCCCTGTATGTAGTAAGGACTTCAATCACTACAAATCATATGGGCTCATTATTACTTTTATATTGCTATAATACATTATTTGCAAATACCAAGCCCCAGAATGTTGAAAAGTATGGCTGAGGTGATGTAGATATTTTTGTATTACATGATGGTTTTACAAGTGTTATAACAGAGTACGTTCTCTGCCTGTATTGGAGACGAGTGGGGAAGCTCCCTGTGAGGGTGCTAAGATGCCCTGAGTGCTGGTCAGTGTCCAGTAGAGACAGTTTATGAGTCAAGTGTGTTTATCAGTCTTGTCTTTCACATAGGTATTTGCCTGGGGTTATAATAACTCAGGGCAAGTAGGATCTGGATCAACAGCTAACCAGCCCATTCCTCGAAGAGTCACTGGATGTTTGCAGAATAAAGTAGTTATGAACATAGCATGTGGGCAGATGTGTTCCATGGCTGTTGTGGACACTGGAGAGGTAGGAAAGTTGTTTCATACTTTTTAACAAAAGTTTTGCCTCCCTCGTGTCACATAATCATGGCATGCTTCTCACAACAGAACTGAGCTGTTGAGTGCTGAGTTTCCTCTCTTTCCCCAGGTATATGTCTGGGGTTACAATGGGAATGGGCAGCTGGGCCTAGGCAGCAGTGGCAACCAGCCAACCCCATGTCGAGTGGCCGCCCTGCAAGGCATCCGTGTTCAGCGGGTACGTCTCCTGGGGGGGGTGTGCAGGGCACTTGATCTCAGTTTCCTTATGAACATGGCAAGTGCAGCTGCTTTGATGTTTCTGTTGAAGTAAAGGTTAAAGCCTTCCCCTGAACTAAGGTGCAGATCTTCAGAGGGATGCTGTTTCTATAGTACCTGTGTGAGCTGTCCTAGAAATGTAGGCTACACACCCTTTCCTGAAGTGTCTTTGACAGCACATACACCAACAGTTTTAAACATCTTCATGTCTTTTGACCTGTAATTTTACTCTTAGAGAATTCTCCTAAGGAACCAAAGAAAAGGCCTCTTAGAAAGTTAGTTAAGTCACAGTAAAATTCATTACTGTATACAACTAATATGCATTAGTAGCTACAGTTTTAACAAAGGAATTTTTGAGAGAGAATAAACAAAAAAAGGGTAAGATGGATGTAAGAAAAAATAATTTACTAATCTAATGGCAGGAAAACAATTAGATAGATGATGCTGTTCTTGAGGCAGTCTCATATTAGCTCAGGCTGTTCTTATTCTTGGGGTCCTCTTGCCATAGCCTTCTGACTGCAGAGATCACAGTCTGTCATCACACCCAGATTACAAAGGATTTTTAATAATAGGGAGAAGGCAATGTAATAAAAATGTCAGGTTGAAAAGGTAGATACATATGCCTACTATCATTAAACATGTGTACGTGCGTATTTCTGTATCTGAATAAGTAGGAAAAGAGGGCATCGAGCCCTGACCCTGAAAGATTTTCATGTTTACACATTTCTCCATTTTCCACATTAAACATGTTTTCCTCCAGTAACTTGAAGAAAGTAATTACGTGTCTGTCTCACGCTGGGCTCACTGCCCCTGGTTTCCACAACAGTCATGAGTGTGGCTGGAAAGCTGAGTGTGGTAGCTGAGCCGGCTGAAGAACTGGGGTTGGTGTTGCTGCGCTGGCGGCTCCGCTGGGCCTGCACTAGTTCTAAGAGTACTAGTTAATGCACGGTTGGTCTGTACGGGCAGCCTGCCTGCTCCTGGTTTTCAGTTCAGTTCCTAACGTACTTTGCAGTGACGAGACGTTTTCTGTTCCTTGCAGACCTGAGATCTGTCTTTTGTCTTTTCAGGTTGCCGGTGGCTATGCACACACATTAGTATTAACAGAGGAAGGCCAGATATATGCTTGGGGTGCGAATTCTTATGGCCAGTTGGGCACGGGCAATAAAAGTAACCAGTCCTATCCTACCCCCGTTGTTGTGGAAAAGGACAGGTAATGCACTTCCAAGTCACCTCAGCGGTTTCAATCATTAAACAGCACCTAGAATTCACAGTATAGACTGTGGAAAGTTACTCTTACCATGAGACTTGTCTTTAACCAGGCTGTTCTTTGTAAAAGTTGGCTTGTGGCCAGGTAGTGGTGACATGTTGCCCAGCAGTGCTGGTGTGTCGCCTGGCAGTGGCACATGTCTTTAATCTTAGCACTTGGGAGGCAGAGGCGGGTGGATCTCTGAGTGTGAGGCCAGCCTGGTCTACAGAGTGAGTTCCAGGACAGCCAGGGCTACACAGACCCTCCTGCTGTCAGCTCCCTGTATGTCACCTGTATCTCCAGTGCTGCCCTGTGCAAACTACAGTGACTGAACTGTCAGTAGCAATTCTGTGGATCCGTCTTCTAAGTGCTCTCCCCTTGTTTTTTATTTTTACCTCTAAAAGAAGCTGGTAATATTGGGGGAAAAGATGGTACTTGGTGGGGAGCTAATCTCCTAGCTACTTATAAAAGCGGCCAGTTGGAAGGCAGGATGATTTCCTTGTTTGAACGTCCAAATTATCGCCATGCAGAGGGGTGAAGTGTTAGAACATGAGGACTCAGTTTTATGCACTGAAGTAATTTCCAAATAATCCTAACGCTTTTGAAAGCTTCTGGCTTCCTTGGGCAGTTATTTAACTGTCTTTCCTTCTATCATCTGACTCAGTGGTATGTCACATAAACACCACACCACTTCCCCTTTAACCCAGTGATGCTGTCACTCTAGAAATTAATGTGTTCTTCCTATTTTTTATCCTACATAATATTTTTTATTTTTGATTTAAAATGAATATATGGATAAATAGAGTACTGGTACATTGGCACTTCTTTCATCTTTTTTCCACTGGGATTCTCCATAAATTGTCATTTTTATTTACATGCTGTAAACATGATCAATTTTATATAACCTATATAGGTCTGTAAAAAGGACTTTTTTAAGCTAAGAGTTTGAAAATAGGACCTCTGACCCCTTAAATGGGGAACAGGAGAGATAGTGGAGGCTGAAACAGGTACATATATGCCTATAGCCCTATCGATTGCTGAACTGCCGAAGTTTCCGAAGAGATCAATGAGAGCAGAAGGGGTGGCTTAAGGTTGTAACTATAACAACGCCTTAGTAGAGACACTTAGTGCCCAGCCTGAGCAGTGGTGCTAAAGGTTACAGGAGGCAGCAAGGACAGAGAGCTGACTCACTGGCCCTTTCCCTGCGGTGCTTCCACGCGCACCTTAGCATCTCATCATCAGCCGGTTTGGATTGCCCTGCTTTCTCTGATGAAGAATGAGATCATGTCATCCCACTGGTCCACTCTGGAGAAGACTGTGAGCCACTAAAGTGGGGAGAGAACAGGAAGCAGAGAGGCAACGAAGGGGAGCGATGGGTACCCGTGGCTTCGCAGGGCTCTGAGCAGCCCAGAGTCCGTGACTGCAAACCCTGGGGTTTCTCTTGTGCACATGTGTGCACCCGCTGGTGTCCACACACATGCTGTCTGCTGATGCAGGATGGGTATTCTGAAAGGATCTTCCCGCTCTCCTCAGTTCCCAGCATCGTCATTCTGAGCGTGCACGGTGCCAGGTCTCAGTTGCAGGCATGTGGCAAGAAAGAAATTTATAATCTGCTAGGACTTGTTCCACACCTCCCTGCCCTTCCCAGTAGCTAAGGCTCATTCATGGATCATGACTTTCTTCTTACTCTTCTGGGGCTCCTTTCAGGGAAGCCTAATTAGAAAGGGGTTGTATTTTGGGTGGGGCAGGGGTGAGTCTGCAGTTGTTAGTGCCTGTTCATAGAGAAAGAAAAATAAAACCTATGTACATTGGACTCTCTGCTCAACCAAAGGAAAAGCTTTTAAAAGGTTTGGCACATGTGTTCCAAAGTCCATCCCATAGAGCCATATTATAACTAATTATAATGTAAAATTAGCCAAACCTTGAATTGTTGATAATTCTGTGGCCTCTTGAGGTCTTTAGTAGTCCACTGGGTGGTTACAGAACCATGACTGGGAATTGAATTCTTAGTCTTTCTGTCTCAGAATGTCAGTGATAGTTAACAAAACAGCAACAACAAAAACCCTTTTTATTAGCTGCTTAACTATCTGTATGTGAGAGTCCACTACAGTGCCACTTCAGCCATGCAGTACTGTGTAGCCATAATGCTCAGGGCTGTCTCTGCCTTCTCCTTGTGTGTTCATCCAGACTACCCTGAAGATGGGGCTTGGCTGGCAGAGTGCCCTGCCCTGGGTCCTCCCAGACAGCTTCCGAGCTGTCTGTCATGCATATTGTCCTTAGACACTGTCTTTTTACCTCGCCTCCTTATTGTCCTTAGACACTGTCTTTTTACCTTGCCTCCTTGTGCAGACCTCTCTCCCCTCACCTGTCCTGTTAGCTCCAGACTGAGCTCACGGGCCTTTGTTGTAAGAGACAACATGGTTCCTAGCAAACCCCACGGCTCACCGAACCCCACACTGAGTTGTCTGTTCCAGTTAGAAGCTCCTGTCAGTGTCTTTCTCCTGTCTTACTATGCCTCCCTCTGCCTGTAGCTTGGCTATAGGTTTTTCTCTGCCTCTCAGGCTCTGTGTTCCTCTGACAAATCCAAAGTCTGCCAGGCCCAGTAGCTCTCAGGTCTGCTGTCTTACCTAGCAGAGCTGGTAGACTGCTATACTCTCGTTTGCTGCTTCTCTCCAGGTGAAAGCCGAGCTCCCAGTCTGCCCCTGCAGCAGCTGTTTGAATGACATTAGTCATGGAAGAAACTGCTCGTGATGCCCCAGTCTTTGGGACTACCTCGTTTCATGTCTTCTGTATCACAATGCCTCTGGGACAATGGCTGCTTGGTAGCCTGTACCCTGTCTATACATTGTACATTTTACTCTCCCTACCTTGAGTTTTTTCCTTAAAAATATAATAAAACTGATAATAAGACTCTAAATGATTTGGCTTATACAAACTACTGTTGCCTCAGAGCTAGCGCTGCACCCAAACCAGGATGCTCTGATGACTGCCACTGAGGCCCTCATGTGGTGGGAGCCGACCAATAATAAGTCGATGGGAGCAGTGGGCACGATTTTTCTTCTAGTAGATGAATTTCATTCGCTGACTTTTCCTGTTTTCCATATCTGTTGAAAAGCATGTACTTAGTAGAAAGCCAGATTGTCTGGACCCTTTTCCCACTGTGCAGGGCCATTCTGCAGAGCACCAACCACGCAAATGTTAGAAGAGATTAGGCAAGGTCTACCAACCCAAGTGGATGGCTCAAATACAGTCTCTACATAAGCAGCATTTCACTTAAAGCTGTGCAGTGATAAGTTAACTAAACTGCCAGAGGCCTTGGCTTTGTCCTGCACAAGCCCTGACCGATGAGACTAAAAGTCAAAATGGAATCTCTTCTGCTAAATTTCCAGGCATGGATCTGAAAATAAGCTATTTATCTAACCTAAGGGATCAGGATTAGTACAAAAACCACATTTCCCAAACAGTCCCACTGAAATCGTGTGACACTGAAGTTCCCTGTTTTAATCCTCACACAGAAAGGGTCAGCTGGTCACGCATTTCCCTGTGGTTTTGTTGAACCAACTGGCTGTCTCTGTTTCCACTTATTTCTTTCATTCCTTCTGTTTACATCCTCCTCTGGCTTGGCCCACAGGCATACTTTATCTTGTGCAATGAGACTGCCCAATTATAGAATCGAAGAGAGGGAAGGAAGTTCTGATTTTGCAGCAGTATGGAGGCCCTGCTGTACTGACTGCTGTACCAGATGCTGTACCAGTGCATGTGGGATCCATTCAGTATAAGGCATCTTCTTGGCATGCATTAGTTCCAGGGTTGATCACTGGCATTAAAACCAAAAACTACTGAGTTCACTGTACAGAGCAGAAGCCAGGGTGACTTTTCAGCCCTCTCCTTTTAAAGTACCTGAAGGTTTGGTTTTGGTGACAGGGATGAGCCCAGGGCAGTTCTGCTGAGCTAGTGCTTATGTGTAGAACCCCATCCCACCTTGAGTTTTTATTCATTGACCCAGGTTAGATGATCCATGTCTTCATTATCTAGTTAGTAATGCTTTTAAGGATTAAATATTGCATCTTTAACCCAAAATCAGATGGCGGATATTTTTAAGGCCTATTGGTAATCAATAGATCCTCATGTTATAAATGCTACTAAAGTATGGCTCCAGCATTTGGTGGCTGAAAATTTAGGGAGTGAGGTATCCAGGTCTTGTTTTGCTCTTTCTGTTCCTTGGGCCCACTCACTTCTGTCAGCTAATTAGTTGGCATAGTCTGAGTCAAGTGCACCAGGGGAAGGAGAGGCCAGCTCTTGTCCTCCTGTTAATGTATCTCTGTGATGTTCGCTTGTGAATTTAGAATCATAGAGATTGCGGCCTGTCACTCTGCCCACACATCTGCTGCCAAGAGCCAGGGTGGGCACGTGTACATGTGGGGCCAGTGCCGGGGCCAGTCGGTGATCCTTCCACACCTCACCCACTTCTGCTGCACTGATGACGTGTTTGCCTGCTTCGCCACCCCTTCTGTCACCTGGCGTCTTCTCTCTGTGGGTAAGCTTGTCCTTGTCCACTTGGGACAGTTCTGAGAACACGGAAGAGGACTGGTGCTTTTGCGGTGTGACCTTAGGACTTCTTTGGGCACAGGATCTAATGAACTTCTTCCAGGGGCCCTTGGGGAAAAGAACTAAAACTACTGGGAACCAACACCAATATTAATTAGAGGTAATTTGATTTGATTGCTTTTTAACTGAAAGCTGTGTCTTTTATTTTTATCTAGAAACTGTCTAGATATTCAGACATCTTAAATCTGATTCAGTTAGTGAAATAGTTGGAAACATTTTTAGTTTTGGCAAATTTACAATGAATGTTCAAAGATGTGAATCCATACCCAGAGGCAAAAGCCTTGTGTAGCTGTCAGTCATTTGGGGGAGTCAGCATTTCCCGAATGCCCTGCCAGTAGGGACCTCCTCCTTGCCTTCATGTTCAACTGTTTGTGTCTGAACCTAGAAGCCTATGTTACTATCCCTTAGAACCCGATGACCACCTCACTGTGGCTGAGTCTCTGAAGAGGGAATTTGATAATCCTGACACTGCAGACCTCAAGTTTCTGGTGGATGGAAAGTACATTTATGCTCACAAAGTCCTTCTCAAGATTAGGTAAGAGTGGGCCTCTGTGGTTAACAGAGCCTAATGATCCCTGGGACCCACATGGTGGGCAGACAACGCTGGCTCCCATTTATGTCCTCCACATGCATGCTGTTGCAGGTGTGTGCCACACTAAATAAATGTCTACAATAATTAGTAAGAGCTTGTCTCTTTTGAGGAGTGAAATTAATTCATTTATCAGTCACTTTA
>JADRCH010000013.1:15149520-15162882 GCA_019843965.1 Rhynchomys soricoides
TGAACACAGCCCTGAACACAGCCCTGAATACAACCCTGAACACAGCCCTGAACACAGCCATGCTGGAGAAAAAAAGTTTCGATGGGGCAAGGTTTTTCCAAAGCAAGGAGACCTGGGTAATGCCAACACAAAAATGTTTTAAATCATTTATAAATGTTGTTATACATTATGTTTACATTTATAAATGTAAATAAATTACATTTATCTGAGCAGTGAATGATATTCACCTCACCTTTCTTCCATGTGCACAGTCTGAAGCTACCACCCTACCTTCAGATAGAAAAATCTGTCCTTCCTCAAAGATCCTATGTCCCACACTGAGCAGCCATTGATCTTTTTTTCCTGTCTTCATATACACTAAGCATTTTCTAGAAGCTCATATATATGAAATTATATAGCATCTTTTCTTTCCTGCCTGCCCTTTTCCTCCCAGCATACTGATTTGGGATTGTGTTGCCACTGTGTAAAAGATATTGAAATCCTCTTTCAGTGACTCTTAAACCCACTATGGTATTTTGGTCTCTGGTTCCCATTCTGTAAGGTCACATAGTGCCACCTGGTTCACCATGGAGCATATCCTTTCACAAAGGAAGTGGGGGCTTAAGTTACTGTGACAGAGCACTATACATGCTCAGCCTAACCCGTGGCAACTTCCTTTATCACTGTAGTAGTACAGTGTTCTCTCTGAGGCTGGGAGGAGAACCAGGCCTACACTTGAGTTTGTGGTGGTTTGTGGCAATCTTTGTCTTTCTGAGGCACGCCACATAGTGTTCTCTGAGTCTGCCTGTGTCCCAGTCTACCCCTTTGTCTGATTGCCTTGGGGTCTACCATAGTGACTCTGCTTAACTCGATGACTTCTGTAAAGAGCCTGTCTCCAACTTCACATTGTCAGTTACTAGGGTTAGATCATCACACAGAAACTTTTAGGGACATAATTCAGACAGAATGGAGTAAAGAAACCTAGTTATTCAGTTATAAAAATAATGCTGATCGGTAAAGATAGTGTGAGAAGGCAGCCAGAGGTCCCTCCACGTCTCCCTCAGTCTACCTGTAGAGTCAGCTGCCTGGGCCGCCCGCCCCGCAGCAGCGGCTTCATTTGCAGTCTTGCTGACTAAGCACTTGAAAAGCAAGGCACCAAGGCAAAGACCAGGTTTTCGGCCCGTTCTGTGGCTATATGGAATGTCTGAGCTAACTAACTGGCACAGAAGTTATTTGCTTACGTAGAGCTTGCTGCAGCTGAGCTGAACTCCAGCTGGAAAGCTTACCTTGGCTTGGGGTTGATTTGCAGCTTTTGTTTGAGGCCTCCCGAGAGGCAGCATGGTGGGAAGTGCTTACTAGAACTATCCTGCTACTGCCACAAGCCAGGGGTCAAACAGGAGCTAGGTCTCCACAAGTCCCTTTCAGTGCATTGCCTCAGGGATAGACCTCACACTAAGTCCCCTTCTCTAACCCTACCTCTTAAAGGTTCTATCACCTCCTATTATTGCTACCCTGGGACCAAGCTTTGACAGACTAGCAAACAGGAAGGTATACAACTTCAAGAGAAAGTCCTCAGGTAGCCCTTTGACTCCAGGCCAGAAGCTGGACTATGATCTTTCTTTCTTCTTTCAGGTGTGAACATTTTCGTTCTTCATTAGAAGACAGTGAAGATGATATTGTAGAAATGAGCGAGTTTTCGTACCCTGTGTTCCGAGCTTTCCTGGAATATCTATACACAGATAACATCAGTCTATCTCCTGAGGAGGCAGTAGGTAATCATCACAGACTTTACCAAGAAATTGGCAAATGCTAAGGAATTAGGAAGGTCAGAAGACAGACACTGTGACCTTTGCAGGAGCTGTTCTGGTGATGTTGGACCTGAGCTTTTACATTTTTGGTACTTGGATGCAACATTTGGCTTTTCTCAGACTCTGCCATTGAGCTACAACGTCAGGCCCAGAACGCAAACTTCGATTGTCACTACTGCATATGAAGGTTGAGTGGGTAGGTCCAGTAAGAGGTCACTAGAACACCGATTGCCACGGGAACATCACAGGCAAGCACGGAGGGAAGGGCAGACAGCGAGTCTTGTCTGTGAAGGCCGAGCCCTAGAAGGTCTCTTCACCGTTGCTCCCTAGTGCATCAAGGCCAAGTCTGCTACACCCTGGTTGTGAAAATGGGCATTGGTTGCCCAGTTAAACATCTCACAATCTGAAATCTATATATTTTTTTCATTTGGAGAAATCAATGAATAAGAATGTGAGGGTTGAACACCTGGTCATGCACAGCGAAAATAGCCTAGCCAAGAGAACAAAAGAAGAGGCACTAATTAAAGAGAAAAGAAACATTAGCAAGTAACAAAGTGCCCAGGTTCAGAGCATGTCCCTACAGTAAACTCTGGGTGCGTGTTGAATAAGAGGAATCCAGCCGGGCAGTGGTGGTGTACACCTTTAATCCCAGTACTCAGGAGGCAGAGACAGGCGGATTTCTGAGTTCGAGGCCAGCCTGGTCTACAGATTAAGTTCCAGGACAGCCAGGGCTACACAGAGAAACCCTGTTTTTTAAAACCAAAAACAACAACAACAACCAAACAAACAAAAACAAAAAAAAGAATAAGAGGAATCCAGATCGGTCTTTGAGTTTGGCACAGTGAAGCCCATTTATATGTGGGAGGATTCACTGGGGCAGCTTCAGACAGTGGGAAGTGAAAAAGACAGTTAATGAGAGTGCTCTGTAACAGCCTGCTCTCCAGGAGTGTCACTGAAGAGGAGCAGAAAGATGGGTTGGAGGATGGGGACGCAGATGTGCTCATGAAAGGGGATTCCTTTGTGTTAGTTGGTGCTGGAATTGAAGGTAGGCCTTGGGGCTGCTAAACTTGTGCACTGTGTCACTGACCACTCCCAACACAGTCCCTCCTCTGCTTTCTTTTAATTTTATGGCAACATGTGTGCTGATGGGCATGGCCTCAGAGAAGATTCTGCTAATTCATGAGAGGGTAATTCAGAGAAACGTGTGTTTCATTTCTAGGAAAATGTATTCAAGCCATTCTGATGTTAATTCCTAGCTTTTGTCAGTGTCAGCTCATCTCATCTCTCTTCTTGGGGTGCTGTGATGGCGGCATTAGTGCTACTCAACTCCCTGTGCCTGAGCCTCTCACAGCCCTTTGCTGGGAGTTGAGGTCAGGTGCCCAGAGTACACCCACAATACATTCTTCTTTCCATCAGGATTGCTAGATCTGGCTACATTTTACAGTGAGACTCGGCTGAAAAAGCTCTGTCAACAAACTATCAAGCAAGGAATCTGTGAGGAGAATGCCATTGCTCTGCTCTCTGCTGCTGTGAAGTACGATGCACAGGTAAGAAAAGCATGCTCCAGTGAACCACTAAAAGTCACATCTAGCTAGATGAAAATGGACATACAAAAATGAACGTTAGGGGAAGACATTATAAACGGCTGGTAGACCTAATTTCCAGTGATTCAAATCTTTATACATCAAGTGTGAAATGACTCACAGATAAAGGATCTTGCTGCCAAGCCTCACTGTGTGAGTTCAGGTCCCACATATGGAAGGCGAGAACTGTCTCCAAGCTTTTCTCTGATCTCCATATATGTACTGTGACATGCACCATGTACAAGTACACACACATAAATAAATTCACAAGTAAGTGACACACTGAGAAAATGTTTTCATAACATACAATAAAGCAAGTTCTTCATAGTAAAAAAAATGAAAATAAAATATGGGCAGTTTGACTGGAAAAAAAATGAACCAAAGAACAAATGGAAATATAATAAATATACATGAAAGAACCAGGAGATGACTCTGTCATTAAAGTGCACATACTTACATGGTTTGTATTTTCTTCTCTTTGCTTTCTTCCTGAACTTTCTACAGTGGCTGTGTATTGTTAAGATAAAGAAAGGAAAGAAACTTTTTTTAGAACTAAATCTGTAGGAAACAGGCCATAGCTTCTTGGAGTCAGTTTCCTCTTGGTATAAGGATATCCTCCTCACTGACTTTCAAAAAAAAGAGAGAGACTGGTAAAGACAGAATGCCCTTTTCCTTTCTGATAAACAGTAACATGCTTACATAGGGAAGTCTAAGTCTGAGGAAGGAAACGATGCATGGAGCAGATTTTATGACTGTCCTGTTTCATAGGGCATGGCTGCCCCTCACACCCCAGGTCACTGCTCAATCCTCCTTCCTTCACTTTCTATTAAAAACTTTGTTTTGTGGTTCAACACATTGAGTTTTGGAGCTTTGTACTAGCCAGGCAAGAGCTGACCTCTGAGCTATCCCCAGCTCTCCTCTGTTTATTTTGAGGCAGATCTCACTACTAGTCCAGGGTTAACCTTGAACACTTTGTAGCCCAGACAGGTTTCCAACTTGCCATTTTCTTGCCCTCAGGCTCCTAAGTGTCTTGAAGAAGAGGCCTGAGCCACTAGTCCTAACTTGTATATATTTTTAAATACTTGAAACTTGTATGTATTTTTAAATACTTGAGGTTTCATTTTTCATTCAGTATTTAAACAAAAACAAAAAACCAAGCAACTGTATCCACATGGAGTAGGTTGGTGGTGGGGAATGTCCACCAGTAAGTGGTAAGGGTAGCCTCACCCAAGCTGTTGGTTACAGGAATGGTGAAAAGTAGCTGGATTGTAACTGGCCTTGATGCTTGGATGTGGGATGGGGTGGGGAAGGACAGTTTAAGGTTCATGTTAAGATTTTTGGGCTGAATAACTGAAAAGATGTCTTACTATGTGATGGAGTGTGGTAAGGAGCACCGAGTTGGCTGAGGTGACTAAGAGCAGCATTTTAGGAGAAATACTAAGAATCTGGTCTCAAGGATCTATGAAGCATCCAGAAAAGACATCCAGTGAGCCAGTCTGCAGTGCAGAGAGAAATGTCCTGAGAGCTGTAAGCCATGTTACGAAACAGACAGACATGAAGATTCAATAAGGGGACACTAGCAAAGGACTCTACAGAAGTACCATGGGAAAGCCATTCCACATGAGTACTTTTTAAAAATTTTAATGTTGAGTGAAAAGTGAAATTTCAAGTATTTAGAAATACACAATTCAGGACAGGTGTTTCTAGAGGTGATAAAAATCCTGAACTATGCTGAAGCCCTAGTGAGTCAAGTTGCATGCTGTGGTCCGGTGTGAAAGCTACATTGTTGCAGTACAGCCCTGCAGGAAGGCCTGAGAGAATGGAAGCAGAACTAGCAACTGAGGGAGGGAGCCAGAAACAGCTCTTCCTGGTAATTTTACTTACAGATTTAATGAGAAACAGATCGAAGGGCCAGTTGAGATAAATCCATGCATGTTTGTGTAAAAAGGACTTAATGGAACCTCTTCTGAGTAAAGCAGGAAGTCCCATTCGTTCCCTTAGACTGAGTAAGAGGAAGTATTGGACGAAGTCTGAATCATGTTCCAGAAGAATGAACAGAAAAACGTGGCATCTGTGTTTGCCTGACAGAACTAAGAGCTCTTATTGAGACGTAGCTGTGCAAAACAATAGCATTTAAGTAGAGAAAGTGTTTGAAAAATAATAAAGAGCTTGTCTTATGCAGACAGAATTCTCTGGTAGATCAGTTCTACTCTATATCAATCTATTTAATCCCAGGAACTCTTTCTGAATCCCACTTTTGGAATAATTATGGGAAATGCCCAGTCCAAAAACCAAAGGAAGATAGACTTAAGTGGTAGTTTCTTAGGGACATTTTGGTTTCCCCATCATTAGCAACTACCCCGAATATGTCTGGATCTCTAAGACACGGAAGTGCCCAGCGACCTACCTCCATAGCATCAGTACTGGTGTAGGCATCCCTCCATCCTTCTGTAGAACTCAGCCTAGGAGGTCCCACTCTGTTGGGTATGCTTTCCTAGGCTGTCTGCTATTGAGTGGCTCTCGGGGTATTTGGCATCTATCCAGACAGCACATTCTTGTTGTCGTGTAGGGATACGACCATTCCATTTTGTCTTCAAGAGCTCATGTGGGACAGAAAAGTCTCACCACCACTGAGACTCTAGCAGCCTGCCAGTCTGTTGTGGGATGGTGTGATTACATTTTCCTTGTGTAGCCAGGTTTCTTTATCACATGGGAAATGTCCTATAGGTTTCTGTGCATGCTGGCATGGCTGTCTAGTTTTCTACATTCATCTTCAGCATTTGCTAGAGTTTACATGTGTTTAGAGAAAAGACTATAATAGGCAATGGACATATATAATTTCTTGGGAACTGTTGGGAGCTTTGTATTTTATAAAATAGCTCAACAACACAGAGACAAAACTTTAAACTTTGAATATAAACTGGTGGTACCCTTGTACTAAGTCAGATCATACCTGGGTGTAGAACACTTCCTTAGAAAGCCTAGTCTACCAGAGGATTTAAGCTCATTCCTCAGTACTGATTTTATATAAATATATGTATTTGTATTGATACATATGTAATTCTATAAAAATTATTTTGGCTCTGGAGACTGAACCCAGAGCCCCACCTATGCTAAGCACACAGTTTACTGCTCAGTCACTCCCAGTTAAGATTACTGAAGGTGAATGTGATGAAGACCACCCATCCCACCCATTGTTCTGCAGAGAAAGACGACCCAGGCTTGCAGGCATTAGCAGTTGTCTGGCTCTCTCCTCTTTTGTCTACAAACTCTTCACATGCACAGGCATTTAAAAACACAGGGAGCACTGTGCTTTGAACAAGCGTTGAAAGGGGAGAAAGAATGGCTGGAAAGGGGGCTAAAGGATGCCTGTGCTTAGGTTCCTCTTTTGGAAGAAAGGCGTTTGGCCTGGCTGCACTGGACTCTTACGTTACTTACACTTTCAGAAACATGGACTAATTGTGTTAATCGTTGCTGTAGCTGTATCGCGCTGCTAACACTCCCTCCTACTGGCCATGTGATCCTTTTTCTGAGGCGTTCCCTTGCCTTGATGAGTTGCACTGGGAATACAAATTCATCAAACTGTTGTTGTTATTATTCCTAGGACTTAGAAGAGTTCTGCTTCAGGTTTTGCATCAACCATCTGACTGTAGTAACACAAACGTCAGGCTTTGCAGAAATGGACCACGATCTTCTGAAGAACTTCATCAGCAAAGCCAGCAGAGTTGGGGCCTTTAAGAACTGATCCCAAATGTGGAAAGGAATGCTTAAGCCTTCCCATTTCACCCCGCAAAGATAAATAAATAAGTGAATAAATAATAATTACAAAAAAGCCATTGACAAACAACTTCTCTGTAATTAACAGTGTTGATGAGAACCACATCTGGTCAGATTCTTGTGTCAAAAGGCTGCAGTCAGTTCTCTCCATCTGCCTAAACCAAGATTTACAGAGGCAGGCACTGAGTGTTCCAACTGGATATGGCACACCACATAAAAACTGAAAGTGTACCAGCAGCACTGTACTGGGGAATTACCCTCCCCCAGCAGGTGCCAACTGTAAATAGCTTTATGGGTGGGTGGGGACTGTGTTCACTTCCCTTCTCTGACCAGGGATCTGTCTGGTATGAGCTTGTACAGTCTTGTACATGCTGTCAGTCTCTGATTTCTTACATGTCTGTCCTGTTCTTTCAGGGCAGGTCCCATGCCTAGGAGTAACTGGCTAACAGATTCCGTGACTCTGTGGTTTTTGTGTGCTTGTTTTGTTTTTCATTTTGGTTGGCTGTTTGTCTTTTTTGGGAAGATGGGAGTGTCTGGAAGAGGTTGAGGTAGAGAACGAATATAATGAAGATATATGAAAAATAAAAAGGTACCATATGCCTAGAAAATGAAAATTATAGTTACCATTTCTTCCTTTGAGTCATTTATGGTGAATATCTTTGGCACTGATAACAACCTTTGCTAATCTGGAGAAATGGTCCAATATTCAACTGGCTGATACATAGTTATACAAGGAATGCTGCCATGCCCACATTTTTAGCCTTTAACACAGTGCCTTATATATAAAAGGCATTCAGTTAATTCACTGTCCATTTTAAGGGTGCACAGAGAACAGCTAGAAGGTTGGAAAAGGAAGAAACAAAATTAGACATCTGTAATTACTGATATTCATGTTCTTTTAGTTTGTAGTTCTGAGAAATAGCTAATTTAGAGCATTATTAGCATTCATAAAATGCCTTAGCAACCAAGTTGTCAAAGGCCCAAGGGCTACTTTTAATTTTCTACTTTCCATATTAACTTCCCATAATGGCATTGTTGAAAATGAAGCATTAACTTTGAATGTCACTTCTGGAATCCTATGCCTTATGTATTTGCATAAAGCCCTTTGCTTTTCTTTATATAGGAGGGTTTCCCTCTGTAAGATTGACTATAGGTTTTCTTGTAGCTAGCTTTTATGTCACTATAAAACAGGTCTCTTAACCAGGCACCAGTAAATACTACATAGAAAGGAGCAAGCGCATTTCATGGGTAGCACTGGGATGGGGAAAGTCTGAGTTTTAGATCAAACAAGCCACTGTGTAGCAAAAGAGAAACTAACTGAACAAAATGTAGTACTGGACTCCTCTACGTGTCTCACAATATGATATTATATAAAGGAAATCTTTTTGGAAATACAAATCTTATTCTCGTGTATAATTATTTGATAATAAAGAACTTGACAGAACAAACTGCCTTCTTAAATTGTTGAATAACAAAATCAAAGTATCAAACTTTTGTCTCATGGGTGGATAAAATTCACTCTTATGGTCTATACTTATTAAAAGCAGATATTCAGATGTCTTATAGCAAAGTTGACCCTAAGATATAAATGGTTCCTAATTTTTTAAAAGCCAGTTACTCATTTTATTGACTTGGTGGTGTCTATTGGTAAAATTACTGTATTAGAATTCTCCACAGTCTGTCTGTCTGTCTCTCTCTCCATAGATATGGATGGATGGATGGATGGACTGAAGTGGAAACTTAAGGGTTCTTTAGAAAGTCAGTTGTATGGTGTTCTGCTGGGGCAAACACTTAAAGGAACATTTAGCTGAAGCAGACACAGGAGAAAGGACGCTCTGCTAAAGTAAACATGTAAGGACACGTGAAGGATTCTTCACTAGCACGCATGTATTGGTCAGCCTTACATTTTGTAGTTGAGCTGCATTTGTCAGGACTCCATAGAGAAAAACGCACCAAAAAACCCAAACCAAAACAAAACAAAAAACATCAGGCGGTGTGCCACTACGTTTCTTGGGCTGATTGGCAGAGTGATGTCAGCTGAGGCAGGACACATGGAGGACACAATGTTTGGAGGGACTATAAAAAGGACTTCACAGACAGTGGAGGAAGCTGAGCTTGGCTTGCTGATAAAGCTAGCTGTGCAATGCTTGTTGGTCTCGAATCTTTGCTGATCTTTGATTCCCTGAAAGAGGAACAATTCCTGGTGTTCCTGCTGGTCCCTCCTGCTGCTGACTCATGCCAAGGCCCTGGCTGTCTCTGCTAGGTAGCGCCACAGCTGCTGATTCTTGTTTGCTATCCCGACTCTATGGAACTGGACTGCTGGTGTATCCATGAAGTGTCTGCGAGTGGATCAAGCTGCCACTGCTAACCTGTGATCTGAAGTGCCAATTTCCAGAGAACACAAATGGGGATTGCTCCAAAGAACCTTTCTAACCAGGTCCACTTCCCTGTATCCTTTCTTTTCCACTGCCTCTGGTGGGTGGTGGGCTACAAGGGAGGTTAAGGTATATAAGAACCATCATTAAAAATAGGTTTTGAAAAATTTGAAGTTATGATAGCTAGCTAGCTAGCTAGGGGGTTTGTTGGAATAACTTGTAGGCTGCAGTCTAGTCAATCCAACAATGGCTAGCTGTGAATGGAAAGTCCAAGAATCTAGAGGTTGCTCACTCCCACAAGGCTGGATGTGTCAGCTGGCCTTCTGTATATACTGTAATCCCAAAGAAGTGGCTCTAATGCCAGTGAAAGGATGGAGGTGCTAGCAAGACAAGGGCAAGCAGGCAAAGAGCAACAGCTTCCTTCTAAGTCCTTCTATGGCTTCCTGCAGAAGGTATGGCCTGTATTTAAAGTTATGTCTTCCCACATCAAGGTTTGGATTAAAGACATGTATTTCCACCTCAAGATCCAAATTAAAGGCCTATGTCCTTCAGTCTTAAGATCCAGGCCCTCCCACCTTAAAGGTCGGGACTAGAAGTGTATTCACTTACTTCAAACCAAACAGAAAATCTTGCCCTCCATTTCTGGAGTGTGTGATCTTAGGGTAAGGTTGTGTTTAGTTTTGTAAGACACTGCTGAGAAGTCTTCCCATTAGCAATGAAGGAGAGTTTGGTTGTCACTGGCCTTTGGTTGTGTTGGCAGTCCAAATTCTGACCATTGCCAGTGTGTAGTGCTGCCATTTACTTCCCATGCATCCACTGGATTGTGTATGATGTGGACTGTCACTGCATGCGCTTATTTGACATCTGCTGCCTCTTTGGTGATCTATCTGGACAGGTCTTTGGCTCATTTTTAACTTATCATTTGGTTGAACTTTAAGAGGTCTTTGTATATTTTAGGTAACAGTCCTTTCTCAGATGTTATCTTTTGCAAACATTTCCCCTAGTCTGCCACTCTCTCTCCTCTTCACCTCTTTAAGAAGTTTATGTTTGACATCTTCTGTGTAAGCCGAGCTGGCTTCCCACACATGCCCTCCTGCCTCAGCTGCTGAGAGCTGCGATTTACATTTGCACTCCAGTCAGATTTGTGTGGTCCTGTGTGATTTTTTTTTTTTTTTTTTTTTATTCCTGTCTGGTGGAGGCCCCACAGACAGCTCTTGTTCTGAAGCTTAGTCCATGTCGGAAGCCAACACGTCCTCACTAACTCACTACTGTACATGAGCCTCCTGTCATTTATTTTCATGTTTGGTTAGATTTGCTATTTATTAACAAAGTAATCTTCAAATGTGGGAAGGTCCTGCAGCCACCAGCTGGCAGCTAAGTAACCACCTACTGTCTCCACTCAGTCTTTTTTGTGTCTTACTGTACGAGTTGCTTTTAAGTTTTCAGTGTCTCCTTTTTCCTGTTCCTGACAGGGTCTCACAAAGCACACAACTTTTTAAACAAATTCATTTCATAAAAAAGAAGGCAAAAGGGAATAGAATTAATATATATTAATATATAATATATGCCATATGTATGCATTAAAAGCACATTTCTGTAAATTTGGGGGTCATCAGAATGGATAAGATTTGAGGGAAAAGCTCGGACACAGAAAACACTTAACTCAGAGACTGTATCACACCAGTAAGGCTCTTAACTAGTTTATTTTAAAATAGACAAACTATTATAGAAAATAGGAACAGAGCAATTTGAATGTATAGTTTTAACCAGTACAAAACAAAACCAATAGTGCAGTATCTGCAGCTTTAAGAAATCTCAATACAGGATCTCTGAAAATTCCTATGATTCTGTCACTAATTCTAACTTGAACTTACTAGCAAAGACCTAGAAGTATGACGAGCCCTTGACCTAAAACCTAACTAATCTGTGTGATGATCATGCAAAACTTAATGAAGAAATGGGGGAAGCTGTCTATTGCTCTTGTTACCGAGATAACTATCAAACTAGTAAAACTGAAACGAAATTGAGGACAAAATAGAAATTTGTTTTCTAAGAAGATCAGATTTCTTTTCAAAAAGTATGGAGTTTAGAAAAAGTGATTTTCTTAAATGCTAGCTGATGCTACCTTAAATATCACCTATTTTAAATTATACCATCTCTAAATAAGTTAATCCCACAAGATAATTTAAATACACCTTTAGGTGGAGGGATGAAGGGAGTGCCTCTGTTTTTCAATGCAGCTATTTTAATCTGAAGCTTCTGCACAGCTGGACTAGAAATGGCGTGGCTTTGAAGAAGCCAGTGTTATTAGACCAGATCGGCTTAAAAAAATAGATAACCTGCCAGTTCAAAAGACCCTGGAAGACATGTACCATTCCAGAGAGAACACAAACATCCCCAGATGTGAAGAGCAGAGTAAACTGTTGAGATGTAATCAGACACTTCTATGAGGAAAAAAACTGAAGGCTCCTATAGTTAACAGTCTGCTTGGAGAACACAATTAATTTATATCTTGATTCTTCAGGACCCAGAAACATGAGAAAGTGCACTTGGGTTGTACTGTACTAGGGTCCTCTGAAGCACAAATATGGCCAGATTTAACTTTCAAGTACTCATGGGTACTTATAAATTCAGTGATCAGAATGATTAAAAGAAAAAACCCCGGTGTATTATCAATAGTCTTCAGCTTAAGGTATGAGTTGGACGAATAAAAGACTCGGTTCTTGGAGGGTCTGAGGTATGAAATCTGTGTCAGTAGTAAGACAGTATCATATGTTTATACCTTTTTTTGCTTGTATTTCAAAGGTAAAATATGTGAAACAAACACACGGCACATTAGATTCTACTATTAAAATAAGTCCAATGTGTAGAAATTAGTATTTTTCCCCAGTTTGTAACAATCTGTTTCAGTAGAAGATTCAAGATAATTTGGTTGAATGTGGACAGTCAATCAACTTTCATTTGGAAGACAAGACACATTTTCTAAGGGTATTCACGATAAATTAAAAAAATACATATAAATTAATAAAACCAAGAGCAAACATCACACATGTGCCACAAGGAAAGGCAAAGTAGTCAGCCAGATATAAGGGAGTTGTTAGGACCCCCCCTGCAGAGGCAGCCTCACTTCTGAGGGCAGCAGGCTCATGTTGGAAATACAAACAATCTGCTTTCATATTTTAAATGGCATGATCTGCACAAGATTCTCAATCCTGTGTACTATCAATTCTATACCATTGATTACAACATTGAAGTGGCTTACGAATCACCCACACAAATATTCAGCTTGTACCTGAACATTTTATATCTATAACGCGAGCAGAACCTGCTGGGAACTACAGTCACATCCATGAGACACGAGCCAGAAGTCCCCCAGGGTCTGCAGTGTCCAGGGTCCTGAGATCCTCACTTTTCCTCCTTGTTGGAGATATCCATGCTATCGTTCATTTTCTGCTTTTGCATTCGTGTTCGAGTAGAAGCTGGAAAGGCAACAAGAAATATTAGTAGTGCTGAGGATGCTGGGGAAGTTGACCAGGGGCAACCTACCATGTCTGCCATGCTCAGTTCTGTGGTCTACACATGGGGTCTTGTGGGGTGGGTTGGGTTGGGGGGCACACAAACTTTAAAAGGTAACATAGAAATGGACTGATTCATATGACTAGTACTTTAAGTGGTTAGCACATTTAATCTTAGTTCAAACCACACACCTAAGGGAAAAGGGCTTTAAAAAGTAGTCAGAAGAAATACAGTTCTGCTGTGTGCTTTCTATGGCAGCTGCCATGTATGTCCAGAACCTGCCTGGAAGTCCTCATCATCCTCACTGCATGCACGTACAGTGCC
>JADRCH010000013.1:15162892-15226651 GCA_019843965.1 Rhynchomys soricoides
TGCATGCACGTACAGTGCCTGCCTGGAAGTCCTCATCATCCTCACTGGCACTGCCTCCCACCAGCTCCTAAATACTTCTCTTTTTTCTAAGTCCCTTTCTTAATTTGCCTATTACTGTATCTTGCAGCAGCTACACTTACTACCACAGCTATGTGCCTACAATAAGCAGAACACTTAGCAAATACCACTTTCTTCCGTCTACTTAATTTTTTATACTCTCCAAACAGTTTAGGGTGAAATTTAATTTGTCATAATATTCTAAAAATAACATTCATTTTATTGATTTATTGTGTATATATACAGTCTCTGTCTGTTGTAGTGTGGAGAATTTAACTCAAGACCTTGGGCACACTAGGCCACTTGGTGACAAGCCCTCACCCCACCATTCCAAATTGCTGTCACACTGACAGACCTGATCCTAATTTCCAGAAATCTGACTTCCAGTAATAAAAGCCTCTGTCTGAAAGTGTCTCAAAGCCTGGAGATTAAGGAAGTTTAGCAGGTCCCTGGTGGTTTGTGCACGCTCCTTGGGTGGCCCTCAAGTTGTATGCATACCACCAGCACTGACTGGACAGTGGATATGAAAGAGAAAGAGGAGGTATGGCTGGGAGTGCACTTTAAGGGGAGGAGCCTGGGAGAAGTGGGAAGATGGGCAGTGAGGGGAGGACATCATCATCCCATTGTACACATGTACGAAATTCCAAAAATAGTATTTTAAAGTACAGATCAACATCAGTTTAAGACTATTCAAAATGTGCTGACCTGTGCTTTGTAGAACACAATGTGTGAGGTAAGCTGTATATTCCTGTTTGAACTACTTTTTAAATGCATAAATAACTCTGCCACTTTAAGGAATAATGTGTGGATTCCTTCAGTGAAATCAACTGCTTCTTTCCTGTTTACAAAGTGAGAGAGCGAGAACTTACTCATTTCTGCCAGTTTCTGTTGGAATTTGGACTCCGCTGGGATATGTTTACTGCAGATTGGGGAGGAAAAAAACACATTTCAAAAGCATGCATGCAACTTCCTAGTAACTCTGTGGCTTTCAATGACATTTTATATTATTATTTTGGTTTAATTTCAAAAGCTTCTAAGTGATAAAAAAAAGATGTCACAAATGTATGATCTTATACATTTTTAGTGGTTCTTATAAAGCACAATTTAGTATTTTTCAAGAGTAAGAATTTTTTAATTTAATGTTAAAACTAACAAATTTGTATCAATAGCTGTGTAAGTCCATGTTTAGACTTCTAATACCTAAGCCGTCATGAATTTACAGATGGCAGATTTGCATGGTGCTTTCCACTGTATCACTTTACACTTAGTATGCGGTTTTCTCTTGTTTCTCCAGACAAGGTCTCACTATGTAGCTCTGGCTGCCTTTGACCTCCCAGAGATCGGCCTCCTCTGCCTCCCAAATGTTGGGATTAAAGGCGTGGGACACTGTGGCCCACATCTGTTCTCTTTAGTTGTTCTCACAAAGTAGAAAACTGGCAGGACAAGGCCTGAGGGGACTCAGGACATTGCTGACACCAGCTCTGTGCCCTGCTTAGCAACCTGGAGCAAGCATCTCTCCATGGTTCCTACCTCCCGTCTGCTTCATCGGATCCCTCGATGTCAAAGCGCAGCTTTTTCAGTGGTTTGGGGGGGTTGCCACCTTC
This sequence comes from Rhynchomys soricoides, assembly GCA_019843965.1. NCBI lineage: Eukaryota > Metazoa > Chordata > Mammalia > Rodentia > Muridae > Rhynchomys > Rhynchomys soricoides. The sequence goes on from JADRCH010000013.1 coordinate 15,164,554, forward strand.
AGCACTTCTTTTGAGCACTCTGTCACTATTACACACCATCTGGTTTATTTTCTGGAACTTCTCAGATGTCTATAAACCATTAAATAGCAACATTTTGAAGTTAGCAGCTGCAAATTTTATTTTGAGATACACCAAAAGTTAGGCAGAAGTAATCTCTCCATTTTAATTCTCTGCCTTACTGGACTAAGTGACAGATTTTTAAAAAATTAGCATAACGATGCAAATTCTGCCTTCATTAAACACCCATTCCTCCGGAATCCTCCTGTCTTTCCCAAGTAGCTCTGATTCTGTCATTCCAGTGCTGTCAGACACTGGCTAAGCTTATGGCCTTGCTGGCACTCAACACATGAAACCAGGGCTTCTTCACAGAAGCAGTAAAAGTGGATCAGATTTCTAGAAATTAAAACAAAACAAAAAAACAAAAATCTTTTTTAAAAAAGTTTTGATTTAGAGGATTACATAGCAAGAGGGAAGGCCACAAGGAGCTCTGGTTCACTTCCTGAGTGGTGTGTTGGCACATCAGACACTGATATATTACAAACCATCTCTGATAATGGCATTTGTTGAAAGGCTGCTAATTTATAAAGGTTTTTAACTTGAATATTCAAAGACTTCACAGTTTTAGTCCAAGCAATATTACTAGACTTGTGACCTTGGAAAGACAGGCCAGAACAGGCACACCACCTGATCTCACCCGCTAGATAAGAATGTGGAAATGGTCTGTCTCGGCCTCCATTTCAAGACTGTCTCAGGCATGCATATTACATGTTACCTGAGCCAGGTGTACCTGCATGATACCACATCTCCTCTGTGAAGCCCATCTTGAAGCAGATGTCACAACACTGAGTATTTGTAAAATCAACTTTTACATTTTATTTAGTATACAAACGTCAACCAACCGCTAGAGCAGTGGTTTTCAACCTGTGGGTCAAGACCCCTTTGGCAAACTTCTATCTCCAAAATTATTTATTACAATTCGTAACAGAATCAAAATTATAATATGATGTAGCAACAAAAATAATATTATGGTTGGGGTCACCATACCATGAGGCACTGTAGAGTAAAGGGCCCAGTATCAGGAGGGTTCAGAACCACTAGATGTGCTTTCCTGTGTGCACACAGCTGCTCTTCCTCTTCCTCCTCTCTTCCTCTCTTTCCCTTTTCTTTCTTTCTTTCTGTCTTTTCCCCCAAAACAACATTTATGCTATATAGCCCATACTGGCCTACAAATCACCATGTAGCTCAGGCTTGCCACAAACTCTTTTTAAATTTTTTTTCTCTTTTTGAAACTAGATGTTGTTCATACAATATATTTTGATCACAGCTTCCCCTCCCCCAACTTCTGAGATTCCCTCCATTTTCTCTCCGACTGGAATTTATACCCTTTCTGTCTCTTGTTAGAAAACAAACAGGCATCTAAAGAATAATAATAAATGAAATAAAACAAACTAAAATATGACATAAGAAATAAACAGAAGAAAAGGAGCCAAAGAAAAAGCCCGAGGTGGACATACAGATGCAGGACACAGGTGTGTACACATAAGAATCCCTAAACACGCAAAACTAAAAGCTGTAATATATACACAAAGGGAAAAAAAAAGCCCTATGAGACAAAAATGAACTTCCAAAGACGCCACAGAGTTTGTTCTGTGGTCTACTGCCGGGCCTGGGACCTGCCCTTAAGTGTAGTCCGTACCCTCAGAGAGACTCCATTAGAGAACTGGTTTTTCATTTTCAAGCAGTCACAGATTCTTGACTCTTCTGCCTCAGTCTCCTGAGATTGAACATATAAAACCGCTGTGCTTGGCTCATCATGAAACCAATTATTTAAAAACAAAATTGTATTTATTATTGTTATGTATGTGTGTGAATGTAAGCATGTGTACCGTGGTGCACATGCCAACCTCAGAGGACAAACTGTAGGAGTCGGTTTTCTCCTGCCACCTTTCATGTGGGTTCTCGGGATCAAACTCAGGCCACTGGGCTTATGCAGCAAGCACCTTTACCCTCTCCACCATCAGGCTATCTCAGTTCCTTATTGATCAGAGAAAGACTAGCAGGAGAGGAAGCAGAAGGGAGTGGGGGGTGGGGGTGAGTAAGTGCATGACTAGTGTTAGAGCTCAGTGTGGAAGGAGGCCAGTGCTAGAGCCATGCGCTAAGGCTGGGGTGCTTCATTTCAGAGTACCTCAAGTTTTCAAATCTTTTGTAAACAATTATATGAGATTATATACACACATGTGGTGTCATGAAAGTTATGTGGCCTTTGTCTTCTGTTCCTGCTCCTAAAACCCTTGGAACTTCCCAAGTGATAAGGAAGACAGGGCCATCTTTTGTTCTGATAAAGGGTCTCCAGAGAGGCCCTTAGATAGTATCAGTATGGGGTCAGAAAGACAAGCCCTGGTTAGGAGCTGGGAATTTCCAATCACAGTTCCTAACCTTCAGGGTGGGGAAAGTGGGTAGACATTTAGTTAATCAACTATTTGTACAAGATAAGATCCCTTAGCATTAGGCTTAGGAGAGCTCTCAAGTTGCTGACTCCACAGGAATAGGTTAGACACCCCAGTGGACACCACCCTATGTGTCTCTTCATCCGGCTGCTCGTCTGTATCTTTTGTAATAAACTGCTAATGGTCAGTAAACCATTTTCCAGACTTTTGTGAATATTCTAGCAAATGGTCAAATTGGAAAGATATCACAGGGATTCCCTGACTATTGGCCAATTTGGTTAGAAAATTGGTGTAACCCAGGAACGTGTTACTTATGACTGGTACCTGGGAGAAGTTAATGACCTGAGCCCTGGAACCTATGGGCTCCAAAGACTACGGGGTAATCAATCAAACTGAGCTGAACTGGATGACACCAGCTATGCATAGAGTTGGAGAATACATGCTTAACTTCAGGAGTACTGTGAGCATAAAAACACTGTGTATAAATGACTACATGTATATTACACAATCTCAAAGAAATGTTTAGAAAACCTTGGAAGTTTCCCAATTATGAATATTATTCAAAGTTAAACCTGATTTGAAAATAAACTTGAGACGGCCTAAAGGACCTATCTAGGCAATAGTGCCTTTAAGCTCAGATTATGAAAATCTTCTATTTCTTTTTTAGCTGCACTATAAGTCAATGATGTCTACACAAGACGTTCAACAGAACACTAAATAAAGGGTGATGTAGGGCACAGAGCTCTTGCATCATACCTAATCCAGTATATTTTATATAACATTCCATGACACCATGGTTCATATAAAGAAATACTCACCCCAAATGATTCACCAATTGAGACCAAGATTCTGTCAAGTTAAGATAAAATGTGAGTTAGTTGTGAGAACCAGACACAGACTGTGCAGATGTGCCAAGATGAACATACATCACTCTCAACCACCACAAATCCAAGGCTCCCTGTCCTACAACCACTGACGCCTGATATCAGTGGATTGTTGACTAGTGCTATTGTCATTAAGACACAACTGTAAGAGGTTTTTGTTTGTTTTGGTGCTGAGAATCAAACCCAAAGCCTCAAATATGCTAGTCATACATTCTACTATTGATCTCTTAGATTTGCAACAAGAACTTTGTGTTTGCAGAGCATAATTCTGCCATGGCCCACATTTAAAGATTTTAAGAAAAAAATTTAAGGTTATCTTTACTTAGTTTTTCATAAATCAACAAATGTAACTTCATTCTAACTTAAGTTACATTTGACACAAACTTACGGGTGAATAAATAAAATGTAAAAGAGGAGTAAGGCGGCTCAGCAGGGGATGACTCGGGTTCAGTCCCTGAAACTTGTGGCAGGAGAAAATGACTCCAGCAAGTTGTGCTCTAAGCCCACACTTTCACAGTAGCATGCATGGCCCCACGTAGATACAATAAATATAAAACAAACAATAATAAAAAAGGTCTGGTGAGATAGCTCAGCAAATATAGGCAACTGCTACACATACCTGGCAACGCGGGCTCCACTGCTGAAACATACATAAAGGTGTACAGAGAACAGACTCTACAAAGCTGTTCTCTGACCTTCCCATCTGTGCCATGGCATGCAAGCCCTGCTCACCCCAATAAATATAATTTTATTTTGTAATGTATACTTATAAAGTAATAATCAGATTTTAATTAGGATTTATATTGGTATATAGTAAATGCTATTTGTTATGCATCCTATAATCAGAGATACTTATGCCATTTGTCTTCTTTTCAACCACACTACAGGGGTTGAAACTAGGGCCTTGTATATATTAAGCTAGAGCTCTATCCCAAGCTACATGCCAAACCTTCTTTAACCTTTTACTTTAACACAGGGTCTCACTGATTTGCCCAGCAGGCCTTGAGTATGTGATTCTCTGGCTTTAGCCTCCTAAGCAGCTGAGATTACATGTCTGTGTTACCAGACTTAGTTATAATTTATATTTTTGATAATTAAGTTGAAAAAGTATTTCTTCTATATGTAGCTCAATAAAGAACCAGTAGCTATTTAGATTTTATTGTCTTCCATTTCTTTGGTAAGTGACATCTTTCCATGTATATTTGATTAATCAGAATACCTAAATATGCTGCATGAACAGAATGCCATGGTTCTCCAAAGCCTTATCAGTCATGTGCCAATTAGGATGTTCATGATGTGACTTTTTCCCGGCTAAAATGAGCACCAATGCATGCTGGGCATGCTGTCTCACTCCTGTGACTTGGGAGACTGATGCAGTGAATTGAAGCTACCCTGGGCTACATATTGAAAGATATAGTTCCTCAAAGAGAAAAAGAAAATTAAGACTAGCAATTGGGGGCTAGGAACTGGGAAGCGGGGAGGGTAGCAACAGGGGTATAAAGGGAATCAACTAATAAACTAATCGGAAGAAGAACAGCAATACAGAACTGATTTTGACTAAGTTCAGCAAACAGCCATCATTATAATCATCACATGGATTGCTATCACCATCAGAAACTTCCTAAATATACACTGCCATGTTATGAGGCCGCATGGGACTCTGTAAATTTACTTAAGAAGACATGATATGACACTTTAGCTACAAAGTGAGCTGAGGATACCTGAACACAGATAATCAGATACAAAGAGCATCACACAAACAGAGAGGGATCTAGATACACACAGGTGCCTTCCATCCTATTTCCAGTTGTGTTTTACTAAATATTTTTCTACAAAGTTTGAGAACTTAATCACAAGTGTGCACTACTCATGTAATTAAATGTACTACACAGTATTTTCCAAAAAGCTAATAAAGGACTTCTTCTCATTGACTTTTCTTGCCCACCAGATACAAACTACATGTACTGAAAACTTCTGATGAGATGGCATTCGTTATACTAGTTAACTGGACTTCTACTTTATAAACATTCAGCCAGTCTCAAGTAGCTCATGATAACACATAATTAGTCCAGTGAAGGCCTTTGAAGCCAGAGATATGATTTGTCATTGTAAAGAATCTTTCATCTGGGAATTTAAGACAGTTTCACATTCCTTTTACTTGAGCCACAGTGTCTTTCTGAAACGGAAATGTCCAATGAAATGTAAGAAATCCACGAGCAGAATTAAGCAAGGTGGATTTTCTTAACTGACAGTAATCTACACTTAGTAAGACATCTTCATTTAAAAAACATATTTGTTTATTATTATTATTACTGCATGTGTATACGATCTGTGTGAATCAAGTACTTTTATGGGTGGTACACATTGCCAGCCCTGATGACTCCATTTTCATAACAAGCAAAACATTAAGATCCATAGAGTTTACAGTAAATTTTAAATAAATATTCTGGGTGTGATAGCACACACCTTTAACCCCAGCAATCATGAAGCAGAGGCAGGTGGATCTCTAAATATGTACCCTGCCTGGTCTACTCCAGGTCAGCCAAGGGTTACATAGTGAGAACCTGTTTCAAACAAACAAACAAACAAACAAACAAGTTAACCTAAAATGCTCTACTTTGATGGCTTATAAAACTATTCATGTTTTGAGGCACACGTGAATATTGGTTCTCAAGCTCTACACAGAAGAGACCTCAGCAGCTGGACAAGCACAAGTGAAACACAAGCCCACCCAGGTACACACCTTTTCTTTGCCCCCACTTCTTTTCACACCTTCACATAAAGAAATCAGACACCCAACAGCCTATCCCATTCTGATCTTAAGAAAGCTTTACACTTTCATGCTTAAATCCAAACTGTCAAGTTCAGTGTTACTGTTTGCAGCATTCCCTTAAAAAAGGAAACACCAACCTTGATCTTGGAGTCATTTTTGTGGGTGTTGGCAGACCTTCTGAAATTTTATAAGGACTCTTTAGGGGTGATATATAGATGTTACCTCCAGGAATCCGTAAGGGTGAACTAGAAAACTTGTAAGGGCTTCGAGGAATGTGAGGTATTGGTGACAAGGTAGGAGGCTAGACCCAAAACAAAAGGAAAAGAAGATCATTGATCTAATGTTTTGGTGGGATCCATTACTTTGTCATTATATTTCTTCAATTAAAGAATATTTTCAACATACCCTGGTGGAGGCATACTGCAAAATATTTGTTTTTAGTCTCTGCATGAAAACTGAGTTATAGAACACTATAATGGAATCAAACTCCTCTTCTCTGATCAAAACACGTTTAAAGGTCTGCGGAAAAAACATGTTAAATCAATTTGAGGACTTCTTTTTAACTTTTCTTTTAAAATAATTGAACATGGTTTTATAAAAAACACATTTTATACAGAAAACAATAATCTGACAAAGGCTCCCTTAGACTGAAATTATAGATACCCTGTTTAAAGTGAAATGTCACCAAGGTGATCCAGAGAAGGTCCTGGCAGCCACAGACAGAATGCTGGCCATTCTACAAGGGAGTTTGGCTGTGCTAACCAAAACCCAGCACCATCACCACTACTATATAGACAACATTCACTGGCCTGGAGCAGCCTTCAACTCCTCGTCTGAAGGATTTAGAATATGTGCAGCACTCTCTTGCAAGAAACAGACATTTTGTAAGTCGATTTCACAAACATTTTTTATTTTTATAAGTAGGGTCTGGCTATGCAAGTAGCTTCATACTTGCGATATCTTCTTCTCACTTATCAGTCTGAATAGGAATTATAGGTCTGGGACACCAGGTCCAACTTGTGTAAATGTTAATTAGGTAAAACTAAAGAAATTATATGGAATGCCTCTGTTAAACAATCTGTATAACTAATTTAGAAAATAACCCCAAACATATATGAGTAAAACCACACTGGTTGTATCACTTTCCAAAACTACAATGACAGACTGAAACAATAACCCAGGATTCACTGCTGCATTCTAGGGCAGTGTAAAATATGTGTCAGAGTAAGCATGTTTTACCATGATAGCATTTCTGTGGGAGAGGAAACTAGAGACACAAAATGGGCTTGCACTGGGAAATTTTATGATGTCTTTATAAGGATTCACTTACAGTATATTTTCTTGTGGAAAAAAGGAACTATTATGTCAAAGTTTATTTCAAATATCCAAGTTATTACTATATACAAATACAGTATTATTTATGAACATCAACTATTGATTTGGATTTCATAGTTTGCCATAGTTTTATAATTACACTTCAGTTACAAATAATTAACCAACATTATACAAGTAAATAAGAATATATGATCTCTATTTAACAAGTGAAGTAAATTATGAATACTGATTTATTTTTCAAGGTCTTACCATGGGAGACTACCTACCTCCTGGGCAGCATGAGGAAGATCCTTGTATGCAGTTACGATGATTTTGAATTTAAGGTCGATGTTCTTCACCTTGCAGATGCCGTACATAGAGCACATCATAATCTGACAAGTAAGTGTGACAGAGGCAGGCATAAAGGACTTTATTATGTAACCTTGCTTTTTTAAGAATTATTAAAAGAAGGAAGTTTAATTTCTTCTGAGTTTTCCCCTTATTCTGAGCTGTTTGAAGTCTATGTAACACTTGTATTTACAGAAGGAAATGCAAGCAGCTAGCTCAATCACTGCTGACTGACGACCAAGTTTGTGAAGCACCCTGACTCTGGCTCCAGTTCTTTGGTTTTTATCATAGAGTTGGCGCTAGAACAAGCTCACTGTGTGATTAATACTGTTTTAAGGGTGTGTGAAAGCTAAAGTCGCCAAGTGAAGTGGCGCGTAATAATCTGGGGAGTAAGGAGGTGCTGCCAGAGGCCTTGCATGGCTAATGGCGGTGTGATCTGCGATCCGGGGCCTCAAATGCCAATGTTTAAAATGTGTATGAACTTTTTTGGCCTAATTCAAGTATTCATCATTTCTGGAAGATTTTTGCTCCCATCTGCTATTCAAAGATTTCTCCTTCCCGTGCCCTGCTCAGTCTCTGATGACTGAGCTTCATACTGAGGATGCCATTGATGATGCAGTAGACCAATTGATATTTTTCTTCTACTTTAAAATCTTAAAGTATCACTCATAAAACTCTGAATTGCAAATATATATATATATATATATATATATATATATATATATATATATATATATATGAATGAATCTGGATTTCTCTTTTATAGAAAGTGGCAGGAACATAAAATAATAAATATCTATTTAAAAACAGTGTACTGCAACTTATACATCCAAATATATGTAAGTTATATTAATTTTTTGCTTAAAATATCATTCTTGTGGGGAACATTACCAATCTCACTGAAATAAGAGAATCATATGAGAATATTATGTACCACTAAAATAACCAAGATGAAACGTAAAAGTTCCTCAAGCTATGCAGAATGCCAACATTGACTGAAAAATAAAAAAGCTAACTCTGAATTATTAAACAGTAAGTGTTCACAAACAAAAGCTCGTACATGGAACTTCATTGGTGAATTCAGCAAACTTTCAAGAAGAAAAAAAGACTCAATATCAATACCAATTCTTTAAAAATTCTTCTGAAATTAGAAGTTCCCAACTAATTGTATGAAGCCAATACTTTGCTGATACCAAAATCACACAGATCAACATAAAAATGAGATAAAAATAATTTCCTTTATTATTAAAGAGAATAGAATACATAGGAATATAGTTAATAAAATAAATGTAAGACTTATATTCTGAAAAATCTAAAACATTATTGAAGGAAATTAAAACCTGGAAGGGTAGAAGGATGCCACATACGTATAGATTGAAGACTTCATGCTAAGATGGCAATGTGCCCCAAACTGGCATACTATTCAACGCAATTTCTTTCAAAATCTTCAGGGAAAAGGACAAGCTAGTCCTAAAATTCATATGGAAATTTAACTTTCAGGACAGTTAAATTGATCTTGCAAAAAGAACAAAGTACAATTGTGTGCCTTTAGTCCAAAAAATTAGAATGCTATATAGTAACTCAGCCAGTGTATTCTCACCAAAATAGCTACTAGACGAACAGAATAGAAATGAGTCTCAGGAATAAACCTGTGTACACTTAAAAAAAATCAATAGATTTTCAACAGCTGTCAACAGAGGAAAAGAAGGACAAACCTCACACATTTCAAGAGATGATGTGGGGTGGGCATAGCTCAGTGAGGTGTTTGCCACAAAGTAAGAGGCAAGGAGAAAGAGAAGGAGGGAAGGTGAGGAAGTGGGATTTGTGTGGGATAACTAGTCACTCCGTCACCCCAACACCAAAACGAAGCAGATGCCCTCCCCTGTGCTCCTGCAAAACTAAGTCAAAGTTAAATGGAAGTTAAATGGAAAACTAAGAGTACAAAGCTCTTGGGAAAATGAGGTCTTGATGCCTTCAAACTTGACAATGTTTTTTGTTTATACATCAAAATACCAGTAACCAAAACAAAAGAAACTCCAAAAACCAAAAACAAAGAAACAAACAGACAAGAAAACAAAACAACAACAAAAAAAACCCCAAACAAAAAACCAAAATGACCTGAAGTTTTTCAGAGGATAAAACATTTTTAGAACATGTATCTCATTAAAAAGATATATACAGAACATATTATTTAAAAAAATCATTGCAGCCTGGTGTGGTGGCTCGCGCCTTTAATTCCAGAACTGCAGAGGCAGACTTAGGCCGATCTCTATGAGTGTGAGGCCTGTCTGTGTACCACCATGCTCAGTGAGAAAGAATCTTGCTGTTTTTTCAGAAAGGACTTTAACACACACTTCTCTAAAAAAGATGTTGAATATCATTACCTATCAGCTACATATGCCTGTGACCCCAGGCCCGGGGCATCCAGTGTCTCTGGCCTCCACAGGCACTGCAAGCATGCATATATCCACACATAGAAACACTCACCCACCTCCACACACTTAAAACTAAAACATCAAGTGGTAAAGGTGTTTTAGGAAAGAACCCAGCCATTTCTCAAAAGGTTAAAGATGTATCATAGACCCAACAATTTTACTTGCACGTATATAGGAAAAATAAAAACATGTCTCAAAACCTTATATATGAATATTCATGATACTATCATAATAGATCAAAGAAGAAACAGTTCAGTTTCTATCAACTGATGAATTACAAACATAATGTGGTATGTGACGAAAACCACAGCACAGATGAACCTTGAACCTGTGCTCTATACACAAGGCTGGGAACATTTGCCTAGCATTTGCAAGGCCATGGAACTCAATACCCTACCATGGACACCTGCGCAAACGGGCGCACATGTACACACACACACACACATGCACACACATCCCTACACACATATACTCACCCTAAACATGAAATTACATATGATTCTATTTATATAAAATGTCCAGATTAGGCAAATCTACAGAAAAATAAAGTAGATGTGTGCTGTTGAAGGCTCTTAGAGACAACAGATTTTCTCTTTGGTGTGCTAAAATGCCTTAAAGTAAAACAGATCATGCTAGCAGCTTTACAACTCTACATATACTAAGCCACTGAGTTATACACTTAAGATGTACGCCTTGAATGGTATATGATTTATACTAATAAACTGCCACACACGCCTCAATGTTTCTCATCCTCTTTAAGAAGAGAAAGGAGGCTAGGAGGGGTTATTCTGTTTCTAAGTGTCCCTCTTTCCTCTCCCTCCCTTCCTGAGTCGATGATGATGATTCTTTTTAGAGCTTTTTTGTTACTAGGATTAGAGCACCAGTGCTTTGTGTTGTGTGATAGGCAAATGCTTCACCACTGAGCTGCACTGCCAGCTTTTTTATTATTTTATTTTGAGACAGGGTCTCACTAAGTGGCCAGGGTGGTCTTGAACTTATCATGTAGTACTGGCAAGTCCTCAAATTTGTGAGTCTTTAGCCTCTCAGCCTCTCAAGAATAGTTGTGATTACAGGCATATACCATCACTCATGGTTAGATAGCTGGCTGGTCCCTGGCTCATGTCATTTTCACAGTAAAATGAAATCTAGTTTATCACAATTCAGAAAAGGTTAATACTAAATGGGTTATTTGGTAATTTTTTAAAAAGAAATAATATTTGTGTCATTAAATAGTTGTTAGAACATATAACTCTAATATATACATACATACATATTATATTGTGTGATAATATATAGTAGTAAGCTAATGTAGCTGTTCACTTGAATCTAATATATCAGCACACAGTTAACAATAAGCAGGAAGAAATGATGGTGAAGTTGCTGATTTTCTTACCTGGTCCAAATGTCGGTCTCTCATGAGCTCATACTCATTTTGCAATGTATGCTGGAACAGAGTCCAGATGATGTGCTCTAGCTCTGGGTGGTCAGACAGAAGGCGTGCACACAGTGTATTTAGTCGGAGATAAGCTAGACGGTACACTGCAGATGGAAGGGGAATGGAGCCTATTTACTGTTCATTCTCAATTATGAGTGGATTTTTTTTGAAACAGTAAATTCCTTTATAATATTGTAAGCAGCATTTAAACAATAACCTAATCTCTAAGGCTATTTTCCTTAAATAAATGATTCCTAGTATTAGCAGTGTTACATACACAAGGCTCAATAATACTTGCAGAATTAGCTATTACATCACGAAACCAAGGCAAAAGGGGAAGGTCTTATGATTTTGTGAAACTAGGCAAACAAAATAAGACTGGCTTTGGTTCTGTTGGTAATTATTCAGCATAGATGTTGGAAATTGCCATTAACAATATTAGAGATATTATTTTTTAAATAATGGAATTGTAAATGATTATTCTTTTTCCCAATCTTAAAAGAAAAAAAAAATCATACCATGCATTTCTCTATACATTCCAATGGAACATAAACTTGAACATTGTAAACTGCACTGATGCAAAGTGACTGACAGAAAGTTTAGTTTGAGAGTACCACTACAGACACAACTTCTGAGAGAAGGAACTGTGGCTTCTACATTTACTTTACATTTACTCACGGTTCAAGCTGTTCCTTGAAAGACTTGCATAAACAGAACTCTTCAAAGGCCATACTTGAGAAGGGATCATTAAAGCATCTATGGCCCTACTGTAGACTTCTGAATGAAGCGATCTAGGTGGTATCCCCAATTTCCTCACTTAACAACCACAGAATGCTGTGAGACTTGATTAGTAGACTTCTTAAATGTCCTGAACATCCAAGAAATATGTCTGTACTGGGCACTATCACATTGTATTATCTAAATCTAGACACACACTTGAAAAGCAAAGTAATATTGATGACTTTCCAAACACTAATTTGAAGACAAAACACTGGGAGCAAGAACACTAAGGTCGAATTTTCTAGTGCTTACTATATGCTAGCTCCTGTTTAAAGCATTTTATATGCACTAATTGTCCCCCAATCCATGTAAGTTAATATTATTGTAAGGTATATTATTGTAATTTTTTCATTTATAAGCAACGAAACCAAAGCATATAGATATCAAGTGATATTCTCAGTGTCACATATCCTAGGTACTGGAGCTACAAATTAACCTAGTCCATGAGTCTATGCTCTTGAAAGGAATCTCTACTAACCTTTTTTGTAAAACAGGGAAAGGGAGGTAGATTTCAATGGCTTCTGAGTAGGAAAGGTTGAGGCTGCCTGTGTCTCTGTATTTGCAGCAGAATTTACACGTGTAGTAGAAGTTCTTTTTTTTGGAGATCTTATAGGAGAAAGATACCTATATATATACAAAGGATAAGTGTTCATTTCACACCCACATATATGCCCACACCCATACACATAAATTGTGTTCAATTATACTCATGTATTCAGACATATTTTACCTATTTGATCTATACCAATTCTATCCCAAATTCCAGGAGTTGGCTACTTAAATACAAGCTGGGAAGGCTAGCTTAACAGGAAAAATATGCGACATTTCCAACTCTAATGTCCATGACTTTCCTTTACTTACATAACTGACTACTGTAAAATTACTTAACTTGTACAAAAACAGGTCTCCCTTGAGTTCTAGATGCAAAATCCAATTATGTAATGGATAGTACTACTTGATCCTCAAACCTTCTATGGCTAAAGCAGAATGCTGGATTCCTTCACCTAGTCTTCCTCATCTCAAACAAATGTCACTACATCACATCTAGTGTGTTAAAGTAAAAAACCTAGTAGAGAAATTTAAAAATTTCTCAATTTGTCCAGTTCCTCAAATGTAAAGCAAGTCAAGTCAATATAAAACCTGTTTTACAAACTACTCAGGACACAACCCACAAGACTCAAGAAGGATAACAAGCTGAAGGGCCCAAGTGAGGATGCCTCAATCCCACATGGGAGGGGAAGAAAGCAGTCATGGGGAAAGGAGAGGGAGGGACCTTGGTAGAAGAGGAGACAAGGAGGGGAAGTGGGGAACATTATCAAGTAGTGGGGGTGGGGGGAGAGGAAGAACAGGATTGAAACCCTGAAGGCCAGCAGAAAGAATGAAAACAAGTAACCTCTAGACTGTACCAGAGACTTGGGAGGGTGAGAGACTCTCAGGACTCAAAGGGAGAGACCTTGGATGAAAGGCCCTACAGTAGAAAGAGGGAACTCACAGAGCCCACCTCCAGTAGAAAGACAGGGCATCAAGTGGAGGGATGGGGTTGCCATCCCATAGTCAAAAGCTCTGCTGACTCATAGTTGTTCCTGTCTGAAGGAACTGCAGGGACAAAAATGGGGAAGAGCATGAGAGAAAGGAGGTCAGTGACAGGCCCAAATTGGGAGCCAGCTCAAGGGGAGGCCCAAGGCACTGATACTGTTACTGATGCTGTGGTGTGCTTGCAGACAGGAGCCTAGCATGGCTGCCCTCTGAGAGGACCAACAAGCAGCTGAAAGAGTCAGATGCAGATACTAGAATCCACCAATGGACAGAAGCCAGGGAGCCCTGTGGCTGAATTAGGGAAAGGCTGGAAGAAGCTGAGGAGGGTGGCCCTATGGGAAGACCAGCAGTCTCAACTAACCTGGACCCCTGAGATCTCTCAGACACTGAACCACCAACCAGGCATCATACACTAGCTGGTCGGAGGCCCCCAACACATACACATCAGAGGACTGCCTGGTCTGGCCTCAGTGAGAGAAGATGCACCTAACCCTCAAGAGACTTGAGGCCCCAGGGAGTGGGGAGGCCTGGTTGGGTAGGGACATCCTCTTGGAGATAAAGGGGGGGGGGGCTGGGATGGGGAGTGGTCGGGGGCAGACTGGGAGGGGAGATGAAGTATGGACTGTAAAAAAGGATTAAACAATAAAAATAAATAAATTTTTAAACAAATCTCAATTTGCCCAGTTCCTCAAATGTGCTGTAAATCAAGTCAATATAAAACCTGTTATTTTTATCTCAAAATACATTCCAGACCCTTCATTTCCACCTTTAATGTTTATGATAGACCAAGATACCTGTATCCCTTATTTAAAGTATTCAAAGTCTTTGAACTTTTCTTTCCACTTTCTTGACTTGACATTTACTAGCCCTCAGGCCCTCCTGTATTTCAAATACAAGTAGATAGCTTCTCTTAATTCAAATTATACCAAGTTGCATTTGTGTTTAAATGGTTTCCTACCACCTTTCTAAAATCTAGGAATTCAGAGACGCTGGCCCCAGCGTGTTGCTTCATCCAACCCCGCATTACTACTCTTACTCTGACCCATCTACCCGGGGTTTCTTTCTAGTCTATAATATAGGTGTTTTCCCAACAGAGGAAATTTTTGTCTGGTCAGCATCCAGTTGCCTGTCAGGTCTCCAGTGAATATATCGCTTCGTCAGAGACAGGGAAGCCTCTCTAAGCATCCTACTCCCTCCTGGGTCTCACCTCCCTGCCACTCCATCTTCTCATTACCACACAGGTACTCTAAACTAAACTCTACTAGTTTATTTGTTCACGGCTTCCTTCCTCCAAGATGCAAAGCCCTATAAGGGAGAAGAACCAGCCCATTTAATCTTACCAATGACTGGCACTGTAAACCTAGCACTTAACAAATAACCATTTCCTGAATTACAGGAAAATATAAAGCTGACTTATGTGAAAACATTGCTTAACAAACAAACTCATGCATGAATACACAGTCTCTGTAAGACAGAAATACTTTGGGTAGTTCCCTTGAAAATGGTATCACAGGAAAATGGTCTATCACAGAACGCTGTATTTCTACAGAGAATCAGGCAGACACATGAAGCACATGGTATTGCAATCGGACTACTTGGGTTCGTTTATGTTCATTAAGCAAGCTCCCCTGCTTCCCTCATTGCTGTTGTTCTGATAACTGGTGCTGACACAGTATCTTCTACCTTACAGCACTGGTATGAACATTTAGTGAAAACTGTACTCTGAGGTATTAATGTAAGAACCCCAGATACAGGGAAGCCTCACTAACGTGAGCTGTCTCTTCTCTCAGCAGCACGACTCCACACTAGTGGAGTGTAATAGTCCACACTACCCCACACTTACGCTGGGACTCACCCCAAACGGCCTAATGCATATTCTCTGAAAATGTTTCCTGCTTTCTGGCTGTTTCAGATACAAGTAAGTTCTGGCTCTTGGGATATTTCCTTTTGCATTTCCAATTTTCATGCTGAAACCCTGTCTAATCATTAAGGCCCATCTAAAGCGGCATCATCTCTATCATGAACAATTCCCCATTACACTGATTCAGCAGCTTTGTACTTCTTTATTTGACCTCATTTAGGACATGTATCTTATATTCCTGACTCTTAAAGCAAACACGGTATCTTAAGCAAAACTCCAGTCCTACAATTTCTATATAGTGCTTTGAGTTTCCTTTATGGTCAAAGTATCTTTGCAGTTTGAATGAAAACATAATGTGGGGTAGAGAGATGGCTCAGTGGTTTAGAGCACTGACTGCTCTTCCAGAGGTCCTGAGTTCAATTCCCAGCAACCACACGGTGGCTCACAACCATCTGTAATGGGATCTGATGCCCTCTTCTGGTGTGTCTGAAGACAGCTGCAGTGTACTTGTATACATAAAATAAATCTTAAAAACCCATTGCACTTTTACGTACATATCTGCTGCAGTGTGGTTACTCTGGAGAGGGAGGCTGAGAGGACAAGCAGATTCAAGGTGATCGGGCCCTTCTCCATCCTTGGACTGCTTGAGAAGATCAAACAAAGGTGAATCCTGGGTAAAAGAAAACAGCATTAGAACAACACCAGCAGGTATGGTTTTTCTAAGTACATATAAAAACTATGCTTTATTACTGTAGGGAATCTGATCACACTGCGAACCTGTGGTTGTGTTATTGATTGAAAACACTTGTTTCTAGTTGTGGTGTGGCTCAGCCCTTAGCACACACCTTTAGTGTGTGGAATACAGACATGCCCTCATACACACCTTTAATCCCAAACAATGAAGGTAAAGCTAGTTTGTAGAAGGAAGCACCCATGTTTGAAAGTGATGTCTAATTGAGTAGCAGACAAAGTAACAAATTAGAGAAAGATTTGACAGAATAGGATATGCCCAACTCTCAAGAGAACAAAGAGGAAAAAGAGGCTACTGGAGGGAGCAGTGTAGAGAGAGGAGGCAGTTATGCTGGGAGAGTTAGAGAGAGAGAGAGATTGCTGAGAGAACAAGCCAGAGAAGGAGAAGAGCCAGAAGATCAGAACAGATTGCTAGAGTTAGTTTGAGGCAAAGCAGAGCAATTCCGTCAGAAGCCAAGAGGAAGCCAGGTTCAGTCTGTTGGCATAGAGTTTGAGCCAGAACAGCCGAGTTGAATCAGCTAGCCAGAGCTTAGAAAGAACCAGAAAGGGTGAGTTTATTCAGCAGAACTCTCAAGAGGCTGAAAGCATTCTAGGCATAGATTAGAATGTATGGAGAACTAGAAGCTTCTAGGACTAGGCACAGCTTAGCAGACAGAAGCAGTAAGCCTCAGAGGCAACAATTACTCAGAAGAATATAAAGTACTTTTACACTATATGACACGGTCAAGTACTATTTAGGCAGAATGTGGTCCTTTACTCTCAAAATTCTTACTTGAAAATCTTGATACTGTGTGTATGCACAAACAAAAACAGAAAAACGTATGACCTTAAATATTCCTCTAACGAGCATCTTGGCTTTTGGTTTTTTTTGAATATTCACTTAAATACGATGTATTGATGATAAAACCAAAGTTTAAATACATGATTCATTTATGCTTCAAATATACACATGGTGGACTATAATTTTATCAATATTTTAGCTTCATTTTTTGTCTATGATATACCGCATGTGGTTTTGGATTTGAGCTGGAAAATAGCCCAGAGGTAGAACGCCTTCTTGGCCTGAATATAGCTTTATACTCCACCTCCAAAAGAACAATAAAAGCTTTGGATTTTGAAGCATTTCAAATTTCAGAGCTTAGGCTAGTGATGTGAAATATTATTAGAAAAGAAGGTAAAATTTAGGCAAAAGATGTACAAAATATTCAAAGAAAGTAGAGGAAAGAAAGGAAGTTTATGGGTGGAATGTACTAAAACTGAAAACAACTAGTGTTTAAAAACCAAACAGACCTCTGGTAGGTGAAGCAGATAAAAAGGAGAAAGAGGAGCTAATCAGTGTTAGGAACGAACGGAAGTAGAGCATAATATAAAAGGTGTGAAAGGTAACAGGGGCTTTAAATTTTATGCTAATAAGTTAGAAATTTTAACTACAGGAAAAAACCCCTACAAATATCATCAAAGCTCAATGAAAAATAATATAATTTGAGTAATCTTGTCATTACTAAAATTTTGAATCAGAGCCAGGTAATGGTGGCGCACACTTTTACCCCAGTCAGAGGCAAGCAGATCTCTGAATTCAAGGCCACCCTGATCTACAGAGCTAGTTCTGGAACAGCCAGGGCTACACATCGAGACCTTATTTTGAAAAAACAAAATAAAATAAAAATAAAAAATTTAATCATAATTTAAAATTGCTCCATAAATCAAAGCCCTTTTTGTTTTACCAGAGAAGTCCCCCCCCCCCCCCCGACAGGGTTTCTCTGTGTAGTCCTAGCTTTCCTGGAACTCACTCTGTAGACCAGGCTGGCCTCGAACTCAGAAATCTGCCTGCCTCTGCCTCCCAAGTGCTGGGATTAAAGGCGTGCGCCACCACTGCCCGGCCTCAGAAAAGTTTTATTTAAACTTCAAAGGAAAGATATCTTGCACTTAACTGAACTCTTTCTAAATTGAGAAAATGGGAACATTTTCATATTTCCTTTTATGAGTCAGTATATCACAAGAAATTACAATATCTTGGTCTACAGAGTGAGTTGTTGTTAAGGGGAGCCTTTGAAACTGACAGAAAACAGAAGCCTGAAGGTGGAGAAATGGCCCTGTGGTTATGAGTGGTCACCTGTAACTACAGCTCGGGGACCCAACACCCTTTTCTTGCCTCTGTGGGCATTTGCACATCCATGTGATGTGGATGAGACACATAGGCACACATGTATATGCATAAATAAAAATAAATCTTAAGAAATAGAAATTGCAATGAAAAAGACAACAAATTCTGAACACATACAATAATAAGGCCACAATTAATTACATTAAATTCACTCTTTAAAAAATAAGCAATGCCAGTGAAAGATGGTCAACATAAGAAGCCATAAACTACTGAGTAACGAGAAAGGACAGGGGTATCAGATATAAAATCTTGAATGTGGAAGACATAAGTTAAATGCTAACTTACTCGCTATGTGATAAAATGGTAGATGGAAGCCCAACAATAAGGAAAAGCAACAAACCAAATGAACTCTTTTTTTAAAAAAAAAATTTATTTGATTTTATGTGTATGGCTGCTTTATCTGCATGTATATGTACCATGTGCATGAAGCCAGAAAGGGTATCATATGTCCTTGAACTGGAGTTACAGGTGGTTATGTGCCACATGGGAGCTGGGAATCAAACCCAGATCCTATGGATGAACAGACAGTGCTACTAACCACAGAAACAGCTTTCCAGTCCTCATATGAACTCGTTACTCTGCAGAAGGTCTGGAAGCCAGGCTACCAGATACCTTGGGCAGTAAGGCAAAAGGGAAATTAGCAAACAGGAAGATTGGCAGAAGTCCATCTAAGGCTAAGCTAAACAAGACATTTGCCTCCTCTTCTCCTGCCTACAGTGATAAAAAAATACAGAGATTTGGTGAGCATAAAACATGAATGGCTGTTCTGAAGTCTCCAGACAGAGTCTAAACAGGAGCTACTACAGTAAAGAAGGGAGCATAAAGGAAAAGTTCTAATCATTAATATGACATATCCCAGACTGCTTTCTGTATCCACAGCCTAGGGTGTTTTAAACTATGGCCAGACCCTGCAGGTATGAAAACATAAGCATCAAGCTATGCTAAGAGAAAAGAACTACAGATATTAGCAAACGAAGGCTTTATAAGGAAATTAAATTCATGGGAGTCACCACACAAAATCCCTCCTGTGTAAACACAGCCTCCAGCTAACTGTTAGTGATTTACACATGAATGACAGTCAAGTATTTCAGACAAGTTTCTACTATGAAAGCACCAAAGCAAAACAAACAAAAAGTTATCTTGAAAGAAACATTTCAGAAAAGAAATATAAAAAGAAAGAAAACCTGTTGGAGTGATGTTTTTGTACACTGTGTAAAGATGTGTCTCTGTCCTTCCTTGCCTGCCTAAGGCACCTTCTGATTGGTTAAAATAAAAAGTCCATGACCTATAGCAAAGGCAGAATAGTAAGATGGACCATCTGGGCAGAGAGAGGAACTCAGGGAGAGTCAGGGGTCACCAGGACACAGGGGAAGAAACAGGCCAGGAAGAAACAAGAGGTAACTAACCACCCATGTGGCAGAACTTAGATTACTAGAAACAGGAGGGATAACTGAGTTACAAGCTAGTTGGGAAACAATCCTATTTTAAGACCAAAAGCTTTTATAAATAAGTATAAGTCTCCACGTCATTATTCAGAGCAAGAACAGGCGTAGAAAGGACGATGGTTGCCAAAACCCAGTAAATTAAGCTACTGAATAGTCTTTTGAATAGCAAGTTACTCAAGTCTAAGCAATACATTCCCAAATGGTATGTTTTCTTACCCATCTTAATTTCATTCACCTCATTTCAAGAAACATAAGGAACTAGGTTTTCTTGTTTTGTTTAAAAGTTTCAAAAAATTTATGTGTATGCATATTTTTGCCTACCTGTATCCTATACACATGTACATAATGCCTGTGAAGGCCAGAAGACATTACTGGATCCTCAGAAACTGGAGTTACTGATGGTTATTAGCTACAACACAGGTGCTGAGAACCAAAGCCAGGTTTTCTGCAAGAACAGCAAATGTTCTTAATGGCTGAGCCATCTCTCCAGTTCTGTTTGCTTTTGAGGCAGCGTCTCACTATACAACCTGGCCTGGCCTGGCCTGGCCTGACCTGAAACTTGCTATATAGACCAAGTTGGCATCTAACTCAGGTATCTTTCTGTGTCTGCTCCTGAATGCTGGGATTAATGGTGTGTACTACCACACCCAGCAAGGTTTACTTTTCTTAATTGTAAAGTAGAGATATTTGGGTAAAATTATTTAAATCACAATATTGTGAATTCAGATGATGCAATGATAAGAATTTAGACACTTCGTGTCTAACACAAAGTGTCATATAAGTATTTGATGATACTATGGTTATAGTCTTTATAAATGCCATTTACAAAGGAAAACGTATCTTTCTAATGTAAACATAAGCAAGTTTTCTATCCATCTACCAAGTACATATGTCTATTTTGTCCTTCACTCAGCATCTTCACTTTATGTCTCTACGCAACGTGAACTAATCATTCTCAATCCTCAAACAACAAAGCAAACACCCCGTTCTGCTGCCTTTCTGTGCTTGCTCCTTCCTGGTCTCGGATGTTCTTTCCCCAGAGCATTCTAAGGCTCAACCTATATTATTATTCACATTTGCTCAAACAGTGCCTCCAAAGTGAAACTTCTCCAGACATCTTGTTAAGAGGGTTAACCCCACTTGGTCTCAACCATAACTGTTCCAACCTTACAGCACTGGTCACTACTTGTCACTATATTTGTTTCCCTGCTTATTAACTATCTCTATTACAATTCAGGATTCAGAAAAGCATGGGTTTTGCCAGTTCACAACAGTTATTTCTAATGTTTAAAACTGCTTTGCAAATAGTAAGGGGCTGAATAAACATTTATTGAATAAATTAATAGATTTAAAGAAGATTAAAGTCCTCCAAATTCCTTGGTATTAATTCTACTTTAAAGTAAGGAGTACTTACTTTAAAGGTGTGGTAGTGCACTCCTTTAATCCCAACACAGGGAGACGGGTCTCTGTGAGTTCTAGGCCAGCCTGGAGTATACCGTGAGTTCCAGATCAGTTACACCTATCCAGTGAAATACTACCTCAAAAAACAAAAACCAAAACCAGAAACTGAATCTTTCTTCTTACAACGCCCCCATACTAGCCAACAATAACATGCATCATATCCCCAAAATATGAGCATGCCAACTGTTTTAGAGTGACTTTCCAAATGCTTGCTTTAGAGTAAAGCACCAAGAAATACAACCAAGTATTCTGTGTGACCTAGAGTAAATAGAAATTCTTTTCAACAGCAAACCATTAGGCCTTGAACTAAGAGCAAGCATATGTGAAGCACGTAGAGCAGTGGCCAGCAAGCAGACATGCTTCCTACCTATCAGCTTTGTGTGGAGTCTAGTGGGAAGAGACAAGACAGTAATCTTGCAAGAACTAACTTTGTGATTATAAATTCAGAAAGTGCTATGAAATAACGGCAAATATCTGCAAAATGAATAAAGAGACATAGTGTAGGGGAATTAATGCTTTAAGGGGAACTGACATAGTGTGAGAAGCAGACAATAAAAAGGGAACAAGGCATGAAAGTCTTGAAAGGAAGTTGGAAGGTGATGAGACTAAAGGATGCTTTGCCAAATTTTGTAGAAAGGGAAGAGAAAGTTGTAAGTGAATGAGGAAGCATAAGAGGGGCAGTTCAAAAGTCAGGAATAAATATGCTTGCACTGCTAAAATGAGGAGACACAAACTGTCTATCAATAATGCTATGACTAAGATTTACAAGTAGGTTAAGACAAACATCTGATGATTAAATGACCACAATTAGAAAAATTTCCTCAAATAATCCCTGCCTCTTAACTGCGATCTCTAGACCAGAAAATGAAAATCACCAGATTTATGCCTTGGGAATCTACTAAGTACCATGTACACACACACACACACACACACACACACACACACACACACATGTTCAGTACATGTGTGTGTGTGTGTGTATATGGTACTTGTAGATACCTATACATACATATATATAATCCTACAGTGATAAATTCTATATCAAGTTTAACCTACTCTTAGAGGCCAAGTTTTTAACAATAGTTTCCTTTTAGTACAGTATTGTTATTTTAAAAAAAAACAGAGCAAGCTGGGTATGGTGGCACACATTTGTAATCCAAGCACTCAGGAGGGTGAGGATGAAGGACAAAATCTGAACTATTCTGGGCTAAGAAGTTCCAGGTCAGCCCAGGTTGTATGGTGAAATAAGACCCAATCTAGTAAATAAACAAAACTTAAAAACTTGAGCTATGGCCTATAGGTGTGACGCAATGAAAAGTCCTTGCCTAGCATGTGAAACCACACAGTTAACTCACTGGAACATTCATCTCACTAGCGTTGGTGTCTGTTGCTTTACTTTCTAGATACATGTAGTTCACAGGATTTTATAAACCCTGTAGTTTCTCTGAAATTAAATTACTATTAAAATATATGTGCTTATAAGCTACCCAGTCTCCAGTATTTTATTTGCAGCACTAACAGACTTTGACATTTTAACAGGAATTCAGACAACTGAATCATTACTTTTAAGGTTAGACCTTGAAAGTTTAGAATGATTATAAGATTCTTCTTCACCACTTTTTAGAGGGGTAGGCGGGGGAGATTCAAGACAGAGTTTCTTTGTATATCCCCGGCTGTCCTAGAACTTGGTCTGTAGACCAGGCTGGCCTCGGACTCAGAGATCCACCTGCCTTTGTCTTCTGAGTGCTAGGATTAAAGTGGTAGCCCACCACAGCTCGGCAACTTTCCCACTTTTTAATTATAAACTTCGACTATTTCACTGAAATATTACAAATATTCTTAGCAACACAGATTAGAGTTTAGTTATATACAATTTCTTTCTATGATAATTGTGTTGAAGTCCCTTTTAAGATCTCATTTTTCTGTTTATTTAGAATAGAATAGGGATGGCTCAGTGGTTATGAGCACTGGCTGCTCTTCCAGAGATCCTGAGTTCAATTCACAGCACCCAAATGGTGGCTCACGATTTTCTACAGGATCCAATGCCCTTTTCTGAGGAGCAGATGCACACATAAACAAAACATAGCTTGAGCGATGTCTCTACTCCCCTTAACAACAATAACAACAAAACAATAAAAAAACCAGTTATGTACCTACACATCATGAATTTGAAATGATGGTTCTTTTTTGTTAAAGCAAAGCATAGTAATTCTATAATGAATCTGGCTGTTGATCATTAATTCTTTTACATAGTCAAAACAGGTGAAGCAGGTCATCTTAAAATCACAAAAGATGACTCTGGTTAATAACACAAAGGGATTAGTACATACTTCAGTCTTATTTCTTTCATTACCAGAAGTCTACCTTCATGATTCCCTCATACTTAATAAAATTACTGGCTAATGTTTACTGAGCATCTACAAATGTGAGGCTTTATGCTATTTTATATATATTCCTTCATTTAATCCTTATATGTTTATAATGTAGATACTATTACTCTATGCATTTTACAGACAAAAAATCAGACGCATGAAAAGTTAACATATGTGCATTTGACTAGTAAATGGGGCTTGAAACCAAGTACTGGCTTCGAACAACTGTGCTCTTAGTGACTATACTAGGATACAAGCTACACTCATCTGTCTTCTCTGTTCTTTCTTTGCCTGTTGTGGAGATTTTTAAACCATGTTTCCATCCTGTTATCTGCCCCTATGGCAGTTCCACCTCTCAAAATCTCATCAATCATTCATCTGAAAATGTCAAGACACATAACACATTAACGGTAGGCCCTACCACATAAGGTTATTAATAATCTAAACAAAAGCTTTGGTCCTCTTACATTTGGATCTGGGATGTGTCTCAAATGTCCATGTTCAAAGCTTAGTCTCCAGCCTGTGGCACTACTGGGAGATGGTAGAACCTTTAGGAGGCATGGACTAGTGTGAGGGGTGAGGTCACTAAAGGTGTGATCTTGAAAAGGCTATTGCAACCCTGGCCCCGTCTTCCCTCTGCTTCCTGGTCAGCATAATATAGAAGCTTCCTGTATTATCTATTCATGGCTTTGAAATTCTGCCTAGCAATAAGACTCAAAATAATGAAGATGCAACCTTTGAAACCATGAGTCAAAATAAACGTTATTCCTTTTAAGTTGATTTCTCTGGTACTTTTCAGAGATAAAAAACTAATGTAGGTACAGAATGTTGCACATAATAAACCATCAGTAATCCTGCCCCAATGCTACAGTAAGACATCAATTGCTCTATTTACGTTGTTTTATTTCCATATAAAACTCTAAGAGAAGATACTATTTCTTTTACTGTTCTTTTACAAAAGATAAGTGACACAGCATTTATCATCTCAGGACAGAGGGAATCATAAGAAAGAGGGAGGAATTCGATGGTAAGACAGGAAGCCAGAGCACTGGGAGAGGCCAGGCCAGGCTCACTTGTAAAAAACTTCTAGTTAAAAAGTCTCATGACAACTATGTCAGCACGCTGAGAACCAAGATTCTAACTTATGAACCTTTGGTGATGAAGCAAAGCTATGACAAATGAGATGATATGTACAAAGTGCTTAAAATGGCACCTGGCACATAGCCCTTAAGAAAGAAATGATCAGTTCCACAAAACTAAAACACAGATTGCATAATACGATAACAAGAAACGATAAACTTACTCAAGGACATCTAAGGAGGTGATGAACAAGGCCTATATAAGACTTTGACAGGATCTTTAAAATAAAATCCCAGGATCTGATATATGATGAATATTCAGTAATACTTTTAGAACATTAGCAAGTAACATAGCTACGTTGTAGAATAAGTTAAATACAGCAAGGCACAAATAAGAAAGCTGATGACAGAATTTGTTGTCTAGCTGACAAAAGCATGTAACCTTCACAGATGGCTTCCAGGGTCAATAAATAACTTCTAACAGTGATTCTTTACACGCTTATGTATTGTACAGATTACCCACCCTAAACTGTGCCAGGATTAGTCTGTGTAACCATGGCATATGGCAAAAGTGACAGCATGTGACATCGAAGGTTAGCTTATTAGAAACTCACAGTTTCCATCTTCACATATCCTTCTTCTGGATTAGGGAGAACAAGCTGCCATATAACAAGCAGCTATGGAGAGGCCTACATGGCAAAGCAGTAAAGCCTCTGGCCATCAGCCAATGCCAACAGCCATGGGAGTAAACCTTGAAGCCAATTCTCCAATTCCACTAAAGCCATAAGCTAGCTGACTGGGAAGCTGGCTGGCAACTTCAAGATCTCTCACGAGAAAATAGAAGCCGAAACCACACAGCTCATGTGCAAAATAGAAGCCGAAACCACACAGCTAATGTGCTTCCAGACCTTCAGAAATTCATATGATAATAAATGTTTGCTGTTTTAATTGCCAATACATAACTAATACCTCAGCCAATAACTAATACAGCTAAGATTTGATTCTTAAAAACACTATGAAGCAAGATGTAATGAAACACTGGTATTTTTCTCTGTAGCACTGTTGCTCCCCAGCACTCAGGGAGCAGCTTTCTCCAGATCAGGCAAGCTGCATCATGACACTACTAATCTGCTTAAACTAACTGTCAGCATAATTGTTCTCTACACATTTGTTGCTTTGGTACCTAATCCTGTGAAGGAAACCAGATTCTCACTGTCAGTAAAGTTAGTGTGAATCTCACCAAATAAACAATACTGTCAGAAAAATGGAGCTTTAACTGCATTCTAATGACCTTCCATAATTAGCATGCATCTCCAAAGCAAGCACAAACTCCTCCTGAGATTAAAGGATGTCAAGACTATTCAGACAAAATGCTCCTAAAAGAGACTTGATTGCCTAAGTAAAAGTGGAGCCTCCCGTGCTGGGAGGAAAGCTAACAATGGGGAAGCTATGGCAGGAATTGTGATTGTTTGCTGGGTGTTTTGAGGAATATTATTGGATCTACATTACAGGAAATGTTTCTGTGCTATCCTAAGCCAAGTTCTAAGACTGTTTTGCCTCACAAAAGGAAACTAGGATAGAAAATAGAAAACTTCTGGACTTGGCCTTTCTGCTAGTTCTTTTCCATTGATTCCTCCTGTCATTTAATAGTGATGTTCTTCTAGACACTCTGCCAATATGTATACTACTAGAGCTCCTGTCATGGCTTTAACTATATCTATATTATTTCCAAATCCACATTGAGGAGTAAAGTACTCTTTCAGATTCCAGGTCCATATTTCAAACTGGATACTAAAGATTCCCATGTGAACATATATCGCAAATGTCTCATCTATAACATGTCCAAACATGAATAAGAATACTCATTCCCTGTACCACTAACCAGATCTGATTCTGACAATACTGTTAGGATAGCTACGTTATCAATCACCCAATCTCCGATCTTTCTACAACATGAGACTCGTCCTTAGTGATCCCTGGTTTCATTCAGGCTTCTATACTCTTGATTCATTCCTTTAGCATGTTTGAGTCTCTGTATTTGGAACGGGCTTCCTATGAACTGCATAAGGTAGGCTTTGCTTTTTACCTACTACAACAAGATTGTTTTAGACTTATTTTATGTATATTAGTATTTTGCCTGCATGTTTGTATGAGCACCATGTGTGGTGCCAGGTATCCATAAGTGTCAGAAAAAGGCATACGATCCCCTCGAATTGGAGTTATGGATTAATGTAAGCCACTATGTGGGTACCAAGGACTGCTAGCATGCGGGTCCTCTGGAAGAGCAGTAAATGCTCTTAACCACTTAGCCATCTTTCTAGTTCCTGTTCTGTTAAGATTGTAATTTGGTTGCCTTTTAGACTATCTGCATTCAGCATAGTTACCAATAGTATCTTGTATTTATCCCATCTATTCTTTGGTTCCTTTGGGCAAAGGCAGGCACACACACACACACACACACACACACACACACACAGAGGAAACTTAATGTAGATATAAAAGTTTATATCTAGGGGTAGAATTCAAAGGTAGAGCATATGTTTAGTATCAATATGCTCTACAGGTACGTGCACGCACACACACACACACACCCCACACATGCGTGCACATACTTTTAA
This sequence comes from Rhynchomys soricoides, assembly GCA_019843965.1. Classification (NCBI taxonomy): domain Eukaryota; kingdom Metazoa; phylum Chordata; class Mammalia; order Rodentia; family Muridae; genus Rhynchomys; species Rhynchomys soricoides. The sequence continues at coordinate 15,192,256 of JADRCH010000013.1, forward strand.
AAATTATATCATCACCAGATTCCACATTACTCACTAGTATTTTGAATTGTTTCATTTAAGTATACATTATGCTTTGTGATATACTTATTTAAGGCTCATCTAGTGGCAAAAATTCTTGTCAGATTCATCTCCAGTGGTACCATGAGTTGCTCCCTGAAAAGCCCATTCTTTTTTTAAAAAAATTATTATTATTTGCTTATGTATATATATGCATGTACCTGTGCCTGAGGTCAGAGGCATCTCCTGGAGACAGAGTTATAAGCAGTTTTGAGCTGTCTGATATGAATGCTGGGAATTGAACTTGGGTCTTCTATAAGAACAATACATGTTCTTAACTACTAAGCTATCTCTCTAGGGCCCGAGAAGCCTTTTCTATATTACAAAGCAAGGGAACAGAACCCAACACTCGCCTTTAAATTGTACATTTTCCATAGCTTTTATCGTGTTTGATCCCAGACTGTTTAATATTTTACTGAGTTCATAGTGAATCTGAATGATTTTTTAACTCTTTTGAGACAAAAAAAGCATACTTTCCTACTTTCTAAAAGTATCTAAATGACTATATAACCATAAAACTATGTAAGTGTAATTTTTTATGCAGGTCTACAGGTCAAAGTATTTCACAGGCAGCATTCTGAGCATAGGTACTGAGCCCTAATTAACATGCATTTTCACGTCATATATTAACTCATTCACTTCTCATATTGTTTAGAAAAAAATAGTAGTTAAAAGTCACTTTGAGAAATTCATGGTAAGACACAGTTTAAAAGATGCATTAGAGGCAGGAGAATCTCTGTGAGTTTAAGATCAGACAGGTCTATGTAAGAAGTTCTAAGATAGACAGGGCTATGTAGAAAGACTGTCTCAAAATAAGTCAGTAAGTAATGAATGAATGAATGATTTTTTTCTAAGATCATACACCAGAAACAGTGTTCCCTTCCAAACCTTATCTCCTTATATGCACTGAGGCACATGTGCCTATATTCAAACACATACATAATATACATGCATATACAAAGTAACTTTTAAAAATCATTCTCAGGGAAAAGCAAACAAGCGATGAAAGATAATCATGCTAAGCAATTCAATGGATCAGAGAAAGGTAAAGTCACAGGTTCGGGCAGCTCAATGTGGTCAGGGAATGGTCTATCAGAACATAGGAAAGCCACGGATTGTTTTTAAAAGGCAAACAGACTCAGAAGGTTGATATAAAATTAGACTCTCATGTTACTGTGGAGACAGGACATGGAAGATACTAATATAAACTCCTGAGAGTTGGGCTAGAGCAATGGATCAGTGGGTAAGAGCACTGAATGTTCTTCCAGAGGACCTGGGTTCAGTTCTCAGCACCCACATGTCAACTCACAACTGTCTGTAACTCCAAGATCTGACACCCTCATACAGACATACATGCAGACAAAACACCAATGAACATAAAATAAAATTATATAAAACAAAGTTTAAAAAGAAAAAAAATCCTGAGTGTTTACCCATGCAAAGTTGGAGCAGAATACAGTTAATAAATGCTATGGATGACACTGGTGTCAGGGAAATTGTGCACAGAACACAGTGAAGTATCTTAAGGCAATAGGGTATCGCCAAATCACCGAAGAGCAAAGGAGAATAACTTAATGACTAAACAGGGAGAAGTCACGAAAGATGTGACGTGTAATGAAACTGTTAACATGGGGTGATTTGTGGGGTGACTGTGGGGTAAGGGGAGAGAGGTCTCTACATAGCCCCAAGTGTCCTGGAATCCGTGTCTTTGAAGTATTAATAGTTTGCGAACAATGTAAGAACCCTTCTTCATTTATGAGATGTCATCCCAAACAGAACTCTGAGGTAGATATGCTGAATTTATCACGTGGAAATGCTATTTAAAATCTCCTGCTAGGCAGTAGTGATGTAGGCCTTCAATCCCAGCACAGAGGCAATCTCTGAGTTTGAGGCCAGCCTGGTCTACAGTGTAAATTCAAGGACACCAGAGCTACATTGAGAAACTTTGTCTCAGAAACAAACAAACAAACAAAAGATATTTCTAGCCAGGGGCATGGTGAAACCTTTAATCCCAGCACTAAGGAGGTAGAGGTAGGTGAATCTTTGAGTTCAAGGGCAGCCTGGCCCACTACAGAAAAACCCTGTCTCAAAACAAAACTTGTGCTAGAAATTTCCATTTGCTGTGAAAATCTTTAGAAGAGAAACTGGATGGATTTATGAGAGAAAACTGAAAACTATAAATTGGAACAGCCTTTCACAGTGATTGACCAGCTAAAGTTAACTCCCTGAGATATGCATAAGCCAGTTTTACTTCACGTCTGTTCCGACTTCCCCTTGTCTGCAAAGCTTTCTTCATGAAGCAGTAACAGGGTAGTTTACACGACCACAAAATGTTTACTTGCTGACCCCCACCCCCAATACAGACTTGGTTTTTTGTTTTATTCGGTGCTGTTTCCAGTAACTGGAAAAGCAGCTGGCCCACTACTGGCACAGAGTCAACACTGATGTCGAATAACAACATCAGTGAACAGATGAAGAACTCGAGCAGGAAAGGTTCTATTTTGTTCTGTTTTGTTATTCTGTGGTGCTGGGGATAGGGGCCTTGGACACTGAGCAACACCCTTAGCCTGGCAGGAAAGACTTTTCAAGTAGATGTCCTGTTTTCCTATGTATGTGATCAGGACAACAACCCAGCAACCTTTATTTGTCAGGTCAAAGGGCCCACTTCTGTTTAACTGAAACAACAACAAAAGGCAGGCTCTAACAGCATCTCTCCTTCCGCTACTTTGTTTTTAGCCAGTCTGAGGCAGTGCTAGCAACATCTGCTATTGATAGGAAATCCTCGTGTTTCCTAAGAATTGGGATTTGTTGATTAAAGTAATTGTGGTGTCAGACTAATAAAAGTGCTCGTGGACCTTTCTCTGTGCCTTGGGATGATCAACGGCTCAGAGCCTCGCCAACACTCCTAGGCCTTGGAGTGCTCCTATCTGTAAAGAGAGAGTCTCTTTCCCTGGGTCTAAGTGGATTAAGAACCTAAATGCCTAAAGTCAAATTATGTTTCTGGTTTTAATTATGTCTGCAATAGAGCTCATATAATTAGATCTTAAAAACATGTCATCTATTTAAAAATGCAACAGTCACTTTCAGTTTGAAGGTAAAAACTTGTAAAGATAAAAATTCTATATTTGGGTACTGAAAACTACTTTTAAGTTAAGGATAAAGTGACATGCTTATTTAGACCCTGTTTTTTGTTTTATAATTGTTATAATTATACTTTAAAAATGATTTAAAAGAAAAATGTTCTTTTTGAATGTTATATACAACATAATATGATCACCTTTTTTCCCTCCACTGCATGGTGAGTCTGTAACAAAACTATCTGGTTAAAGCTGTATCTTCCCTTTAAAACTCCACACTTTATATAACACTTTAGTGCACTATTTTTATTTATTTTCTTTTTTGTAAATTTTATTTGTATGTGACTGTGCCCACACAGGTCAGAAGAAAGTATCAGATTCTTGGAGCTAGGGTTACAAGCAGATGAGAGTCACCTGATGTAGGTGCTGGGAATTAAGTAGGGTGTTGTGGAAGAGTAGTAAGTATTACTAACCACCAGGCCATGTCCACAGCCTTTCAGTAAAGATCTGATCCAGGCTCCCACCATTGACCAACACTGAACAACGTTTCTGTTTTTTAAATTGTACTACTTTTTCTCCCATCTTTTGTGAAGTCTTTAACTTTTATTATTATTTTCTGTGTATGGTGGTGTTTTGTTTGCATGTGTGCCTGTATGTCTGCTGCCACAGAGGCTAGAAAAGGGCACCATACCCCTGGAACTAGAGTTACAGATGGTTGTAGACTGCCCTGTGGGTGCTGGGAATCAAACCTGGGTGCTCTGGAAAAGCAGCCAGTGCTCTTAAGGATGAGTCATCTCCTCAGTGTAAAAGTATCTTTTATTTGCCTGTGTAATTGTCCTCTCTGAGGCTTACTGCCTCTGTCTGCTAACCTAGGCCTAGTCCTGGAAGCTTCTACCCCCCATACAATCTAATAGAGCCCTGGAATGCTTTCAGCCTCTTGAGACTTCTGCTGGATAAACTCACCTTTTCTGGTTCTTTCTAAGCTCTGGCTAGCTGGTTCAACTCAGCTGTTCTGGCTCAAACTCCTCTCTATTGCCAACAGATTGAACCTGGCTTCCTCTTGGCCTCTGACTGAATTGCTCTGCTTTGCCTCAAACTAACTCTAGCAATCTGTTCTGATCTGGCTCTTCTCTTCTCTGGTTCGTTCTCTCTGCACCCTCTCTATCTCTAACTCTCCCAGTACAACTGCCTCCTCTCTCAGGTTCTAAAACTCCAAATCAGGTTTTCTGGAAGAGTAAGTGCTCTTAAGTTTGAGCCCCAGAAGTCACTTTTTAAGGGAGTATTTTATTGAAATTATTGACATAGAGTTTGTTTTGGTATAAAGAATAGATGTTTACCTTTTTCCCTCTGTGTGTGTGTGTGTGTGTGTGTGTGTGTGTCTCCTCTGTCTCCTCCTCCTCCTCCTCCTCTTCTCCTTCTCCTCCTCTTCTCCTTCTCCTCCTCCTCCTCCTCTTCTCCTTCTCCTCCTCCTCCTCCCTCTTCTTCTTCTTCTTCTTCTTCCTCTTCCTCCTCCTCCTCCTGTTCCTCATCATCTTCTCCCCCCTCTCTCTTTTGTGAGTCTCATGTAGCCCAAGCTGGCTTTAAACTCATTATACAGCAAAGGATGACTCTGAGCTTCAATTCTCTGCTTCCACCTCTCAAGTGCTGGGATTACAGATATGCAGCAGCATGCCCAGTTCATTTCTCCACTGACTTGAAATGCTAAAATTATATTAAATTACTCTAGATTCCAGATCTTTAGGGTCCAATTCTTAGTTTAACTCATAATGAAATGCAAAGTAGACAAGATTCTACTTCTGACTTATTAAAAGTCTGATAATACATAGTTTAGATTAAGGTACTATTGGTATTCAACACAAATTAGGAAGGGAGGAAACTTTGTTTTAGAAATGAAACAGCTAAATTATATAATTGCATACATTAAGCTAAAGTACATGTACTAAAAGCCTACTGGAAATTTTAGAGTGGCATTTTATCTTAGAGATTCACTCCATGACAACTGTCTCCCACCTATCCAAATGTCCTCCAAGCCTTTAGTCAGCGTGCAGCCTGCTTTGTTTTTCTGACATCCCAATCTGTCTTTTAGCATCACTCCTGAAGTACTTTGCTGTTGTTGTTCTAAATGAATTTTCTCTTACAATTTCCAGCTTTCTTTTTCCTTTCTGGTTTTTGGAGATATGATTTCTCTGTGTATTCTTTGCTTGAACTTTGATCTGAATTTCTAATATTCTATCAGGAAAAAGAACAATTGGAAGCTACATGATACGCCAAGGAACTAGGATTGCAGTTCCAGCTCTGGCAATAAACAAGCATGGCTGAAGAATTTGCTTCTCACAAATGGCTTCTTCAACTGTGATTGAGTGACTTAAGCAATCGGACTTAATGGGGGAGAGTTCCAACTAGTCCAATGTGTGAGGTGTTCAGTAACTCAAATATACAGTCCTTCTCATAAGGCAAGACTCTGTCTACTCTGAGACCGGCTTCTGTAACCCAAGATCACAGCTAACAAAGTGTATACATGGCATCACTTAGGGCCATTTCTCCTTCTGGAATTCATGAAGCACAGGAACTCTTATCTGCTCAATAAAAAGTAATGAAAAAGCTCATTGCTCTATGTCATTTTACAACTCAACCTGTATGGCAAACATTAGGATACTGAGGCTTACTGCATCCATACTAGATTTTTTTGTTGTGCGTGCACGTGTGTGTGTGTGTGTGTGTGTGTGTGTGTGTGTGTGTGTGTTTTACAATCAAAATTTACTTCACTATTTCACTTAATTTTTGTTCTAAAAACCATCTATTAAGACAGAAGGGCATGATTAGGATAAATTTTATCCAAGGTAAAAGTCCAAATTTAAGAACCCAAAATCCTTTTATTTCAAGATTAGAGTTCTTTCCATTATACACGTACAGAAGGTATTTTTCACTTGACAAACATGTATAAGGAACTGGGTTCAGTACTTATAAAGGGAGGGCCTACTTTAGTTCGGGCTTGCCATCCTCCATCCACTGGGCAATTCTAAGAAATTATATTCAAGTTTCTTCAGTTGAAATTTTTTTTCTTTTTAAAATTTTAAACCAGAAGGCTAAGGTAAAAAGATTCTAGAGATCTAATTCAGTATTGTCTTCTACAACCTTTACAACTATAACAAATTAAATTAATTTAACTTGATAAAAGTTGGATTTTTAGTACCAAAGATTAAAAACCAGGTCACTAATAATCTAGTATAATTGGTCTTTCCACTATTTCTTACTTCTTCCAAAGTAGTTGAAAGATTTTTGAAAGCTGCAACCCATTCTGTCATCATTTACTAGGATTTCATTATCAAACTAAACCCTTAAGTCCCAAGGCATTCCCTGTACTGCTCTTATAAGAATTTACACTGGGACTAGATTATTTAGTATTCCTCAAAGAATAAATAATTTTGTGTATATTTAAACGTGAGGGTATTTGGACTATATTAATGAGACCACACCAGGACTAATTATTGTGAACAGTGGCCCTAGAGCCTTCAAGACATGCTTGGAGAAACTACTTTGTTTTCTGAGACAAGATGATCCTTGCAGTTCCTTGAACTGATTATGTAGCCCATAGGCTGATTTCAGTCCATCTTCCTAGTGTCGTGCTGAAATTACAGACACACACCACCAGACTGGTTTTTTTTCCCCCCTCCCTCATAAGAACTCATAGCCCCAAGGTCTAGAGGTGTGGGGGTGGGGTGGGAAGGTTGGTTTGCACCCTCTTCAAGGCCTGGCCCTTACTGCTATCTCTTGGTTCAGCTCCTACCCCCACCGCTGCTTCAGACTTCCTGTGGTTCTACCCGGGTCTCACCAAATTAACTGGCTGGGATTAGCAGTGTTGGAATGAGCCTGCCTTTCCCTGTAAGAATGTAGCTCCTGCTGATTTACTGAGTATAATAAGGAACTTCTACTTGGCCCATTTATCCTGTCTCTTACATATATTTCTTGCTCTTGTTCCCTCTTCCCCTCTGTGGACACATTTCTTGTCCAGACTAGTTTCAAAATTACAAATTTTTAAACATTAAGGATAAAAAGTGACTCCCTGATACCAAAGAGTGAGAAAGCACAACGTAGCACCTTAAACATCTGAAGAATTCAAGGAATCTGAAGCAAACAAGAAGCAGGAAGGGAACTTTGTAGAGCCTAATTCCTTTCTTTTTTAGTCAGGAGTGAAGGGGCAGTACTGGAAAGGAAGTGCCTAGTTCTCTGCTGGGAACTCTTTGCACTGTACTTTTCTACTGCCCCACTTAGAAAAAGGATGTATACAGTCTCTTTTGACTGCTTACAGAACAATTCTTTATTCACATATAAAGAATCTACACTAGTAACTGACAGTCTAGATCCCTTCTAGATTTTTCTATAGAGAAAAACCTTCAAATGCTTCAGAGATTACACGCAGATATTTTTGGAGAGCAGCTAGCAAGGCTTGCAGATCCCCCTTCTGATCTGTGTTTCGAGTCATGGCATTTCAGAGTCTCAGAAAGGTATGATGAAACCAGTACCCAAAGAAGGAGATTTCAAGGTCACTGGAGTCAGATCCTTAGCACTAAAACGTTAAGCTTTACTGTAGCACTGAACCATACATAGTCTACCAACTGATAGTATGTTTAGCTGGAATCACAGTTTGACATTTGGTGCCTTTCCTAAAACAAAGCTAACAAGAAGTGTCCTTTTGCAACTAAGTACTTTTGTCACCAGGAAAGCACAGGCATGGATGCACGTGTGATGATCCATAGTGCTTTCAGGGAGGAAAGGAGACTTTCCTGGATACTCTTACGGTTCTGTTTATTACACAGAGGCAACATATACACATTTTAAAAATAAAATGTATCAGATTCGTGTCATCACATACCATCCTTTGTGTCTCAGACTACCATAAGGTTTTTATTTTATCACTGTATAAATAACTTTATTATTTTAGATTTTATTTTAGTTAACATTTATTGCATTTAAACTGAATAATTTTTAGAATGAATTGTTTAGAATGGTGTTGCTGACACTTCTCATTTTTATAGTTTCATTTAATCATTTGCTGGGATGCTGGAGAGTGCATGCCGAGGGTGGAGTTCCAATACCCGAGTGACATTTCAGCCCTCAGGTCTTAAAGTAGTAACTCTTTTTTAAAGTTATTTTTTTCCTGTGTATGAGTATTTTGCCTTCTTGTATGTCTGTGCACTAAGTGCATGCAGTGCCTACAGAGTCAGAAAATGGGTATTGGATATCCTGGGACTGGAGTTACAGACAGTAGTGAGCTACCATGTGGGTGCTGACAATCAAACCTGGGTCCTCTGAAAGAACAGGAAGTACTCCTAACTGCTGAGCCATCTTTGAGCATGCCCACCTAATTAAAGGCACATACTACCACGCCCAGCAAATTAGTAATCCTTTTATAACTCTTTAACTAAGGTATAATCTACATATCACAACATCCTAAACATCAGCTGACAGTATGTTTTACTTATTTATTTTAAAGATCTATTTATTTATTTTTATGTGTATAAGTGCATGTATGCATGTATATCACATTCATGTGGCCTGATGTGGCCAGAAGAGGCTGGAATTGGAGTTATGAGTATTTGCAAACCACCCTATGTGGGTACTGGGAATTAATCCTGTGTCCGCTGCAGGAATAGACAAGCTCCAACCACTGAGTTACCTCTCCAGCCCCAGTACATTTATTTTGAATATTGTAATTTCCTTTATATTCTTCTTGGAAACAAGAGAATAAGTGAATAGTTATACTTGAGTCATTAAGTTGATCTATAACAGCTTGCCAGGAGGTGACGGAAAGCAAGACTAGAAATTAGGAGATAAAATATCTGAGTATATTTTAAAATATGGCAGTGAAAATGAAGAGGCAAAACAAAATTGATATCAGTAGCAAAACCAGAAATATGCATTACAAAAAAGAACTAAAAACAATACTTGGGCTAGAGAAATGGCTCACTGGGTAAGTCTCAGGTATGTCAGGCTGTGTCTAGAACCCCAGTGCTGTGAAGGGAGGGCAGAGACAGCAGGATCACTAAGATTGCTATCCGCCAGCCTAACTCCAGGTTCAGTGAAGGATGCTGTCCCAAAGGGAGAGAATGAGGTGGTATGTATGTCAGGGCACCAAAATCCTGACATCATGATCAGACTAGATTCTGAAGAATGATGATCTACTCATCAGCAAACAGGCCAATTTTTACTAAGGGTAAAAATTTATGCTAGGCATCTGGAATATAAGCATATATTATTGATAATAATAAAAAGCTTCATTGACAGTGAATATCCATTTTAAGCATCGATAATTAAAATACGAAGAAAATAGAAATGATGGGTGGGTGGGTGTAGGAACACTCTCATAGAAGCAGGGGGAGGAGGATGGGATAGGGGGTTTCCAGGAGGAGGGGAAACTGGAAAAGGGGATGACATTTGAAATGGAAATAAAGAAAATATCCAATAAAAAAAAAAATAAAGAAAATAGAAAGGAACAGTTAAGTGACTAACAGTCAAAAAACAGGAATAGTAGAAAGAAGGAAGTATAGAACAAATATGTTTTCATACTTTTACTGAAAAAGTACTGTTTTCAAAATGAAAGTAAACATGGACATACAGCTATATTTTATTATGTAAAAATGACAATGAGGAAACTTAAAAGTAGATCACTCAAGTTTTATATTTTTCCTAAAATAACTATTAACAGAAAACTTTCTCATTGAGAAGAAAATGTTATTAAGTGTTCCTTTGTTCACCACTGCACTGTCTTCCAACAGGAACACATATGCATCTGTGTTCTACAACAAAACCAATGCAAAGAAATTCAGCCTGTAAATAATACTGTATTATTTTATCACAGCTGAATTCCTAATCAAAACAGTAAAAATAGATTACAATTCACCATCAAAAGTTGTTGAGCATTAGAGTAATCCAAATTTAAAAGATAGAGAACACAGGACTACACTTTAATACTTTTTTTTTTGCTTTTATAGCAATGTTTCCCCTGACGGGTTACAAGACAAACACTTTAGTTTGCCTGAGTTTGAAAAGGTTATTTCCTTTGCCACTTTAATACTTAAACTAAGAGTTGTATAGGAAACTTGCCCTTAAATGCCTTCACTGACTACAAATGAAGAGGTTCAGCCCCAAACCTAGAGATGAAGTAAGATCTGAAATATACCCCAACACACAGCCAACATGTGAGAGAAGCTTAAGGAAGAGACAGAGGAGATGGAAGAATAAAATTCATGGACCTAAATCCAGGCCAATAGTAGAACTTTGATTCTCTGCTTAAGTTATTTTAATTAATTTAAAGGGGAAAGCCCTTTTTACAAAGTATATGTTCCCATTCTGCTTATATTAAGTTGTGGACAAAAAGACTGATACTATTTGGGGGTACTGTTCTCACTACTGAGCTATAATCGTCCAGGGAAAAAATAAACATACTTAATGCAGTCTTTGATATATTAAAAATTGAAATAGCTCTAGAAAATTAGTTTCAAAGAAAAATGTTAGAACATTATTTATCAAAAACTAAAGAGATCCAAGATTAAAGCTACTCACAATCATGCCAATTAAATTAAATGTTGAAGAGCAATTAAACAAACCAGACACTAAGAGTAGCAGGACTGCCAGCCTCAGTCAAAGCCTTTATATAAACTCTTTTTTTTTTTTTACAGATTCGTTTTATGAGTACACTCTTGCCGTCTTCAGACACACCAGAAGAGGGCGCCAAATCCCATTACAGATAATTGTGAGCCACCATGTGGTTGCTGGGAACTGAACTCAGGATCTCTGAAAGAGCAGTCAGTGCTCTTAACCGCTGAGCCATCTCTCCAGTCCTTATATAAACTCTTAAGGTTCTGCCTTCAGTCTTTAAACAATTCTTCAAAACGTCCACTCATATCTAAGGATTCAATTTATAAATATGCACGTATTTGCATTTCATGTCTTTAATGAAGGCACTAACCCAACTACAGAAGCGATAAGAGAATCCACCTTAAGTTGATATGTTTCTTTCTTTCTCTTAGTTATTACAAACTAAAGCAAAACAAACCACTTTGGAGAAGTTGTCAGAATCCCCAGAAAACATTTTGGCATAAAAAGAGTTAATGCCCAACTCAGCTGGACAGCCAGTGACCATTTGCAAGCCTCCTAGATACATCCCAGCAGACACGTTATCAGATTAAAGGAACTGCAAACAACTGGGTTGAAGGCCTGCCTTTGTCTAAACCCAGCCTCTTCTTCCTGTGATGTCATATTACACATCTGGGAAGCTTTTCTTGCTCACTTCAGAGACAGGCCATCTCACAACACAGCTGGCAACCTCCGAAAGGCCTCCATCCAGCAAGAGCTAACATGCTTAGGAATTTATCTGGGATCCTTTAAAGACTCTGCCTACCGCCATCTGGAATCAATGTAGAAATCCGAGGACAGAATAAGAAGGGAGAATTTCCCGAGGACCGAAACGGACGGCAAGCGTTTAAAGACTTCAAGTAAGATTGGTAACTTAACGGCTGAACATTCTGAACACAAAGACATTTTAATTCTGGAATATTCACCTTGACGGCTGAAGAACAAGTTTACATGAGGACTGGTCGTGTTCAACTTGGAACAGCTTTTCCTTACGCTTGCAGTTTTATGGGTTGGCTTCCTTGACTGCATTTTCTGTCAGTTAACTAAACCACGGACTCATGGATTTTCTAGACCAGAAAATGAGACTATTTTCCTGAAGAATCTACTAGAAACGTTTAAGCAACACATTTCATGATTCCTTTGAAGAGTTCAGAGAAGAAGGTATTTCTAAGGACAGGAAGAGAAACAACTAATTTGCAAATAAGCTGGCTGTTGCTGTGACCACATCTGAATACCAAAGGCGACTGCAGCAGACAAAAGGACTCCTGGTAAGCGGCTGCGCTGTGCGACAATGGTAAGCTCCAACGGCTCCCACTGCCCTTACGATGACTCCTTTAAGTACACTTTGTATGGGTGCATGTTCAGCATGGTGTTTGTGCTTGGGCTGATATCCAACTGTGTTGCGATTTACATTTTCATCTGTGCCCTCAAAGTGAGAAATGAAACTACAACGTACATGATTAACCTGGCAATGTCAGATTTACTTTTCGTCTTTACTTTGCCATTTCGGATTTTTTACTTTGCGACACGGAACTGGCCATTTGGAGATCTGCTCTGTAAGATTTCAGTAATGCTGTTTTACACCAATATGTACGGAAGCATTCTGTTCTTAACCTGTATCAGTGTAGATCGATTTCTGGCAATTGTGTACCCCTTTAAGTCGAAGACTTTAAGAACTAAACGAAATGCAAAGGTTGTGTGCACTGCTGTGTGGCTCACCGTGATGGGCGGGAGCGCGCCGGCCGTTTTCTTCCAGTCCACGCACTCTCAGGGCAACAACACCTCAGAGGCCTGCTTTGAGAACTTTCCTGCAGCCACATGGAGAACTTACCTCTCCAGGATTGTGATCTTCATTGAAATAGTGGGGTTTTTTATCCCCCTCATTTTGAATGTTACTTGTTCTAGTATGGTGCTAAGAACTTTAAATAAACCTGTTACATTAAGTAGAAGCAAAATGAACAAAACTAAGGTTTTAAAAATGATTTTTGTCCACTTGGTCATCTTCTGTTTCTGTTTTGTGCCCTACAACATCAATCTCATTTTGTACTCGCTCATGAGAACGCAGACCTTTGTTAACTGCTCTGTGGTGGCTGCAGTGAGGACGATGTACCCCATCACTCTCTGCATTGCTGTCTCCAACTGTTGCTTTGATCCCATTGTTTACTACTTCACTTCAGACACAATTCAGAACTCAATAAAAATGAAAAACTGGTCTGTTAGAAGAAGTGACTCCAGGTTCTCTGAAGTTCAGGGCACCGAGAATTTTATTCAACACAACCTACAGACTTTAAAAAGTAAGATATTTGATAATGAATCTGCAATATAAGCTGCCTGACTAAACCACTGGGACTGCTCCGTGTTCAACTGTGAAAACTGTGCTCTTGGGAACTATCTCTCCAGCTCCAACACAAAATTAACATATGGACAGTTACATATTTTTAAAGGAAGTTTGTGTCTGATGTGTTAAACATTAAAATATATTCTATTCTTGTATGCACTCCATTTTACTTTCTTGAGCCACTTTAATGTGTTCTTTCATTAAAAAAATCCTATAAAAGTCTAAAAGCAATTATGATTTAAATAATGTGATATCTGTACTTTTAAAATTTTGTATTTCACAAAATGATTTAACTCAAAAATCTGTTAAATAGTTTTATACTGAAGCCAGATGTTGTTTAAGTAATAGTTTACTAAATATATTTCACTTTTATTCTATTTTAGATTTAAAGTACTTACCATGCCTTAAACTGTAAACAATGAAGAAAACCAATTTGAAATAGTCAAATATTTTTAGAGTATTCCCTTCAAGACACTACTGCAGTCTTCTGCGTGACATTTTATCGTTGTAGGCAATTCATTAAAAAAAAAAAAAATGGTGTCTATACAGTACATTTTGAAATTACTATTTTGATTTATATTCTGGCTGCAACAGTCAATTTCAAAGTGATATATAGTATAAAAATTTAAAGTAAGGAAACTAATAAAATGTTTATCTTGCTAGGTAAATTATTTTAAAAAGTAAAATTTGCCGGATGTTTATTTTGAAAGTACAACAAAAAACTTGTATTTTCAATAATGTTGGTCTAGAAATTACCAGGACAGTGAAGTGCATGAATTTTTAGAATGTGATGCATAGCCAAGATATTTTTTTACTCCTTTTCCTCTCCCACTTTAGGGTCAACTATAAAGTGACTGAAAATGTTATTTCAAGTGGAAAAAAAACTGTTAAAATGTTAAATGTACTAAGTAAGGACATAGTTCCTTACATAGAGAGCAACAAACCTAGAAGAACTAAGCACAATTACATTTTCATTATACAAAACAGACAAAGGCATGGCTTTGAGACAGAAAAGTACCAGCTACATAAAAACTTTCATTTTCTAACATACCCTCCCCAAATTCAAGGCACTTTGCAAAGTTTTAATTTTAGAAAAATTATATATAGTTGAATTCTGAGTTAGCCTGTAAAACATGTTAATCTTTCAAGTTTGAATGCAGTATGAACATATATTTTGTAATATATAATTTACTTTTTTCTGAGTTTGGGCTGCAATGCATACACACACACACACACATGCACACACACACACACATGCACACACACACTGTGAAATTTACTTCAGTTGCCCTGTAGGTTCTTGTACTTGATATCACTCCAAAAGAATGAAGTGCATTTAGCAGTCTTGCATATACTCTGTTCAGTTGAAAAGCAGTTAGCAGTCTACTAATCAAGAAAAATGGATCATGGAGTTCTGCATTTCTCCAAACTTTCCATGCTCAGGGATCATGAGAAAACCCTAAGGGGGATCTTAAGTCGTACTTTAAAATACTAGAAAGACAGTGTCTTAGTCAGGGTTTCTATTCCTGCACAAACCATGACCAGGATGCAAGTTGGGGAGGAAAGGGTTTATTGAGCTTACACTTCCATGCTGCTGTTCATTAGGAAAGGAAGTCAGGACTGGGACTCAAGCAGATCAAGGAGCAGGAGCTGATGCAGAGGCCAAGGAGGGATGCTGCTTACTAGCTTGCTTGCTTCTCCTGGCTTGCTCAGCCTGCTTTCTTATTGAACCCAAGACTACCAGCCCACAGATGGTACCACTCACAAGGGACCCTCAGCCCTTGATCGCTAATTGAGAAAACGCCTTACACCTGAATCTCATGGAGGCATTTTCTCAACTGAAGCTCCTTTCTCTGTAATAACTCCAGCTTGTGCTAAGTTGACACATAAAACCAGCCAGGACAGTCATCAAATAGCTGTTAGTACTAGACTCAGTGGAGAAGTCCTTATTGCCCTTGTCTAAACAACATACATGAGTCAAAAGTTTTGTAAAATTCTTTTATATTTGGTTTTTCAAGACAGGGTTTCCTTTGCTGCCCTGGAACTTGGCTCTGTAGATCAGACTTGTCCTTGAACTCAAGAGATCTACCTGATTCTGCCTCCTGAGTGCTGGGATTAAAGGCATGCACCACCACTGGGTAACTTTTATAAGATTCTTAACAAAGTATAACAACAGATTAAAAAGTTGTAATCTTTTCATCTGGATCAGATACTAAGGGCAGGTGATAAAACTCTGGAGTAAAGCACTTACCTGTATGTAGAAGACCCTGCCTGGGTTTAATACCAACACTACTGAAAAAGAAATTGAAAATACTAAGTAAACCTTACCTATCTGGACAAAAAAGTATCACAAGAAACTCTGTGTTATTTTCCTTTGTGAGTGATGGAATGTGGGGTAAATTATATATTTTAGAGTTTTCTATTTCCCCTTCACTCACAAACATATGAACACACTGAGGCTCTAACTTTTTATTACTTTTAAATGACAGTATCAGTCCTCCCATTTCCTGCCCCTCCCCAGTTTTCAACATCTTCATAAAGGGACAGATGATAGAAGCCATCTTCTTACTCTGCCTTTCTTCAAAGAACAGTAAGATCAGAGTACTGTCATGGAAGACAGCTTTATGGCATCCTAAAAACTGGCTCCAAACTTAATATATATAATACAGAAAATGAAGCAGAGTTCATACTTCCAACTCAGATAGACTAATTTGTGGATGAAATAACTACAGGAAATGCCTTTGGTTATGTGCGGTGGAACTGCAATGAACTTTATCTTTTGCCATTTATTAAATTATTAATGCCTAGAAGAATCTTTGCTACTTTCTCAGCAGCCAAACTTCTTTAACACTTACAGGCCATCCAAGTCTAGATGGAAGGAAGACAAGACCCAGTATTCCTCACTATACTGAGTTTTTTAATGGAAACTCATTATAAAAAGTGCTTACATAAGGACAATGTCTCAAAGTAATCCTAAATAACCTGTTTCTAAAAAGCTTTTCTGAACTATCCTGAAAACTGAATTACCCATTGGTAACATGGCTTCTGAAATGTTCAAAATTTAAATTTGGCATATTTAAATTGACAATTACTTGGTGACTGACAATATGGCTCAATCAGCAATATTTCCTAGAGACAACTTATACATATTCATACAAATATGAACTCTCAAATTTCTATTTTATCTTATGATTTTTACTCATCTGCTATTTTTTAAAGATGCATTTTTAGTATTGTTAACTGTGTGTGTGTGTGTGTGTGTGTGTGTGTGTTTTAGATCCCCTAGAGCTGCAGTTACAGGTAATTCTAAACACCCAGCATGGATACTGTGAAATGACCTTGGGTTCTCTAGAAAAGACGTGTGTTCTCTTAACCTCTGAGCCTTCTTTCCAGGCTCTGTTTAACATTTTTTTTAAAAAATAAAATAAAAATTATCACAAGTCAACAGATCAATTATTTCAAAAAAAAAAAGGAAGTTAACTCCAGACAAACTCCCCCCTTTACCTATTTGCTTAAGTAGTGCCTACACTGAGTATTAATTCATGTGGTTCTAATAAATACCCTATGTATTCTTCACCACACACACCCATCTTACACACATACGGGCAGGCACACACACACGCACACACACACATACATACACACACACACACACAGAGACAGAGAGACACAGAGAGAGAGAGAGACAGAGAGAGTGTGTTTAGGGGTTGTAGGTTAGATTAGCGAGGTTAAAAAGCTTCTCATGCCAGCCTGAGGACCTATGGTGGGTCCCTGAAACCCACCTAAAGGTGGAAAGCGAGACCATTCTGCAAAGTTATCCTCTGGCCCCTCCTATGTGGTATGTGTACCCCTCACCTTTATTGCGTACTTCTCGCCCAGATCATCTATTTCCTTGACTAGCTACATCCTTCTTTTTTCTTCTTTTCTATACCACAGCAGTCTCATTTTCTTATGATCTATAATATCATCTTCTTAGGGTCCCTTTCTCATTTTTCTAAAGTACATTCTTTAGTAATTTCATGTCAAAAATATACACAAAATTATACTTTTCACGTTATTCTATGTCTAAAAATTGTTTGGCCTTATGCCCGATGAAGAATACGAGACTATCAAATATCCAGTGTTCTTGATGACAACTGCAATGATGACCTGCATTTCATTTTCCATAAATAATTTTTAACATTCTCATTAACTTAACTCTGATTTTACCAAATGTATCTTCCTCCTCATGCTTAGCACACCAAGTGGGCTTTGGCTGTTTGAAGCTTCCATGTTATCAATAGCTGTAGAAACATTTCCTCTGTTATTATTATTTATTATTCTTTCCTTGATCCCCCCCACACCTCCCCACACACACTCTCTGATCTTTCTTGGGGAGAGGAATAGAGAGAAAATGAACCAAGTACTCCTTGATATGAAGATAAGAAGCAATGTAATCTAATCCAATAGCACAGAAGTTTATTGTATTTTCTCCCCAGGAAAGATTACCTCTCACTCCTAGCACACTCAGATCTGTTATAGAAGTCTCATTGTAGCTGTTCCTGCTTAGGTTCTCTGTTTGACATCAATAGGAAACTGCATGCCTGGGTGTTTAATGTGTATACAAAATGTGAGGTTGGCTGGTCAGGCATGTACAGATGGTCCCTGATTTACAGTATGCTCACTTACTTTCTAATGCTAGCATGAAAGTAGTACACTTTACGTGGAAACTACACTTCAGACTGAATTTTTATCTTTTCCCAGTTAGTAATATGTTCCATGATACCTCTTCAGTACAAGGCAACAACAGAGTCACAAGCTTCCTGGCAGCCAATTCATGACAGGCCAAACAAGTTACTCTGTAGGTTAATGGCATCAAAGGCATTTTTGACTTACAATATTCACAGCTTGCAATGGGTTTATGAGGACAATTCCCACAGTTAGACTAGAACTATTTATATGTGTATAGATTATGCACTGCACAATAGTTAATACTAGGCTTCAGCCCAAACTCTGCATACTTCTGATTTACAAGCAGAGGGGCAGATACACTTGCAAGCTCCTGACAGACTGGCAGACTCCCTGAGGTAAGGGTCTAAGGACTTGATGCTTTCAGACCACCACCACCACCATCCAGAAACATGTTAGAATCACAAGTTCTTAAACTTTAATCCGGAAACTTAGGGATTGTACACAACAATCTGTAACCTGTGTTTTTATAAGATCCACAAATAATTCTGATACATTGCAGCTGGTACTCTAGAAAACTCTCATGGCAAAGACGACTCGTGTATTTGCCTAGAAGCTCCCTCCTCCCTGAGAGCACTTTGCTGTGTGTTCTTTGTATCACGATCCGTTTGATTCTGCCACATCTATCAGAACATCCTCAGTTAGTTTTTATCCTCAAAAATGAATTAATCCCTCTATTCCTTTGTTCTTTTCCACCTGACAGTCTAAGCTCTGCTGGGTTTGCCCTGTCTCTGTGAATTCTGTGTGAGAGCATGTTTCTGTTGTTCTAAAACATCCTGAGGTCAGAGGAAACATAGGTTTGTGGTCAGAAGTTTGTTAGTTTGAACTAGAAAAATTATTTTAAGAAATAAGTATATAAAAGAAGGTTAGCTGGATAGGAACAACAAGAGAGAGGCGAGGAAAGGATACTTGAGGAGATGGGAAAGAGAGGAAAGGCACTGTACAGTGTAAGTTACACAAGGGCAGTCCTCCTAACAAGCCCCTATACTACAGCTCAAGTCAGATGGGAAAGAGAGGAAAGGCACTGTACAGTGTAAGTTACACAAGGGCAGTCCTCCTAACAGCCCCTATACTACAGCTCAAGTCAACACAGGCTTCTTTCATAAATCTTTTCATTATGAACAACATAATCTTTAAAATAATATTTTAAAAGAGGGCTACTTCTCCAACTAATTTTACCAATCAGTATTGCACATATATAAGAACATAAAGATAGAGGTCTCGACTTGTAATATTTGTAGTATTTGGAAATTTAGAAACGTTTTTGTATCACCATCTTAAAATACTCACTCTGAACAAAACTAGACTGCTCAGGGGAAAGGCATAATACACAATGAACAGAGCAAGAAGTTGATTTAAATAAAAATGGTTGCTTAGGTGACACTAAAATTATACCACTTGGCTAACATCACTCATGTCATTTCTGCTGGGGGCTAAAATGACTGCTTTCAAAATTGGTCTATATTTTATGGTGCTGGTCCTTAGGACTTCTTCAGAGTAAAGAGACCTGAACACATATAATTCAGTAAAAGTTTAGCTACTGAAGAGAACAAAAACTGTTTTTTTTTTTTTAAAAAAAAAAAAAAAAAGAAGAAGAAGGAAGAGGAAGAGGAGGAGGAGGAGGAGGAGGAGGAGGAGGAGGAGGAGGAGGCGGCGGCTGCGGCAGCGGCAAAGGCCAGAGAGAACATATTTGCATGTCAAAGCAATTGTCAGCAGTCTTCACAATCACTGAATCAGTCACCTTTTGAGTTTGACTGTAGAAAAGTTTGCTTTCAGATGAATTTGTTAAATGTATGAAGTCCAATGAACCTGGTAGTGTTCCGCACGCACACATGCATGCACTACTACAAATGTCCCATCTGGAAAGATAATGTAAAAGCTGTTTTCAGAAACAAATGAGTCCAGTGACTCCTACACTTAATCCTCTCTCTGCTGTTCTCATTTCAATGTTTACAGAAAAAAATCAAAATGAAAACAATGAATTTAAAAAGTAGCATTTCTTAATATGAAAAGGAAAACAAAAATCCTAGGCAAAGCCGGGCAGTGGTGGCGCATGCCTTTAATCCCAGCACTTGGGAGGCAGAGACAGGTGGATTTCTGAGTTCGAGGCCAGCCTGGTCTACAGAGTGAGTTCCAGGACAGCCAGGGCTACACAGAGAAACCCTGTCTCAAAAAACAAACAAAAAATCCTAGGCAAATTACCTTAAGATATGCTAGGAACATAATGATAAAAATGACAAAGCATTATAATTCCAAACATAAAAGTGACTTAAAAACAATTATCTATTAGGTGTTTTTGAAAGAAAGCATAAAAGAGTGTAATAAAAATCTTACTGAGAAATTCTGTTATATATAATTCTCTTGGTTTTATTCTTTTCTTTTTCTGAAAGAAAGAAACCTGGGGTACTAGGTATGTTAAACTGTCTTCTACCTTGCACTACATATCCAGCCCTTGAGTTCTACACAGCAGAGGCTGGTATTGAATTCAATATTCTTCTGTCTTTGCCTTCCAAATGCTTACGTTACAGATATACACAACCATACCTAGCTTCTCTGTTGTATTTAGTAATACACAAATTAACAAAAGAGCCACTTAAAACTTAGCAATAATAATTCTTAAAAACCCAGAAAAGAAATAACATTTGTGTTCTATATTTCATCACTGTTGCTTTAAAAAACAAAACCTTTTAAAATTAGGTTTGTTTGTTTATTGTGTTGGAGAGCAGGGAGAGCATGTGTACACCAGCATCCGCTTATAGAAGCCGGAAGTACTGGGGACTGAGCTCAAGCTGTCAGGCTTGGAGGTGAGGCCTTTACCCATTGGCCTATATGTCTGACCCACATGTTTTAAATCTGTCACTTATAGCAACACAGGAAAAGACCAAAATCAAAAACAAGTCCATACTTTCGGTATTTGGTCATTTTGAGCAAAATTATAAAATATTAAAAGTGTTTAAGTAAGTTTAAAGAGCACACCGGAGAGGGCTATAAACACACTTGCTGCAGTGACGGCAGAGGGAACACTAGGGCATAAATGCTTAGGAAAGAGAAAAGCTGAGCTGCTTTACAAAGTGCAATCAGTAGCTTCACATGGCTTAAGAACACCTGCCTTATTTCATTGCCGTTCACTCAGAGTTGTCTTACTCTGATGGAGAAATCCAGAAAAATCCAGATGCCCACCCAGTTAGGATGAATGTTTCATAAGCCATTTCTCTTTTTCTTGCACATCTGGAATTCTATCCTCCGTATACTAGTTAAGAAATCACAAGCTGAAAATGGAGATGTCAGGACTGCATTCTCTCACGTCAATGATCAGTGTTCCTCTTCTAAATCAGAGCTGGTATACCTCCAGTCCACAGGGAAAAAAACAGAAGATACTTCTTAGCCACTCCACAGTTGCTGTCTCTTGTCCTGTCTGTACTTGAACAGTGAACTAGTACTGCCATAGGGTAATTACCAACATGAATCATAAGCAAGGCAATATCATAAATTCCAACTGCCATTTAGCAACCAAGAGGGGCCACATGTAACAAAGCTGGGACTCAAAGACCTCCCCCCCCCCCCCGACTATTGGAGAAAGCCACAGGGTAGAAGAGGCAAAGAGAAGAGAAAAGTAAGCCAGGATGAACAATCCCAGACTACCGTGTCCTCAGTTCTCTGGTCTTAAGTCTTGTACAGGTGAGGAAAGAGAACTAAGCAAGGGAAACCACAAGTGTGATATTTCTCAATATCCTTTGCATAAATGATTGCTGGCCCTCATAACAGCTCTTGAAGCTTAGTATATCTCCACTTATAGGGCAAAAAATTCTATACAGTGAGTTATAATTTACTTAGAAATACACAAAGGCAAGATATCTGACAATGTCTGAATCTCAGGTTACTTTAGGTATAAACTAGTGACAGCAGTGTTTACTCTTCAAGGCTTCCATGAAGAGTAAATGAGATCCGGCAACCCAGGTGCCTGTGCTGGGAAGAGAGAGCACAGCAACAGACTAAGAGGCAAACCTACTGCGACTTCAACCACCATATAACTAGTCACATGGAAAAGGCAGCACGGAAGCTGGGAGGACTGCAGTCAGAGCCTCAGGTGTGTTTCCTGCTTACTCTGTGCCTTGGTTTCTTCACCTACAAAAATGGGCGATTCTATTTCAATACAGCTTTAAGAAGTAAATAACTTCACACAGTAAGAACCCTTTTAAGTGCCTGCACACATTCCCTCTTATTGTTCCTACACCAAACATTTCATGCAGAAGTGGCAGTCATTTTGATGCTGGTCTATATGATAATCAGGACGATTCCAAAGGAATCTGACTGGTAGGTTCCCCCTCTGAGCACTGCTTCCCTAACCAAGTTTCTACATGTTATTAAAATCATTCTTAAAACAGCTAAATTGATTGATCAACTGACTGATGATTAGTTTTTGAGACAGGCTCTCATTATGTAGCTCTGGTTGGCTTGAAACTCACTATGGAGACCAGGCTAGCCTTGAACTCTTAAATTCGGCCTGTCCCTGTCTTCTGAGGGCTGAGATTAAAGGTGTGTGCTACCACACCCTGCCTTGGAGTTTTTAATAAAATTTAAGATGTTTAGCATTTTGAGCCAATGCACAAACTAAAAGGATGGGGTGGTGTATATTGCTTGGATGGTGTGGTAGGGAAGGGACCAGCTGAACGGGTGGATTATAGAGATTTCTCCATAGTGAACTCCATCAGTTTCTCAGCGCCAGTGTCTTAAAGTTAGAGGAAGCAAACACATGGAGAAAAGGACAGGCTTAGGTTTAAGTATCAGAAATCATGTAAGCAACAGTGTAGATGTGGGGAAGATTTTATGTTCAAAACCACAGTCAGGTCTTCAGCAGGGGCTTAAGGCTTTTCACAGCACTTGTAAAGAAGACTTCTACTGATTTACATGTATCCTCTCTTCTTTAGGTTTTCTGTTTGGAGCGTGTGTGTGTAAAATATAAACACTGATTTCTTTATTGATCTTATACAATTATGAAGACAATTATTAAATTGAGCTTCTGTTTTAGCTCTTAAGTGCCCGTATATACACACCTCAATGAATAATTATTTAGATAAGATATTACTCAGTATGCTACAATCCTCAATTTTATTTGTATTTCTACTACATATCTATATATTTTAATTCTCCCTAGCATTCTCTTTAGATTTTAGTAGGTATACTGTGCTTTGTCATGCCATGTGTCTAAATATGTATTATCATGGCAAGAGAAATACTGTGAACGACTTAACAGAGATAACCAGTAGAGCAGCAGAGTACTTTACTAGAAATCATCATGGAATTTGGAAGCAAACCAATCTGGTTTCATATGCCAACTGGGTGAACTGGGTGTTATGATCTTCTTGAATCAGTTCCCACATTTACAGAATGGTAAGATTACTTACCATCAACTCAGAATTATTATGACAGTTACATTAGGCAAACATTGTTGATGGACAGTGTTAAGGCCTAGGTAACTGTTGCCTGCCTAGCCAGCCATTTTGTACTGTTACTAATGTCATAAGGAAACTTCCTCATGTGCTGTTACTAGGAAACTTTCTCCTGCCCGAGTTGATTGTATATTCTGTTCTGTTCTGTGCTTTGGTGTTCTTGGAAACCAATCACAATAGAAGTCAATTAGAACTGCTTTGTATAGTTGGCCACAATAAGCTTGGACCTGAACCAACCACTCAGCAGTCCTTCCTGCATTTGTGTATGAGCTTTTATGGTTTCTTGCCTTTATAAGCTGCCCCTGGGTTGGACCCCTACATAAGAGACACCTGCACCAACATAAGAATCCATTTGGATTAAAACTTCCATTTTGAATAGGGGTTGAATAAGTTTAAGTTCCCAAGACCTCCTTGAAAATTGACATTCTACTTGACAGAAAGAGACATGTACATCCTGGTTGGCAAGGTAAAACATGAGTGTTAGGCAAGTCCCCCACTGCAGTTCAATGCCCCAACCAATGAGAACAGGGTAATTTACAACAAAGACATGTTTCTAAGGAAGTTCCTTATCCCTAAATCTTGATTGGTAAAATAACCTGACACAGACATTTGTGGATTTCAGGCTTTCGAGATCTATAGGATTCTGTCTCATCATTGGCAGTTCAACTCCTGAGTCTAGGCTTTGTCCCTGATTGATCAGTCTTGAAGATGTGCATTTAATAAATCAGCCCTGATTGAATGAGATCTGTGGTGATGTCTTTGATGAGATGTGATTGTCTGAGTGGTTTGTGTAGCAATTCCCAGACACCAACAGACAGAACATTAAAGCGATTAATAAATGTCTGATTCCCCTATCTTTATTCAATGTCTCTTTCTTCATTTACAAACTAGAGTCATGAGTACATTTTTTCTTTGCCTTTAAACAACCAATAGAGAATTTTTACCTAAGAGCCCTTTAAGAAGATAAGTTCATCTAAAATCAATCATCAAGTAGCCTGCTACTCTATGAAACGGAGAAGGGCTCATGAATCCCTAACTAAGGAGCTAGTGACAGTTGGTGGCTTCTGGGGAAAGGGGAGTCAGTTATCTTCAGGGATTTAGCCTCTGGTAGGCTGTTCATGGTACAGTGGATGGCTCCATACCCAGGAGTATATTAGCAGCATAAAATAGGCTCAATGGGTTATTTTAGAGGTTCCGGATAAGTAAGAAGACAATTTTGGAAAGAATGAAGAGGTGGAGAGTAGATCTGGGAGAAGTGTGGGTAGGAATGGAGGTAAAATATGATAAAATACATTGTAAATACATTGTAAAGAGTCTCAATAAAAAGTATATTTTAAAAAGGTTTACAACTTGAAAGAAAGAAAAAGAAAGAAAGGGAGGGGGAGGGGAGGGGGAGGGGGAGAGGGAGGGGAAGGAGAAGGGGAAGTGAGCCTGGCAGTGGTGGTGGTGGTGGCTTTAATCCCAGCACTTGGGAGGCAGAGACAAGCAGATCTCTGAGTTTGAGGCCAGCCTGGTCTACAGAGTGAGTTCCAGGACAGCCAGGGCTACAGAGAAACCCTGTCTTGAAAAACAAAGAGTGTCTAAGAGTGAACAGCAGGAGAAGTATGCTGGGGATAGAGGTAAAACACGATAAAAAGTCTTAATAAACGGTATATTTTAAAAAGATTGGCCCACCCAGAGCTCCTTGAGAAGAATATGCATTTTCAAAGATTTCTAGATGATCTCTGTGTAGATTAAAGTCTGAAATGCACTACTGAGAAAACAGCCCTTCACATGGGAAAATATGCTACCACATGGTTATGCTGCAAACCTTCGAGAATGAAGGGTATGTATGTCCATCAGTGATTTAATTATTGGCTTAGAGAAACAATTTAAGGCAATTTCTTTTTACATTTTTTTCTTTCTCCTTTTTTTTTTTTTTTTAAAGGGATGGGGGTCTCACTATATAGTTCTGTCTGTCCTAGAATTCACTATGTAGACTAGGGTAGCCTTGAACTCAAAAAGATCCTCCTGCCCCTGTCTCCCTAGATAATGCATCGCTACACCTGGCAACTTCTTAGAGGTTGGTAATATAACTGTCTTGGCAAAAGAGATATTCTAAAGACAGACATGCATGCCTTTCTCTGACTATCAAACTAATGAAACAATGAGTCCCAAATTAAAATTTTCTTAGAAATTCCATGCTAAAGGAAGGGAAAGGCTGAATCCTTGGTGCCAGCAAGAGGAGGAACTTATTTCCTGAAAGTATTTTCACACAGTTCTGACAACCACAGAATAGAGCCAAGTTGATGAGTGGGACCACACCTAAAAAAGACTTCTGGGTTACACATGCCTCTTGGTCCTCATTTCAGGACTCCACAGAGGGATTTGACTCCCATTCATTCCTCTTTCCAATGTGCCACAGAGAGTAATTTATCTTTCTCTGAATTTTACTATTACTTATTTCTTGTTTATTGGAGACAGGTGACCTCGCAGGAGACAGGTAGCTTGTTCGAGCTTCCAGAGCTCAGGTTTTGACTCCCAAAATTCAAGCAACAGTAAGACACTAAAACACTGAGAAATAAGCACCTGCTTGTGAGAAAAAAGGGCAAGTACCAGTTTAAAAAGCGTAATGTTTGGGGCTAGAGTGATGGCTCAATAGAGCATTGGATATTCATGTAAAAAACCCAGTTCAGTTCCCAGCACCTATGAATCATAACTTCAGTTCCAGAGGATTTGATGTTTTCTTTTGACCTCCACAAGCACCAGGCACACAATATATATACACACATACACACACAAAATTATATACATACATAAGCAAAACACTCAAACATATAAATAAATCTTTTTTTATAACCATAAGGCCTTTTTCTTTATTTTAAAGACTTATTTACTCATTTAATGTATATGAGTATCCTGTCACTGTCTTCAGACACCCCAGAAGAGGGCATCAGATCCCATTACAGATGGTTATGAGCCACCATGTGGTTGCTGGGAATTGAACTCAGGTCCTCTGGAAGAGCAATCAGTGCTCTTACTGGCTGAGCCATCTCTCCAGCCCATAAATAAATCTAAAAAACAAAAACAAAAGACTGTAACAGTCTTTAGTAAATGAGTGCTCCAGTACACTAACATAATATTGTCTGCAGTGGTATCTTTAGCTTGAAAGCAAAAGTACTAAAATAGGCTTTGTGAAAGAAGACAGGAAGCGCGTACTGTTTCAAGAACCCTCCCACCCAACTAGCACACAAAGCTACTACATAAAGTTATCTGCTATATCCCCTTTTATAAAATACCTCCTGTACTAACAGGGCTTGCTTTGCATCTTCATCAGGAGAAGATTGGGAGAGGGGTTGCTCTTTGTAATTGTTAAGACAGGGTCTCCCTCTATAGCCTAGGCATGCCTAGAAATCATAAGACAAACTACTGCTGCAGCTTCTGAATGCTGAGTATAAGGTAATGTTAGGGCCACTTTCACATCCTTGATCACTGCACATTCCCAAATCTGTTGTAAGCCAGAGTCCCATCCACATGTGGTTACCAGTTTAACTCCTGCCGGGGAGTCCGTCGGTCAGTCTGTCTGTCTTTTTGTCTTTCTTGCTTGCTTCCTTCCTTTCCTTTCCCTTTTTCTTTTTTGAGTAATTCAGTTCTCTACTAGATCACAAGCTCCTTGGAAGCTTGGAGCTATTTCTTATGTTTTGTTTATTTCACTTGAGCAATTACAGTTCTTTCAAAATAGCTGACATGCAGAAAGGAGAATGGAAGTAAAGAACAGGAAAACGGGACTCCTGTATTGTCTTTTTTTTTTTTTTTTTAACGGACTTTTCTTTAATCATTTAGAAACTATGAGGTAATTCAAATGAATATAGATTCACATTCAATAGTGACAAATAATTCTGAACCTTTAAATTATTTTCTAAAAACAATATATTTGTAGTAGACAGACTTGAATCGCTTGACTTTTCTCAAGTGGTAAACATGTTCTTAGCCTAAGACTTTAGGGAAATTCCAGCACCACCAACCATCAAATAAAACAGACAATTGAAAAAAAATTACATATCAACTTACAAAGGAAGAAAAAGACACTGGCATGTAGATGGAAGAGCTAGGACTTAAAACTGAAGTTCTCTGACTCCATGTTTTACGTCAGACACCTCAGTGGACAAATGCAGTCTACCTCAGACATAAAGGAACTCTGGGCCTACATTAAGTAGGCTAGAAAGAAAGGCTGTGACACGAGAGCCAAGCTATTCCAACCACTGCAAAATGGCTGGTTTTCTGTAAAGCAAAAGAAGTTCCTGCAGGTTCTTGAAGAGGAACTAGGCTTGAAGAAACTTAAAAGGACTAACTAGCACTAAAGTACGAGCTGGAAGGCAGTGTAAAAGATACCTCTTTAGAAAGGTCACTGTGATACAACAACAACCAGGACTTAAAACAATTAAGCCTGTGAGAGACCTAGTAAAGTGCTCTCCTAGAAACCACAGCACTCCACGTCAAACTTCAGTGAAGGGAAAAATGTTTGGAAAAACCTTAAAACGAACAGAAAAGCTAGAAGCAAATTTGATACAAAATAATAGGCAGAAGGTGAAGTCCCAGAAGGCCTCATACCAAGCACACAGAGGAAAAGGCCAAGGTAGCAATGACCACCTACCCAACTCAAGGTCAGCTAAAACTAACCAGTATCAGTGGAGAAGGGGTGTCTGAGAGTAGCCTGGGACTCACGGAATACTAAACCTCACCCCCTGGGGGGGGGGAGATTAAAGATGCTGATCAGACTGCCAACACGTGGAGTTCTATGTAGAATGCATTGCCAATGCCCACCCCATGGTCACACAAAAGGCCCCAAGTCACACACAGCAGGGCCACCGACTTGCTATACTGTTCTTTGCTGCAGTCTGCTTTCAAGCCCTTGTCTCTAGCCCTTAGACATACACTCCCTTAGTAAACAGTTTCTGCTGCAACTATGCACTTGTATTCAGTTCTTTTGGTTAGAGACACACAACCTACAATACTCCTGAACCCTATTATCAGCCAATAGCGAAAATGTATTCTGAACAAAATAAAATATTTTTCACTTTGACTGTGAAGCCAAGTCTCCCAAGTTACCCAGCACCATAATAGTTAATTGTGGAAAATAAAGTTGTGATATTAAAGATAAAATGGATCATGGTAAGAAAGGTTAAAGCCTTAGATATGTTTTCAGAAAGAATTGGTTTTAAGAATAAAAAAAAGTCACATGATAGATGTTCATTACAATTGCCTGGTTCTTGCGTAGCTGTCAAAATGGGCTACACTGTTCCTTTGTCCTAACCCCTATTTTTAAAAGTTACTAAGCCAAATAATCATTATCTTACAATTCAATTGTTTTCCTGTAAGGCATAGTTCTTTGTAAACTGTCTTTAAAAAAAAAAAAAAAAAAAAAGCCAGCACATTGTCTCCTGGCCAATACCTCACGCAACCTTTGTGCAGAGTGCACCGGAGGTTAATGATTCACCACAGAAACAGACAATACAGGTCCTTTCTTTGGCTCCTTTCTTGGCTTTTACAGAGGCACAGGCCTTTCTCCCTTTTGTGTTCACTTCCTGTCAACTTTGACTTTTCAAAAGTTACCAAAGCATCTTAAAAATCTGTTTATGAGTTTGCTACCAAATAGCACTCAAACAGACTGAGTCACTTACTACCCCAGTGCAGGTGTATAATATTGTGCATCATGTAATATCTGGGAAAACAACTGACAAGAAACATGCCTAACCTTTATATGTAAGAGTACAGTGATCAAAATTAATGTATAAGAACACAGTAATCAAAATTAACTGCACAAGCAAACTTCCTTGTGTTCGGTGAGTGAATGGAATCCAAAGTAATGCTGGATTAATTAATTAATCCAAAGCCATGTCTGACAGTATTTACAGACACAACGTTCTTGTGA
Source organism: Rhynchomys soricoides (assembly GCA_019843965.1). NCBI lineage: Eukaryota > Metazoa > Chordata > Mammalia > Rodentia > Muridae > Rhynchomys > Rhynchomys soricoides. The sequence continues at coordinate 15,221,452 of JADRCH010000013.1, forward strand.
TTTCCTAAAGAGTATTAAGAGGAAATAATGAACTACCAGCACTGCAGTGTCCCCACAAAGTAAGCAGTGCTCCAGAACAGCACCCACAAGACCGACTCACTTGATGCAGAGAAACAGAAGCACTGTCCTAAACATTCCTCAGGGCCTTATACTTCATACTTCTATAGACTTCATCAATCATGAAGGCTTCCATTTAGAAACTCACAGCCCCGGTGAAGAAACAAGAACCAGATTTTGTGGTTTTAAACAACCACAAAACTGAAATAAATAAATAAAACAACAGTTCTCAACTGCTGAACAACAGGACAAAGACTCATGAGAGACTCAAGCACACAGTGAGCCACCATGCTGCAGCTTACTGCATAGAAAGTACCCAACCATAACACAGAAAAAAATGGAAATGGAAACCCACTGGTCCCCAACAAACAGAAGTCAACTGCAAGGAGGTGATAGATAGAATGAACAGAACAGTGCCGAGGAGGTCTGTGGAGACACACTTCAGCAGGGGCATGGCAGGTAACTCCCCAGTACTAAAGAGGAAGCCATAGAGGAGCAGAGGCACTGCTGTGAGGGATCAGTACAAACTGGTTTTCTACCAGTCACAGTAGACAAGCTTACGATCCATATATAAGCAGCAGGTAAAGTTCTTAAAAGATCATTTCCTGGATAGTGGGGGAAAATTAGATATAAAGACTGCTGTTTGAATTTTTAAAAGTTCCTGGAAAGAGATTAAAAAAGAAAAGAAAGAGCGAGCGAGCGAGCGAGCTAGGGGAAGAGGAAGGGGGTACAAAAACACACAATCCAACTACTTACAATTTAAATGTGTCCCAAAGCACAACTCAAGAATATTATTAAGAATATGAAAATATCCAGGAACCAATAAAGCAAAATTCACAATATTTAACATCTAGTAAAATATCACCAAGAGGCAAAAAAACAAGTGGCTGTTAGAAAGGAGAATATCAGTCAATAGAAACATATCTAAAAAGAATCAGACATTAGAGTTGGCAGATAGATGTTTAAAAAGTTATCATACCTATGTACCATGTGTCCAAGAAGGCAAAGGAGCATAAATCTGTTAAAGGGATGTAAAAAGGAATCTAAATAAAAAATTCTAGAGTTGAAAAATATAGTATCTAATATGCACATGAAATTAAGAGCAAATTAAACACTTCAGAAGAAAAATACCAAAAAGCTTGAAGGTACAGCTATAGAAACCATCTAAATGCACTGCAGCAGACAAGCATCCTTTAAAGGAGGAGGGGCGTGGCAGCAGTCAGCTATGAGACAACCACAAGCAATTTAACATACATATAAAAGAGTGGAATCTCAAACGAAAAGATAGAGAGGTCAGTAAAAATATCCTAACACAGAAGTATAAGGGCCCAATTTTCCAAATGTGATGAAATCTACATTTTCACATATCCAAGGCAAAGAAAATACAAAAAGGCATGTTACAGGAAAACCTGTGAGAACCAACAATAGGAAGAAAGTCTTACAAGGAGCCGGAAAGAGAGTGAGTCTGCTACAGCAGAGAAACAAACACACAGTGACTTCAGAAGGAGGCAAACCCAGACAGTGTAGCAGCTTGTTTAAACAGGAAAAGAAAGCTGTAGCCTAGATTTCTATGCTTAGTCAAATAGCTTCCAAGCATGAAGTGACCTGTTTTTCCAGCCACACAAAAGTTGAAATAGTCCTTACAGATAGATGTGTACACAAAAAATTTAAATGAATGAACAAATAAAAAGTTCTTGGAGACAGAAGAAAAATAAATCAGATGAAAATCTTAATCTCTATGAAAACTAAAGAACATCAAAAAGAAAAACATGTAAATAAATAAAATTCATTTTTGTTTTTATCTTATTCTCTCCTTCTTTCTCTAAAAGATAACCAATGGGCTTGGCATAGTCCTGTGTGGTGTTTTAATCCCAACACTCTGGAGGCAGAGGCAGAAACAGAAGCAGGTAGATCTCTCTGAGATTGAGGTCAGCCTGGCCATCCAGGGCTATACAATGAGAGCCTGTCAGTAAATAAATAGAAAGGAAAGAAAGGAAGGCAGAAAGGAAGGGGGAAGATAACTGATGGGTTATAGCAGAGCTTACACCAGTGCACTGCTTCTTAACTTCTGGTTGGATAATAGAATATTACAGTAACAGCCCCAAAGCTGGGAGAGACAAACTGTAAGTATTCTGCTCAAATGTTTCTCTTTCCCATTCTTATCCACCACCCTTCCTTTTGTTTGTTGTTTATCTGTTAGTTAACTAGTTACTTTGTTTTTAAGACAAAGTTTCACTCTGCTGCCCAGGCTGGCCTTGAACTCCTAGACTGAAGCAATTTTCCTGCCTTAGCCTCCAAAGTAGCAAGGTACTGCGTCCTGTTACACCTGGCTGCTGGGTCCTCGTACTACACAGAAAATTATAAAATAATATTCAAAGGTAGACTGAGAAATTAAGGCCATACATTATAAACCTTAAAGCAACCAATTACAAAAGAAAATGAAGGAGTATAAGTAGTAAGCCTACGAGAAGATCAAATGGATTAAAATACTCAATGCAAAAGAAGGAAAATGAACAAAGAGACAACCAAGAAGAAAACAAGTACCAAGAGAATTTAGTTCCAACCATACCAATAACCACGCTGATGGAAAACTTCCAGAAGCTGAGCTTGGTGGCAAGCTCATAATCCCAGAAGTTGGGATAAAAGGCAGAAAGACTGTTCTGCACAATGATTCCAGGGCAAACAAGGTTACAGGAGACTGCCTCAAAAGAACCAAAAACAAACACACAAACAAAAATCAGAGAGAAGAGAGGAAGTGGGGGAAGGAAAAAGGAAGGAAAGAGAAAGGTGAGTGACAGAAATAGAATATTTCAAATGTCTCAAAGACAATTATCATCCAACTGGTGACAATAAAAATCCAAATCAAGATCCAACAATGTACTGCCTTATGAAGATATTCACTTGAAGAAAATGAGACAGATAAAAGCTAAAGGAAGAGGGAGTCATGTCGCTATTAGCAAAAGAAGGCTGAAGCAGGTTTACTAACGTGGGACACTTGTTTCACAAAGCATCACCAGACAGAGCTTTTTTCATAGAGATTAGCAACTTAGTCAAAGAACATTACAATTCTAACTTTTTGAGGCCTTTTGCCTTCCTAGGCCCCTCTGCACAGAAATCTTAGTTCCTTGTTCACATTCCTCCTTGGTATACATATCTTGCCAGGGTGGCTCTGACACTCAGTTTCTTAGTTCCTGAATCGCTTCTTTGTAGGGTCTTCATCTCCATTCTTATTCAGTCTCTACTCTCCTGAGATCATTTCTGTGAATATAAAAATGTCTGTTTCTTAATATTAAACTGAAGCTTCTCATATTTCTGTCAATCGCACTGTCACTTCAAATGTCACCAAACATTTCTGCTAACTTAAATCTCTACTTCATTAGGCTCCATGCAGCTAAAACTACAAATCTTAACCCGAAGCTCTCTGGCAAACTCCACTGCTATGCAACTGCACCTCCGTAGCTGTATTCCAAGGCCTGACTGAGCCTAATAACTTACTTTTTCTAATCTTGCAAATGGCTACAAGATGATTCTGGGCAAAGAATGCCATCATACAGAACTGTGGTAGAATTACTGATAATTTTGTTTTGCCCTCAAAATTGCCTTGAATTGCGCGGGGCAACTCTTTTATCCTTCACCAGTCCACTCCACTCTCTCAAGTCCCACAATAACAATTTCCAAACATAACCACTCTCAAACTTTTCAGTGCCGCTTCAGCCTGTCCACCTCAGCAATTTTTATCAAATAAATAAACACAACAAAAAAAGAAACAAAGAAAAGCCATCAACTGGAGACCTCCTCAATTTCCTGCCAGGCACACACAAACTACCTTCCTTGCAGTGCCTCTCATCTTTCCCATTTGCCACAGCAGTATTTCGCAACCCGCATGCTCTTCTGAAATGTGACCTGATTCTCTTTAAACGGGAGGTAGCATCTGTTTCCCCATCCCTTCAAGCTGGCAACCATTGTGACTGTTTTGACCAGCAAGTAATTTCCAGATGTGGTCCTCTTAGAAGCCTTTTGGAAGCCGGCTTCTATGTCAGAAGTATGTCTACACTAAAACCAAAATGCTCTGAGGAAGCACAGAGTTTGTATTAGACCATAGGGCAAGGTGGGGTAGGATGTAGAGCCAGGAAGAAATCAAGTGGGAGAGAGTTAGTAAAATCTAAACCTGGCAGTGAAGGGATCTGAGAGGCAGAGCTACTGGGCCAGACTGTAGATACCACAGGGTCAAAGAGCAAGTACCCTGCATAGCTATTCCCAAAGCCTGTCTCACAAAATCATGAGCCACATAAAGCAGCCATTTGCACTACCGCTTCCTAGCAATAGAAAACACTGGTGGTGGTTCTTTTCCGTAACATCACAGCTCTTCTGTTTTAAAAAGACAGTCTTCCCTGAGTTGGCACCGCCATAGTGGTATGCAACTTCTGCTCTCTGTATTCTTAAGTCACTCTCACTTCTCCATTTACTGGTCCCTGCTATTGTGACTACAGACTTCCCTGCTGCTAGGACTTTCAGTGCTCAGGGCTGCTTCCACCATGTCGGCAGTAGGCATGCACTCCTTCAGGCCTTGTATGCTTCATTTATGCTCTTTACTCCTCTCTCCGTGTTCAATTTCCCTTTCTTTTCTAGTCAGAATGCCTTCTGTCCTGTGCATCCTTTCCATGTTAGAGCTCCTTGGGCTTCTATCTGCAGCCTTCTTTCCCCAAATGACATTATCTCCTTAAGTGATGTTACCTAGTCTCTAAAGGTAGAGCTCCAAAGCTGTCATTAACCCAGCTTTGGACAACACACATCAGGATTCAAATGATACCTCTGCCACTTAGCTTGTATGGTCTGGGGAAACATAATGAGTTTCTCTAGGCATTTTCATTTCTTCATCTAGAATATTACATATTACCAGTTGATAGACTACTATCAGAATGCAGTGACTAATTTTTAAAAATGTAATGACATTCAAAAAGTGCTTACCAAACCAACCAGCACAAGATAATCTGGCAATAAAGACTGGTAATGCTTATTATGTGTGGCAGCTTCCAGGGTCACGTGCCTAGCCTAAGACCCTTTCCTAAGCCCAACACCTACATACACCTGACCTCGACCACATACATACACCTGACCTCGACCACATACATACACCTGACCT
>JADRCH010000013.1:15226661-15264183 GCA_019843965.1 Rhynchomys soricoides
GACCACATACATACACCTGACCTCGACCACATACATACACCTGACCTTGACTTGAATGGCCTGTAATTATTTCAAGCTCTATTTAATAAACCGCAGATTATCCTCAGGAAAATTACACACAACCCAGACTATCTATTTTCTTAACTGACACTAGCACTGAGTTGCACAAGCCAGAAACCTGGATATCACTGTAAACCAACCACCTCTGTCCCTTTCTAACCCTTACACAACTCACTGCTACATTTGATAACACCACGCCCCATACACTGTTTTAAGTGCTTTACATATATTAAGTCATTAATGAGATATAAAGGCAATAAATGACTGGTAGATATTATAGGCAATAAACACAGTAAGACTGTAAAGGAAGCATGACTAGAGATGAATGCTCCCACAAGAAGCAAAGTGAAATATTAAAACATGGTGAGTCAAAGACAGAGAGAGCCCATTCAAAACTCACGCACTGGCAGAACCAAACATGACTGTATGAATTAAATAGAAAACACTTGGGGTCAGCACTTAAGAGTATATGCTGCACTTCAGATGACGTGGACTTTATTCCTAGCACCCACATGGTGGCTCACAACCATCCATGACTCCAGTTTTGGGGGATCTAATAGGCATGCATGTGGTATATAAATATGCATGCATGCATGCAAAGAAACACTAATATGGATAAAGTAAAAAAAAATAAATCTTTTTTAGAACCCACATTAAAAACAGACAACCTCTTAAACATTTTGGAATCTTAACATATCTGCTTTAATTTAAAATGTCTTCCATATTCTCATGTTTTGAATACTTGGTCCTCAGTTGCAAGGAGGCCCTGATAGGCTAATATATGAACATGTGAAAGTTAAACCTAAGTTGCCATAGAGACCAGAGGATATTGCAGATACCTAAACCATAGGACATCATGCGAGGAAAGCTGCAAGCACAGAATGGAGCGGAACCAAGGAAGAGGCTATGTGGGCTGTGCTCAATTCTCAGTACATGAACACATGCGCATATATTTTAGGGGAGGAATGAAAATAATTAGTACTTCATTTGATCCCCCCAATCAATGACATAATGTGAATACAATCCTATCAGGTTTTAGCTCTACATACAAACACACACACACATATACACACACGTACATATATACATGTACATATATATGTACATGCATATATACATATGTGTATATATATTTATGTGTATATATGAATGATACAGAATCAAAAGTTGCTGTGGGTCTTGACCTGAATATTCATTACATAGTTGAACTCAATTAATGAAAAGCTCATCAGTCATCAGAAATTAAATTATAAAATTATGAGATTGATAGTAGATAACTGAGATGAGTCATCCACATCATGATATTGTGTATTTTTCCTGTTAGAATGACTGTCATTATATTGGAAAATATATTGCATGGATATGCTTGAGCTTTCACAGACCATAAAGAAAACCTGATATTTGGGCTGGAGAGATGGACCCCTATATGTTTTCCTTTTCCCCTACTCTTCCCCCCCATACCTGTACAGCAGAGGAGGGCACCAGATCTCATTACAGATATTATGAGCCATCATGTGGTTGCTGAAAAATGAACTCAGAAACCTTGGACCTGTGCTCTTAATTTCTGAGCCATCTCTCAGGCCCCAAACTTTCAGTTTTTTTTTTTAAAAAAAGATCTATTTGTTTACTTTATGTATGTGAGTACACTGTCTCTGTCTTCTTCCCATTATAGATGGTTGTGAGCTATCATGTGGGTGCTGGGAATTGAACTCAGGACCTCTGGAAGAGCAACCAGTGCTCTTAACTGCTGAACTATCTCTCCAGCCCAAATTTCAGTTTTACAAGGTCTGTGAAAGCTCAAGTATACTCATGTGATATATTTTCCAGTTTTCTAATATAATGGCAATCATTCCTACAGGAAAAATACACAATATCATGTTTACATGACATGACTCATCTCAAAGTTATCTACTATCAATCTCATAATTTTATAATTTAAAAATCAGACATTAACAACATATAAAAAATAAAAGTATTTGCATAGACTTCCACTGGCTGAGCATTCCTAATCAAAACAAACAAACAAACAAACAAACAATCCCAAACTGAAAATGCTCCAAAACTTGAAACTCCATTTCATACCAATGTTCAAACTAAGTATTATTATACAACACAGTTCGAATTATTATTTTAGAACCTGAAAATCTGGTTAATCTCAAGGTATTTATCCAGTAAAGTAGACTTGAAGAGTATAACAGCACTTCAGAGAATATCTTATAGTTACTATGTAGGAAATGTTGCCTTTATTAAAACAAAAGCTTTATCACTAGCCTGCATGCTATAACTAAACTGCCTACGGCACATAGTTTCCACTCCCATAATGCTATAAAAACAGTATCTACCATTAAATAATAGTGTGGAATTCATATTATTATTTTTATGACTAAAACAAAATGATCAAACATAGAACATAAAAATGTCCATAATCTTTTAATTTTGTTGAAAAGAGTAAACATTTAAATTATGAACAATAACACTGGGATTTTAAATAAATTACCTCAATACTTGGTGAAAAGTTGCTCCTAAACAAATGCATTAGATGGTCTAGGAAGCTCAGCAGGCCAGCGGGCCTGATGGTCACATCAACAACAAGCAGCTCACAGACCTGCATTCACACTCAGATTCACATCCACCCACACACAGCCCATTCCAATATTCCACTTGATTCCTGGCTGAACACAGGTGATTCATTAAATAAACAACTTCTCGTATGAATACCTTTAGTTATGTAGCTAATCACTTACTGAAAGCCATGCAAGGGATTCCATGATTCGATGCTCACATCTTTCTAAATGTTTTATCATTTCTCTTGTCAAGGTGGCTTCCACTTTGATAAAACTTTCAATCACTTTGTAAAAATCAAAGGCTTTTAAATTAAGTACATTCAGAATCCACGGGAAGGACAAATCTGTTCCAGAATCAAGATTCTGTAATGTACTTCCTAAAAACAAGAAGAAAAAAATATGTCAATATGAAATATTATTGCCTGAACTGATGAGATTTGGAAGATCTTATCACACAGAATCAACATATAGAAAAAAAGAGTAAGCACTTTTTATTTACCGCAGATATTTTTATTCTGTGGTCTACAGACTGTCAAGAAACAGGGTTCCAAATTTTAAGTGTACATGCACACATTTTCCTTAGAGATGGGAATCATAGTTTCTATAAGATTTGCACAAGTTTACATGCCCTACACTAACACCCAGGCAGGTATCTTACCAGCAATTCATTATCATATCCACTTAACTACCAACTACTGCTTGGTTAGGGAGTGATGCTTTTAAGATTCTGCTAGTCAGTCTGGCAGTGGCAGTGCTCACCTTTAATCCCAGCAGAGGCAGGTTTAGGCCAGCTTGCGTCTACAGATATATGGAGTTCTAGGACAGCCAAGGTTACATAGTGAGCCCCTTCCTTGAGCCTGATGCTGCAGGCTCATAATGCCAGATAATCAAGAGGCTGAGGCAGGAGAATTACAAGTTCAAGACTTGGTCAGGCTACAGACTGAGTTTAATACCTACTGAGATATTTCTTAAAAACTGTAAGTATAAGGAGCTGGATTGCCTAGTCCCTGTCCTGAGTTCAGTTCGCTTCAAAAGGAAATGGAAGAGAATTTGCTAGCTTTATTAGAAAATTATTTCTCTTAAAAAATGCAGATTGCAGTTATTAAGATTCAGTTTCAGTGATTAAAAATTTAAATTCTTTTATTTATTTATCTATCTTTAGATAACTCTTCCTCTTTTATTTCTGCAAGTGAAAAAATTTTAACATCTGCAACAATGTTTGAAAAGTAATATATTAAAAAATAAAATTAATATATTTTTCAAATTATATTTTTAAAAACAGCTATGAGTTTTTATTCTGATATTTTCAACGATCATTAAATTGTCATAGGTACTATAAAAAACAGCAAGCAATTACGAAGTATTCAGTTTCTGGTGGATTCCTGCTCCTGGTCTCATGAGCACCTAGGTCTAACAGTGGGGCACAGAAGCCCCGCTGTTCTTCAGCACTCCATGGCACTTTACACACTCAGGAGCTTTTGTATCAGTTTCATTGGCTGCCTTTCCTGAATTCAACGTGCTCAGAGCTGAAGCCTCATAAAATTCTATCCCCCAGACGACCTAAATGACTGACACGTTAAACCGTTTAAATAGCTGTAACTGCCAATTACATTATTCAGCATATATCGATCTATGGTATGACTTTTTCTTCTCACCACACAGATACACACAAAAAAACAAAACAACACAAAACCACAACATACTTAAGAATTTGCTTAAATTAAGCTACAGTGCTTATTTATTAAAATTTAACTTACTGCTATATGTAGCCATTACAACTTCAAGAGCACAGGCCAATAAAGACATATGAAAGATGTTGTCATTTAGGAGTTTGCTAAAAGGAGAAAAAGAGTGAATACATAGCTTTAAATATGGCTTTTATAAAAAGAAATTGCTTTACTAAAACGAGAGAATATTTACCTAAAGTTCTGAATGGACAAACGTTCTTCTTCCTAAAACAGATAATTTAAAAAATAAATTAAGTGAAGCTTTCTTTGTGTCAGCACTGAATTTTTTCTATTTTACTTTCTTTAACTTACTGATTTAAGCATGGATTCCATCACACGATAATACAGTCGGACCCCAAGTTTATATCGCTACAAACAAAATGAAAAATAATAAGATTTTACTGTTTCAGAAAATCAAAAAGTTAACTGATTTTTATTAAAGTCTTTTGTTGAAACACCTTCTGCTCCTTCTAGGAATATGGCTAGCAAGAGATCATAAAGGCTAGTTTGTTTAAAGTCCAAGGCTTAATATAAACTAGTGCTTAGCATTCCCAATAACCAGCATAGTAGGTCTAGGAACTGATGTTTCTCTACTCGGTTTCAGCTTTTGTCACTTGCTTTATACAGGCTATGTGCCCAGTACTATTTTAAACATTTTACACATCTAGTATAATCCTTTTGGTGATGCAGGATATTGATTTTTGAAATGGCTAAGATTAAAAGAATAGTTTCTGTCTGTAAAACTTAATAATACTAGCACAGGCCAAAAAAAGAAAGAGAAAAACAAACAAAAAACCAAAGTTGATCTAATCAGTAAATGTTTTAAACAAACAATTAGTTCCCATCAATTAAAAAAATAGGTGTTTGAATTACAGATACATACACATAAGCACTATTCTTTTATCCCAAAACAAGAACGTAAGTGCTACATGTACTCAAACAAATTTTATATAAATATTTAAACCAGCAGTTCTGAAACTTCCCATAAGTAGCAGCAAGAGCAAGCCGCTGGGACAGACCATCCGCCTTTACCTTACACCACTACACAAGCACTACTGCAGCACAGAGGAGCTCTGCTATGGCACTAACACAAGCACACTCCCGTTACCTGTACTCCAATGTCAACACATCCCTGCCCCACAGCATTAGCAAACTTCTCTTTAAAAACGTGTCCAACGTCCTTTACTCTCTTTAGGATATTTTCTTTTGGATTCACTGTGCAATTCTTTAAGAAATATAAACAGAAATAAATATTGAAGTTACTGTTTGACCAGAATTGACATTTTCCTTTTTTATAGTAAATAACTTTGATCTGCTGCTTGTTTGTAAAAATATGTAAACACTGCTACTATAACAAAGCAATTGACACTACAGAATACGACCAGTCAACATAGAATTCCACTGTATGGCAGATACAGAAATTATTCAGTACAATGAAAGAACACTGTTACTGAAATTTTAAGTCAGTGGTTTTCAACATTCTTAAGGCTGTAACCCTTTAATACAGATCCTCAGGTTGTGGTGCCCGCCAACCATAAAATGTTGTTGCTACTTTATAACTAATTTTCCTACTGCTATGAATCATAATGTAAATATCTGATATGCAACCCCCAATGGGGTTGCAACCTACAAGAAAAACTGTTTTAAACAAAGCTTATAGACAAAACGTAACAGCCTTTCCATCTATCATATGTTCTCATTGAGTATCCCCAGTTATGAATTGTTCTAGTAGACTGGAAAGATGCTCAGCGGTTAAGAGTACTGGCTTTCAGAGGAAATGGATTTGATTCCCAGCATTGACAAGGAGGCTTACAGTCCTCTGTAACTCCAGGCCCAGGGAATCTAACGCCCTCTTCTGGCCTCTGCAGGTATTGCATGCACATGGTACATTAACATACATGCATACAAAAACACATATACATAAAAACAAATAAACCAAACTTTTTTTGAAAAAGGATTACCTTAAGATGTATATAACCTCACTATCCCAAAACAAACAAGGAAGTAAAAGTAAGATCTGAGTTTTGTTTCATTCCCTATGAAATGTGCTTTAAGAGAATGCAGAATTAGGAAAATCTTATCTGTATTTTCAGGTACACAAGCCAGGAGAAGAGTTACAAGTGATGTATTTTAACAGTCCATAACTTATACTGTGCTATATTAAAATATATCACAAACATTCATGTCTCCTATAATCAGACTAATTTTATTTTTTTATAATCATGATGGATCATATACATTCAAAGTATCATATACTAAAAATAAACTTTCTAAATTTAAGATTATAATTCTATTCATAGTGCCACTAAAAATGTAAATCACACCTTAGAATATCAATAATTCTGTATTTCCTAAAGAAAATAGCATACAAAACTTAGAAACATCACACACACACACACATACACACACAAAGACACCATTTCCTGGTGTAATATCACTGTTGTCAAAATGTCTGCATGATTTCTAAGACTTTATGTATTGAAAAGATGGCATTTTTATTTTCAAAAAAAAAAAAAAAGAAGAAGAAGAAGAAAACTGAACTAATATAGGAAGAAGTAAAATTTCCAGCTATTGCGGAGGCAAGAAGATTTCGAGTTCAAAGCCAGTCTAGGCTAAATAATGAGTTTGAGGACACGATGGAAGGATGGAAGGATGGATGGACAGATGGACAGACGGATAAAGGAAGGAAGGGAGACAAGAAAAAGATAAAAAGGAGGAAGAGGGGGAAGATGAAAAAAATCACCGAAAAATGTTATGGTCATCACAACATGCTTGCTCTGAGCCATTTGTCGTCCACACATCAGTTATCTTCAGACAGTGCATGAAGCTTTAAATTCATTAAAAAGTTAAGCTATACATTCTGCTTAAGAAAATGTCCCTGATACTGAATTTCTCATCTAACAAAAGTAACTCAAACAAAAGAGAGTGCCTGCCTTCTTCAAAGATGGGAGCAAGTATTCAAGAAAATATTGGAAGAGAGATTTTCTCTCTCTTTCTCTCTCTTTCTTCCTTCCTTCCTTCCTTCCTTCCTTCCTTCCTTCCTTCCTTCGAGACAGGGTCTCTTCATGTAGCCCTGGCTGCAGTATTCAAGAAAATACTGGAAGAGAGATTTTCTCTCTCTTTCTTTCTTTCTTTCTTTCTTTCTTTTCTTTCTTTCCTTTCTTTCTTTCTTTGAGCCAGGGTTTCTCTGTGTAGCCTTGGCTGTCCTGGAACTCACTCTGTAGACCAGGCTGACCTTGAACTCAGAAATCCGCCTGCCTCTGCCTCCCAAGTGCTAAGATTAAAGGTGTGCGCCACCACTGTCTGGCTGAGATTATCTTTCTTTAGCATCTACATTATCCTTGCTAAAAGCTGTAAGCAACTGAGTAGATACATGGCAAATATTCTTGGCCTACAAAATTATAATTTTATATAAGTTGGGCAAATAAAATCTTATTTGAACAATTATTATGGATAAAATGACAGAACTAGTTTTGTAAATCTCTGGACACAATACAGTAGAAGATAACATACTATGATAAAAACTGATTACAGTATAAAATAGAACATTAACAAACATAAAAGGCACTTAATTATAATCATGCATTTGTAAAGCCCCCAGCCAGGTGTGGTGTGGTTATGGAGTTCCCTGTCACTTAACCCTTAAGCAAGAGATGAAATGAGGGGCCCACTCGTAATGTAGTGCCAGTCATCAGCCTTCCTTGCTTTTCTGAGGGAAGGACAGCAGGAGCTTTCAAATATCAAGGTTAGGGTCTGTTAGGAATGGGAGGGGCTATGTGAAAGGTAAGTTCTATTAGCTAAGACAAACTATAGTTAGACTTACAGAAGACACAGCAATGGGATCTAAAAATAGTAGGGTACTATCTCAAATCTCTGAGAAAATTAATGACAACTTAGAATTAAAGACCCATCTAAAGCACCTACCACAGAGTAAGAAAAAAGATATTCTCTCTGTGTCTCTCCCTGTGTCTGTCTCTATCTCTCTCTGTGTCTCTGTCTCTCTCTTTATCTCTGTCTCTCTCTCACACACATACACACAAACAACATACTCCCAAACTAACCTTGGGGTTACAGGAAAGAAATTGCCATGGAAAGGTTTAGAGGGAGAAGAAACAAGAAGGTAATTTATTTATAGTATAACCTCAAAAATAAAAGCAATAATTTTACAAGAATATTGTTAGAGAATATACGAAAAGAAAAAAAAAAAAAGGACTCCCATTGCAAAAGTAGTGACAGACACTGAAAAGAAGTAAGCCATGCTAAAACCAGCTCCTACTGGTAGCTCCCAGGCTGGGAGGAGGAGGGGAAGCAAAAGCCTCATCCAAAAAGCAAAAGAGAATGGCAGTTCTCTAAGAACAAGCCCACAAGCCTCAAACCCAGATAAAGGTTTTGACCAAAAAGTAGTCTTCTGGCTTACAGACCTGTAGGGGAGAGGGATGCCATTTGTTATTCAGTATGACTCTGAAGACAATGATCATGGTGACAGGGAATATGTTATCTAAAGCTGAACTACTGAGTCTGAAAACAGGGAAGAACCACAAGTCAGGGAGCCTGAATTTAACCTATCATAACAGTTCTCCTGGGATGGGGGAGCCCAGAAAGGCAACCTAGATTTGGAAAAGGTTCCAGCACTTGACAAACCAAGAAGTGCAGATGGTAAACTACACAAGGAAAGCCCTTTAGTCTTCAACAGCTCGGAACAGACCTCATAGACTGAAAATGGCCTGCGAGTTGGAAAGTCCTGAGCCTAAGGTTAGTGAGTGAATTAACCATGGGACCCACCTACTGCTGTTCACTCCCGATAATAAGGTGAGTGTGAAAGAACAAAGGTCTAATTGCTATGGGGTGAGTAGTACTTGGGAGATTTCGGAAGTACAGAGAGGTTTCCTGCCCGTTCTCCACGGGTCTCAGTGCTGCTGCAGTTTTGCCCCATATTCTCAGTACCTTTACAGATACCCCCAGCTAGAACATCAGGCACCCCTGAAACTGCAGCAACTGAAAGCAGGAGCTGGGGAGTGTGCCACACTGCAAAACTAAATGCGACCATATGCCTCCAGTGTGCTCAAGGGAACTATGTAAATGAAGACAGCATCAGCAGACATGGGACACTTTCCAATACAGACTCAACACTAGGACAAACCACAAAAGACCACGGTCCACCAGTTCCAAATGGCCTTTAACTAATATACCTACAACTTTTGAGGACCCAAGAAAAAGCTGCTCCAACATGTCATCTTGTTTTTTGATGAAAAGGTTATTCTAATAACACGAAAATAATTTCAAGGATTGACAGTTGGGATTTCATGAATTTAAAAAGCATTACCCAGGAAAGGAAATAATTAGGGAAAAAACTCACATGGAACATGCAATTATCTATAATACATAAAGAACTATAATGATAAGTACCCCACTAAATAATCCAATCAACACTGGACTAATAGATTGAATAGATGGCTCTCAAAAGAAGAAATTACAAATATGCAATAAATATTTTTTAAAAGTGTCCAATCTCTTTAGCTAAATAGGAAGTGAAACTAAAACTGCTTTGAGATTCCACCCCACTTTAGACAGAGTGGTTATTAAAGAAACAACAGATGCTGTTGAGGGTGTAACAGGAGAGGAACCCTGCCACACTGCTGGGGGCAGCGTAAACTGATACGGCCTCCATAGAAGTCAGGATAGAAGTTCCTAATAAAACAAGACAAACAACCTAAAAAACATGGGAGGCCCTGTGTCAAACTTCACTAGCCAAAAACATTGAAACTAGACATGCCCTAAGACCTAGCTACCCTATTCCTGGGCACACAGCAGAGGCCACCAAAGCAGCCCATGGTGACATTTGCTCCTCATTTATTGTTGTACTACTTGCAGGGGCTAGAGAATGAACCCAGTCTAGACATCTGTCTTAGACACAGTGGAATTTTATTCAACTGTAGAAAATAAACCATATTTTCCAGGAAATGGATGCAACTGGAGATCATTGTACCAAGCAAAATAAGGCAGACTCAGGAACTATTAGTGTACTTTTGCCTGCTCGTCTGTAGAGTCTAGACTTAAATTGGGGTGATGGTGGTATGAAAGGAAGAAGAAGACCCTGAGGGAGAAGGAAGAAGTCTTAAGGGCAGGGGAAATGGGTGGGGAAGACGATGGGAATCATGTAACATGAAAGAAGCAGGGGGGTTACTGGAAGGGGTGCCTCATGGAGAACCAAGGAGCAGATAAAGTACAATGCCTAGTGAAGTCTATGTCTGAATATGACACGATGGACTCATTACTTTGTATTCTACGGTAAAATTAATAAGAAAACCATGTATAGTGAGCAGTAGTCGAAAACAGAAATAAAAGCTGGGCTAGGAAGATGGCTCAGTGGGTAAAGTACTTGCTATGTAAACATGCGATCCTAAGCTTGGATCCCAGCTAACAACCTGATGTGGCGGCATGAGATGACATCACAGTCATCTCAGAGTGGGATGCAGAAACAAGAGGACCCAATTCTGGGGGCTCACTGACAGTTGGTATAGCACTTGGTGAGCCTCAAGTTTAATGAGAGATCTGTCTTTAGAAATGAAGTGAAGAACTATAGAAGACAGACACCAGATGGTGACCTCTAGACTTCACAAACAAAGGAAAGGAAAAAAAAGGAAAAGGGAGAGAAAAAAGTGGTACACACTTTTAATCTTAGCACTGGGGAAGCAGAGCCAGGCAGACCTCTGTGAGTTCTAGGCCAGTCTGAGGTACATGGTAAGACCCTGTTTCAAAAAGAGAGAGAGAAAGAAAGGAAGAGAGGAAGAGAGGAAGGAAGGAAGGAAATGGAAAAAGAGAATCTTAGAGGGAAGTGCCTCAGTTGCAAGGAAAGTAGCAAACAAAAGAAAAACTAACAATATTTAAATAACTATCAAATCTGGAGCAGTTCAAAGAGCAACAAATAAATATCAAATAAGTACATTTTTGGATAAAAAATAAGTGTTTTAAAATATACTTAGTACTTTAGCTTCTAATTTTAATTTTCTTTTAAGATATCACAAATGGTATTTTACATATGGCTTACATTGAAATAGGAAATCAGATTTTCTGATGGCTGATCACTTGCAGAATTTAAAATCACCATTAATTGTTGAATAGTATTCATAACAGTCCTAGAGAAGAAAACACAGGAAGAAGCATTAAGCAACTAAGAAATAAAACAAGAAAGAATGAAATACAACTATCATAAGTTGAGCACATCTCTTTTTTTGGGTGGGGGGGAGAAAGGGTTAATTTGGATTACACACCCTAAGTCACAGTCCACTGAAAGAAGCAAAGGCAGGAGGAACTCACCCCAGGAACCTGGATGAATTTTGTGCAAGGTACAGATATGGAACTAGTTTTATTTTTCTACACATGTGACCAGTAGTATTTGTTAAAGATGCTGTCATTTCTTCGGGGTATATTTTGGCCTTTGTCAAAAGTTAGGTGAATGTGGGAGCATGGGCTTATGAATGACCATCCTGCCAAAAGCCATCTACAGATTCAATGAAATGTATATGTATATGCACATATACATAAAATAAATATTTAAAGTCACTATTGTTAAAGCACCAAATTTGCCAGTTTCTCAGGACCTCTATAGTTCTATAAGTTTTGCATGCAGATATACACTTTTGTTTGTAGAATATAGTAAGATTGGTGGTGTAGCTTTGTGTTTGAGACATTGTATAAGGATGCCAAGAACCACAAACTGATTAGGGCTGGAAGGCTGACTTAAATATAATACAAAACATGCCATCTTCTCAGGTTTCTCTATACTTCATATTTCACATCCTACATTTTTACAGCTACTAGAGATAAATCTAAGTCACAGTAACTAATGCCACAAATGACCAACTACTAAAAACAAAACTGCAGACTTCTTTGAAGCAACTGCCTCAAGCACTTATTTTTTTCTTGATATTGGTACCTTTTCTCAAGACTCTTGGCTGTATGCTCTAGGCTCCAAGCCACACCAGCTCAATGCAGCCTAACTTCTATCTGGTTCTTTTGACTGCATTCCTCACAGGCCAACTCTTACCATCTACATTCTTGCTTTTATACTTCCTGGCTTTGGGCAGACACATGTATTTTTATGTTTTTAACTTGCCCTGATAATCCCCCAATCTATGGATGCTTTGTATCTCACTGCTTACTAGATATTTGCATAAATTCTGTTAAGATTGGTATGTGAAACATGAATGCATCACATTTATCACACCTGTCCCTGGTCCTTCATTCCCACCACTCTTCATTTGGTTCAGTCCTTTGGCCTGTCTCAGCTGAACTAGTCCAATAGGTCAGTGCAGAGATTCCCACTCACTATGGGTGAAAAGCAGTGGCAGGTAGAAGAAAAAGAATTCCTCGGGTTTATTATCATGTGCACTCTGGTCTAAGCACTAAGATGCACTGACAGTCCTATTTCTGTACTCAGTCTTCCTTCATGAACTACTGAGAGGTAAGGTTGTAAAAATAAAGTCAGGGCTGGAGATGTAGCTCAATGATAGAAGACCTGCTCAGTATGTGAAAGCCTTGAATTTGATCACCAGGAAAACAAACAAACAAACAACCAAAAACAACTTCTCTGAGAAATCAGATCTATTTTTATCCTTACTTGTGTTTATCATCCATTTAAAACAGAGGCCAAGGTAAAGAGTGTGAGGGCGGCATGCTGGCTAACACCTGTTTTCCATTCTGCAGTTTATCCCCTCCTCGTACAATCAGTACAGAGCAGCTAGGAGTTCCCAGATCCATTCTGCTGTGCCACATTTCAGTGCCTCTTTATATATATAATATTACCTCTTGGAAAATTCACTTGAGACAAAATCTCATACAATTTGTGTTACATTAGCCTGTGTACATATCTACTGTCAGTTGATATGTATCACTGCTTGGTTGCAATGTACCAAGCACCATGACAGATCTTAATTATTAAAACTGTGAATAAAAACCAACAGTCCATATGGAAAGCAACTTAAAGGCTATTGTTGGTATTAGTGAAAAACATGTAAACATGTAAATGGATTTATAGTTATATTGTGAACACAAAGGAAGAGCAGATGGCAGTCCATAGAAAGAAAAATTCAAGAAAGAATGCCAAGTATGAAGGCTTTCAAGTACAAAAGAGCTCTGACAATTCAAAAACTGAAAAAAGACCAGTATGTGGCCAAGACAGAGTAATCAAGAACAAAACAAGGTTGGCCAGGCAACCGAAAACAGGTCATGTAAGGCCTTGGGGACTGTTAAGGAATTTGCTTTGTGTTCTAAATGCAACTAGAAGTAATCAAAGGGTTTAAGCAGCAGTCACACCACAATTTGAGTCACATTCATAGTCTATTATTTGCAGGCTCTGTAGGTGAAAGCTACAGTGGTAAGAAATGGATGACATGATCAGATAGGTCCTGCACAAAGGCGGTAGGGGTGGGCAGAAATGGGGGAAAGCATGTGGCACATCCAGCTGGGCCTTATCATTAACACCAAAGTGGGGTAGAGTGAGGAAGAGGCATAAAATAACTGTAGATTATGCAACATCAAATGTTGATGCTTTCCATTTCTGAGAGAAACATACTTTTTAAGTTATATTCCTTATATATAAAAACAACCAAGTTATATTTGTAACCTAAACAAGTCATACATTGACAAAACAGTCCTCCATATATATTTGTTACATGCTGTGCAAATACAAAGTCAAATAAAGAGCAAGTCTGAAGCGCGGACATAGACTGAATAAACAATCGTAATAAAAACTGGATTCAGGAAAAGCATACCTAACTGGAGTGTGTGGAGTAACCACGTTTGCCTCTTCATCAGGGTTGCTTTTTCGTGGCGTTCTCTCTGTTTCAAAACTAAATGATAAGTACAGTAACTCATATTGAAATTTACAATTTGTGTTTGTGAATCAAAAAGCAGTCATTACTTAATAGTAAATAACAATTAATTCCTGCTGTTGAGAGCCTCACACGAATGTTCGCTCTAAGGTAAGTATTATGAAGCGCTGCCTGTTTGATTTTTTTTGGTCACCGTCATTCTTCAGCATGGCTCTCCTTCCACAGGTTTACAGAAAGTCATGTACCAACCACGGGTACAACACTCTGGAAAGTGGGAGCTGTTTCCTGGTTGGTGGTGGTTACAGCCGAGCTGTGTGGGGTCTTAAAACATTGCAGATCCCATTTCTCAGTGCACTATGCTATCCAAAGACTTCATTTCTACTTAGATAGAACTAAAACCATTTTACTGTGTTTAATTTCTAAATCATGTTTTAATTTCACAGTAAAATAATTCTTAAAGAGTCAAATTAGCTTAACATATGAACAGTTAAAAACTGTAATTACTCTCAGCCACTTCCTATTTTAGAAATCTTACTTGATAAGTCAAGAGGATATTTTTCTTACAATATTGTTTGAAGTATCAGCTAAGCAACAGCATATAAAAAGGATGTGATGAAAGAGAAAGCTCTTGAGTAGACTAATTAGTTCAAGCAGTTTCTTTTGGTACACATTTAAAACCTATCTAGCTGACCAAATAAACAAACAAACATACAAAATCAGAAAACTGTCATAAGAAATACTTTACACTAAATCTCTATTTGTTATTAATTGTATGCTTAAAGAACTGCCTTTGTACTAAACAAAGACATTTGAGAATAATCTGCTACAAAAGATGTTAAAAGATTTCTAAGTTAATGAAAATCTATGTAACATATCTGAGTAATTATTAATCCAAATAAAAAGCATGCCAATATATAAAAGTATGTCATTGTAATACCTGTCTATAGGATCAGTTTGAAGTGTTTTATCATGATCCAAAAATAGTCTTGCATCTAAATCTTTGTTTTTAAGGTAAACCTCTTCGTAGCGTTTAGAAAGACTTTCAACCTCAAAAGAAAGAAATTGACAGTTATTCTTTTATGTGCTATGTATCTCAGAATACAGAAGTAGATTTAATTAAAGAACTTTTATACTATGTACATTTAATTTTAAAACATACTGAGTCCAGATTCAAAGTAAGACTGGTCTAGAAGTAAACTACAGAATATTACATATAAACTTTATTATTTTTTACTATTTTACATATACACTTTGCTTATTAGAATGTTAGCTAGACGAGGGTCATCAATGCCCCAAAACAGTGCTAAGCACAAAAAAACTCATCACAGATTGAACATTTCCTACCCAACATGTTTAGAACCAAAAACATTTGATATTTTAAATTTTTAAAAATTTTATAATACTGGCATATAAAAAAAATGAGATATCTGAAGGACATCTAAGTACAAAATAACTTGTCATAAAAGATATATATTGTATGCAGAGATAAAGGTAATTTTAGATAACCTTTTAAAATACTTTTGTGTTCTGAGTAGAACTTTTCACCTGTGGTCATATCAGTGTTTAAAAAACTATCAAATCATTAAGGGCTCCTACTATAACCATGATTTAAAAACCAGTGTTCAAGAGTCTGCTGTGATTTTCCCTCCTTCCTTCCAGTGTTAGGGAAAAACCAAGAGTCTTGCACATACTAAACACACATTCCACTACTACTTGAAACCTGAGGTGTTTTCTGCCTAGTCTGGCTTGTTGTTGTTGTTCCAGTGCTGGGAATAGAACCCAAGATATTTGACATGCTTAGGTAGGTACTCTACCACTGAACCACACTCCCTAGCCCTTTCTGTAGCTTTCGAAGTCAATGCTTAATCTTGAGGGAACAGAAACTGCATTATAAAAAAGGTAGAAGAATGCCAATTGTATGTTTCCCTACGTAAATATACTGGGCAGAATGGTTACTAATCCTTGGCTAAGATTAGTCATCACTCCTGCCCTACCTTAGGGAAAGAAGCACAATCACACTGGCAATTATATGTGCAATACTGAAAGCGTAATGTTTCTTTTAAGGTACCCATTGAAACTAACCCTTTATTTAGGACACTCTTTAGAGTTGAGAACAGCAGGTTTCTAATGACTGAGGTAGGAATAAGACAACTAAAAGTCCAGGTCCCAGACAAGTGGTGGTGGCTCATGCTTTTAATCCCAGCACCTGGGAGGCAGAAGAGGGCAGATCTCTGAGTTCACACCTAGCCTGGTCTACAGAGTGAGCCAGGGCTACATAGAGAAACCCTGTATCAAAAAATAAAAACAAAACAAAACAAAAACAAAAACAAAACAAATAAAAGACAAGAAAGACCAGGTCACTTCTTGCTCCCCCAGTTCCGTAGCGGACCACTCTTCTGCCCTGTATATCAATCTTGTGAGAAAATTTGCAGTTTACCTGAACAGGTTTTACTACAACATACCACTGGGCCTTTGAATCTACAAAGTTCAGTCACTCAAAAAGCCATCTTCCACAGAGCGTACTCAGCTCCAAAATCACATCACCTCAGAATGGTGCTCCAAGAAATTCACCTGCCCCAGTTTGGATGGGACGGCTCTCCTCAAGGTACAAGAACCCATGCACACTTCCATTAGACTCTTACAGGCTCTTTTACTGACCTCTACATTTTTGTTTGTTTTGTTTTGTTTGGTGTTATCACTGCATATAGTCCTAGATTTCATAATTTCTTTCAAGTGTATTATGTACTTTGACCATACAAATCCCTTCCCTGAGTCTTCTGCCACTTTCCTATCATACTGAAATACATGATTTTACGTAGCTATGTAAAATCTAGAATCCACAGGTTAGAGAAAGCATAGGGTACTTGCCTTTCTGTGCGGTGATGGAATATTCTGAAACTATCTGTTACGTTCTAAGAGACTAGAACTTTTGCTGTACCTCACAGCCAAAGTTAATAATATACCTTGAGGTCACTCACAGATTAAGACGGCTAAGCTACTGTGTACTCAAACTGTTTGTTTGACCTACCTTTAAGACAACAATGTAACCCATAACCAACCCTAGCTACCTTGAATTTCCTACCTAATCAATTTTTATAACCTAAGCTAATGCACAGCTACAACTTTAAATACACTTCCATGCCTCTGACCTAGATAATTCATGTGTTTCATTTACTGAAAGCTGCAAATGCAGAAGTTGAAAAAACTTCCTAAAATCTGTTAACAAAATTTCAAAGCAACCTTTTATGGATACTGGCCGATTTAAAAAAAAAAAAAAAAAATCATCTTTGTTATCTGGGTTGGCTGCAATCAGCTGGAGCCAGTGACTTAATTGCTTGTCACACTTCTAAAGATTTCTTGGAATTATCCCATTCCTTTCCCCATGTGATGTGTTCTATGCTGGTCAATAAACAGAATAAAGCTCTTTGTTGGGGAAAAATACCACTCTCACACAACACACACATACCTCACACAACAGACATATACAATCACAGACATTGAAACAGGCAGGCACATACAGGGACAGCCTTTACACAGGCACAGATTCAGATGCACACAACACACAAAGTGCACAGGAGACACAGTGAGTGTGAAGCAGAGAATTCAAGTCTAGACTCCCTCTTGGTTAAACTCCAAGAAGTACTTTTATTTCTTTTTAAGAAAAAAAGAAATATGACACTGATGTATTATTGGTAACTCAGAATTAATCACTAATATTCTATAACCTGCACATTTCTCAGTTTATATTATTTTACTTAATATTATGACCTCAAGGTATACACATTTTCCCATAAACAGCATAAATGCCTTCATTCTCTTAAAAAACTCCACTGTGTATAAATATATTTTCTTTATCCATTTACCTGACAGACATCCAAACTGATTACATAAATTAGCTATTATAGCTAGAGCAGCAATAAGCATGGCTATACAAGGATCTTTATGGTATGCTGTCATAAAGTCTTTGGAACACACACCCAGAAGAGATAAAGGTGGGTCATATACTGTAATCTTTCATTTTCCCAGAAAATTGTGTATCTACTTATGTTTTTCTGTACAAGTGTCAGTTTGTTTATACATTAAGAACTTTGATACAGTCATTTGACCTTCATGGGATGAGAACTAGAATCTAGTTTCCTTCCTCTGCATGTAGTTTCCCCAGGATCACCTGTGAAGACGCTATGTACTGTCATTTTGTTTTGGTATCTTGTGGCATTCCTTCCTTTCCTGGGTCATGGAATAGTGTGAGGAGCCTTGGTGAAGTCAGCAGTGAATCCATCTGGACCTGAGCTTTTCTAGTGGAGAGACTCATTACCTTCCCAACATCATTGTAACAGATCTGTTTATATATTCTTGCTTTAATTTTCTAAGTCATGTATATCCTGAAATTTATCCATTGTTCCCTAGATTTTCCATTTTATTTAAATATTGGTTTTTAAAGGTGTTCTAATGATCCTCTGATTTTTACTGATGTCTGTTTCCTTTTCAACACCTAATTTTATTAAGTTGGGTCTTTCTTCTGGGCCATTTGGCTCAAGGTTTATCATTGCTTATCTTTGAAAGAATAAACTCATTTCACTGAGGTTTTGCTTTGCTGAGGGGGGAAGGCTCGAGAGCACACAGGCTAGCCTCCAACTTACACGTTGCCTCTCCCACTAGCATTTTTAAGGACAGTGAATGAAAGCTCATCTCTGTACCACATGATCTAGCCAGCACTTGCACACATGGAACACATAACAAACACTAAGTAAACTCTTAAATTAAACTACCAATCCAGGTAAAAGAACCAGCCGTCTAGCTTTCTCTTTTTTTCTTTCTTTCTTTTTTTTTAATATTTATTTTATGTATATGAGCACACTGTAGCTGTCTTCAGACACACCAGAAGAGGGCATCAGATCCCATTACAGATGGCTGTGAGCCACCATGTGGTTGCTGGGAATTGAACTCAGGACTTCTGGAAGAGCAGTCATTGCTCTTAACTACTAGGCCATCTCTCCAGCCCCCGCTGTCTCGCTTTCTAATCTATGCCTTCTGACAAATGACGTTAACTTATACATTTGAATGTATGTCTTTTGTTACCATAGACAAGTTATCTTTACAATTCTATTCAGCTTAGGCTTTTGTTTTTTTGTGTTTTTTTGAGAAATAAAAAACTGGCATAAAGTCAATTGATTTTAAGAAATGTAAACAATTACTCCCCTCCCCCAAAGTCTCAAACAAATCATACTAGTTTTAATTGAATTGTCTTTCAAATTACCTCTGGAAGTCCATTAGATGATACAATTCCAAGTGAATTTATAAAAGGGATAAAATTTTTGAAATAAACATTTTTCACCTGAAAAATATAACATTTGAATATATAAATCTAAAACTATCCAGTAATATGATGATATATTATAATTTAAAACAAAATAAAATATAATACCAGTAACTATTCACACTAACAGTGTTAACTGCCATTTATATTACACCCAAACTAATGATATTAATTTATAACTGATTCAATTATTTACTTTTTAATAATGATTTCATAAAACAGAGGTTAAGTGGGAAACTGTAAATGAAAAGGGATTAATGGCATGAGGAGCCACTGAAGCCAACATTTTAAAATGACACTTATAAACCATATTTGGGTTACTGGTTGCTCACAAGGGCACTGTGCTATACAATTTTTAACTAACTGCTTTTCTAACCCTGACTTTCTTTTCCAAACTTCTTTTTTCTAACAAATAGGAGTTAACACGGAATTAAGTCTAGGAAGCACTTACTGCTTTTGTTTTCTAATTTGTTCACACTTACCTAAGATATTTAGTAGTTAATCAATTGGTAAAATTAGCCACTAGTTATATATCCATAAATGCTATCAAGTGTCAATTAAAATATTAGTTTTTATTAGCTAAAGATTCTAAACTCTAAGAATAAATTCCTTAAGGTGAAAAATCAATTTATTCTAATATCCAAAATAAAAGTAATTTTAAGTAATTACAAAAATCCAGGGAAACAAAAAATGTATTTGTTACTATTTGTTTCCTTATGACAAAACATTAGAATTGAGGCAGAACTACTTCTATGGCATTTGTCAGCTTATTTGCATGGTGACCTCCTAAAAAGATGGAAAATGAACATCTAGGCTTATATCTAAATTTAATATATCATATAGAGACAGATATTCATAAATTTAGTAAGAACCACAGTGGTAAAGCATAGACATCCTGGTAATGATTCTAATACTTCTTTAATTAGATTTTGGAAACAGATCCTTACTCCTTCTCAGAGTTATCAGAATTCCAAAGATGTAACACTTCACACATCTGATGATGAATTAGAGACAAAATTTCAATAAATAAGCTGTGAGAGGAAGAATGTATAGATTGAACAGAGAGCCTGTACGACCTGTTCTAAATTTTATCACAGGTTCAGTGAGTGATAAGCAACCAGTCTCTGGAAACATGTTTACTCATTATGATAAGGAAGTGGGGTACATTATTCGTAAAAATCCTTTCAATTCTAAATCCTGGATTCTTGAAGAAAATAATTACTACACGTGCTTAAATTCTCTCCAATAGTCATTAACATTTGATATAGCATTTGGAAAGAGTCATAAAATATTAAACAGAAAATGCATATTAGATCCCTTTAGCTTCATGGAAGTAAAAGCTGTGGTTTCTTGGCAGGGTGTTTTAAAACACTAAGGATTTTAGTAAATTCCTAATTTACTAAATGGAATGGAAGAATAATACATTTGAAAACTATCATCTTCATGATATATATTCAGTGAGTCCAGAAGGGAGTGATTCTCTTTAAAAGCAAAGTAAGAAAGTATGAAACTATTTTTTTTTTCACGAATTCTGTTCCTATAAAATAGAAGTGGTCCTACTTTTTAAAAAAAGGATGCTCACAACAAAAAGTCTATATTGTCAGGTAGACCTTGCACATACACACACTTCAGCTGTTTTAAGTAAAGTGTAAGAGAAATTACCTCATCTATATTACACTCATGTTCCTTACAGAGAACTTCAATAATTCTTGTATCATTTTCTAGTTGTTTTGCTGTCCGAGCACTCCTGTTCTGACCTCTTCTGGGTGTTCGAGGTGAACCATTAATGGGTATTACAGCTGTTTCTGTAAAAATGGTAAATTAGATAAAAACAATTGTGTATTCCACACTGAATATTAATGAAATTGGGCTGTGGATGTAACTGAGTTGGTAGAATACATGCCTAGAAAAGCATGAAACCCTGGGTTCAATTCCCCGCACCATATATTCCAGCAGTGCTGGGATATACCTGTAATCCCAGCATTTGGGAGGTGGAGGGAGAATCAAAGTTCAGTACCACCACTGTCTACATAGTGATGTGCAAGCCAGCCTAGGCTACATGAGGCCCTATTTCCAAAATAATTAAAATTAAATAAATTATAAAATAATGACACACTGTAATTATAATTAAGATGTCAGAAATAATCCTGATATAATTCTATTCTGCTTATTACGGTTTACTATTATGATATCAATTTTAACTTATTAATGCCTATTGGGACACCTTTTGTTTTGTAGTGCTGGCAATCAAACCCAGGGTCTTTATGCACGCTACATAAATGCTCTGTCACTGAGCCAGACTGCCCTTGAATATCTGTTGTGATGTATATGCTGCTACGAGTTTTTGCAACTCACATTTTTTCTTTTACTCCAAATCTCATCCCCCAAGTTACATCCCATAAACTCAGAGAAAGTCTGACAAACAATTATAAGTTTCTTATAAGTGTATTTTACTCAGTATATACGATCAAAAATATTTCCTAGGCTGATGAGATTGCTCAGTGGCAAAGACACTTGTTATCAAGGTTGACAATCTAGTTCAATTCCTGGAAGCCATTCAGTGGAGGAAAGAACTGACCCTGGAATCTGGCCTTTAGTTTTCACACACAGGCCCACACATAGTGCTCCCACTTGTAGTGTAGGCGGCTGGAGAAAAGGCTTGGTGGTTAGGAATACTGGCTGCTCTTTCAGAGGACTTGGGATCAATTCCCAGAATCCATAATTATCTGTCCAGTTCCAGGGAATAGGATGCCCTCTTCTGGCCCCCACAGGCACCAGGCAAGCGTGCCTGCTAAACACCAGTACATTTTTTTAAAAAAAAAAATCTAGTATAAATTTTAATTATATAGCAAGAGGGATCCATCAATAAAAGCCATTGCCACTCATGCCTGATGCGCTGAGGTTGATCTCTGTAATCCACACAAACATAAAAACAGAGAACTGACTCTAAAAAGTTGTCCTTTGACCTCTACTTGCACTCAGCCACACTACACCTATCCCGTCACACACAAATAATATCAATAAAAATAAAATTCTAAAGTGTGATCTTTACAAAAATAAATTTAAAAAACATAATATGACAAACTGTAATTTTCTTAAATAATTTGTATTATTTTTAATGTTACTAACCAACTGAGTAGACTCAGCTATTAAAGAGATTACAGGTGATTAAATATAACCTAGCCACTCTAGAAATAAGTGTGGAGAATACTCAAAAGCTAAAACATATCTACCATTATGATCCAGCTCTCTAATTGGACTTAAGACTCACTCAGCAATAAGAAAACCATGCCTGGTACTTGAAACCTAGCCTAAGGGCTAGTGATGTTATAGATTTTGGAGGAGAACCTACAACCCCCACTTTATTAGACCAGTATAGTCCCTAATGACAATCTATAAACATGTATCCTTATCAAGGAAACTACTCTTTGTCACAAATGGAGACCATTACAGAAAATCACAACCAATCAAAAATGCAGAGCTATGAAGCCCAGTCCCAGTGGACACACCTACAAAACTCTTTAGTCCTTAAGGCTCCAGAACCCTTACAGAAGAGGGGATAGAAGACTGTGAGAGACAGAGAAACAGGAAGGCTGTATATCCTAGAACCAAAATATGTTTAATACAGTCTCAAAAATGTCTAGATTCTGTTTTCCCATGAAGCCATTGTTCAAGAGATGACTTGGGCTTCACCATTTAAGCCTCTTCAACAGCACATTTAGACTTGCTGTTCTGGTCTGTTACCTAGGTTAGTACTGCTATTAGCGCTTTTGTCATTCCAGAAGCTAGGGATCAGCTTGTCCTCAGCTAAGCTTATGTTTTATACAGTATAAAAGTGATTCAAGGTCCTATTCTTGAGATGACCACAAGAAACATTTCTCGTCTAAGAAAGACTTATTTACACTTACTTTTGCTCACTGTTATCTGACTATTTCAGCAACAGTTACTTTTACTTAATATATTTCCTGTCCTTCTCATCACCCACTGAAACAGTGTCAATTACTGTCCATACAGAGTCAGTCATACAACATAAATATCCAACACTAATTAAAAACTTAAGTTGCTACTATAGAATCCCCCTAAGAGGTATGGATCACATCTCTGTCTTGTCTTTTGCTCTACTTTACTACAAATCCCCTCCCCCTACTCCTTCAAGGGAAACCTTTCCCCAACCTTATCTACTCTTCAAACTTATTTCAAATATTGTTTCTTTTATATGCTATGGATTGGCTTTCCACTGCTAATTTTTTTTTAATTTTATTTTATTTTTAAGCGTGTGTGTGTGTGTGTGTGTGTGTGCGCGCGCGTGTGTGTGTGTGGTGAGCGGTAACGGGTGTGAGAGGTATATTTAAGTGAGGACAGTGCCCAAAGAGTCTAGAAGAGGGCATTAGATCTCCCTGGAGATGAAGTTACAGGAGGTTGTGAGCCACCCAACATGGGTGCTGGGAACTGACCCTAGATCCTTTGTAAGAGCAGTATGTACTCATAACCACTAAGCCATCTTTCTAGCCCTTGTTTAATTTATTATTATATTATCATGATGATCATGATGGTGTGTGTGTGTGTGTGTGTGTGTGTGTGTATGAACATGCTGGGGTATCAGGGCACACCTGTGGAGGTCAAAGGATAACATTCAAAAGTCAGTTTTCTCCTTCCACCATGAATTCTGGAGATCAGACACAGATAGGCTTGTACATCTCACTGGCTCTGTAAAAACTCCCATATCGCTAGACCTTCCAAAATAATTTGCTTTGTTTTGATTAACCCAGACCACTTAACTACTTATTCTTAATTATTTGTTCAACATTTTATCTTTTCTTCTATAATTTATTCTACTTGAAGGTTGCTGCAGTCTGTATCTGGAAATGTGCAGGCCCATGTGTTAAAGTCTTGGCCTCCAGCTTGCAGCTACCACCAGAGTCTAACCAGCTAGAGAACTCTAGGGTACACATCCCTGGATAGAAACGGGGTACAGTCCTTTTCCTAACGCTCTTTCCTTCAACCTTTTCCTACTCCAGTGGAAGGTGAACAACTTTACTCCACTGTGTGCTTCTACTCCTTGACCCCAGGCTCAAAACAAAGGGGCCAAGTGACTGCACTGGAACTGTGAGCCAAAACCACCTCTCCTCTCAGTAAGTTCATCTCATCAGATATTGTCACAATAAAGCAAAGCTGAGACAAAGGCAAGGTTCACACCTGATGAATATTTCATCATCCTTTCGATTTAGGACTCTACCAGACCTACAGAGTCAGTACGGAACTGCTGAAGAGGAAGGAGAGGAGCACCGCAGTGTTTATCATACTTACTGTATGGTTCTCTGAGTAGTGCAGGAGGCGAGAACTTAATAAAATAGTCAACTACACATAGCATTAACTGAAATGAGATTACCAGATCATCTTCCATCTGCAATACCTCTCCTAAAAATGAAAAAGATGCACATTTAAAAAAATTTAATTGTATTTACCGATTATTTATCTAGTTACCTGTGTGTGTATGTATATATGTGCATATGTTTGTGGGCACGTGTATGTATGTGTGCATGTGCCACAATACACATGTGGCAATCAGAGGACAACCTGCAGAAGCTGGTGCTCTTCCTTTACTAGGTGGGTCCAATGACAAACTCGGGTGGCCAGGTTGATGGCAAGTGCCTTTCCCTGCAAAGCCATCTCACTGGCCTCAAGACTGTCATTTTAAAGAAAAGTTAAGAGATTGGTGCCTTTAAATTAGATAAAAATGTGGGTAGTAATATATCCATATGCTCATTCACTTGCTAATCACTACAGCCATGATAAAGACTTCTCTTTTTTACAAAATATAAAATAGAGATTTAAGACATAAATAAGTTACAAAATTAGGTAGTGTTAATCTACCCTCTGAATTTTAAGATTAAGGATTATAATAATTATTCTTTTTTAAAGATTTATTTATTTACTTTATGTATATGAGAAGACTATTGCTCTCTTCAGACACACCAGAAGAGGGGATCAGATCCCATTACAGGTGGTTGTGAGCCACCATGTGGTTGCTGGGAATTGAACTCAGGACCTCTGGAGGAGCAGTCAGTGCTCTTAACTGCTGAGCCATTGCTCCAGTCCCCAATAATTAATTCTTATTAAAATCATCTGAGTTTTTTGTAAAATTTACCTCCTACTTTGGTATGACTTGCAGAGCTCCTATTTTTCAGAAACCGTGCTGAAGCACAGTGCATGCTAGACTCTTATTCAAAATACTTGTAAAATATCTCATATGCTCAGCTCAACCCCTATGAATGAAATATTACACTAGCTCAAACCATCAATAAACAACAAACTCAGAATATAATATTCTAACAGTTTATGATACACACACACACACAACTACAAGACTTGTAAAAATAAATGCATAATAGGTACCTATATACAAATGTAAATTATAATAAAATATAAGTGCATATTTTCTTATGGCCCTATTTTTTTTTTTTTTTAAAAGAAAGAGGTGCAGGGCAGAAAGACTGCTCATGTTTAATAGCACTTGCTGTTCTTGCACCCGATCCAGGTTAGGCTCCTAGCACCAAGTGTCTGTAATTCCCATATCAGGAAATTTAATGCCCTTTCTGACCGCCACAGGTACCAGGCATACATACAGATACATATATGCAAGCAAAACACGCATATACATAGAAGATAAAAATAAATAAATAAATTTTAAAATAAAGGAAAAGTTTGGTTTGATTCACTTTCTCTCTTCTGGGTATCTGCTAAGCTAGTAATAATGATAATGAATATTGAAACTCCCAAATATGTGAGAAAATTAATAACCCTGCATCAGGTAGATGTTTTAAATCCATGTGGTATGGTACAAAAGAATATTTGCAATGAATTCAGTAAAGAAATATCACAGGAGTGTAGAGGGCAAAGTAAAAATAAATGGTATGAAAATGTCACTATAAACTCATTAATGTGTATGTTAACTAAAAACTAATGCTAATGAAGAAACTATCCAAGCAAGAAGAGAAAAGCCAGGTGAAATAAGCTCTCCTCTGGTAAACAACATTCTGAAAGGAACACACACATTAGCCAGGCGCCAGCAGAGGCAGTAACAAATCTATAACTCTGTAGCAGAATGCTCATCGTTTTCATTGTCTGTCTTGGAAGGAGAAGTCATTGCCTCAGAAAGTAAAGGGAAAGTAAGCTGTGATGGCTCCAGAGACCCCAGCACACTATGCTGACTGGAAAAAGAACAAAGTATAAAATTTACCCTACAAAGACACAGAACTGCAAAGGCTCGGAGCATTCAAGGTGAATTCCCTAGTCTCGCCCTTACCTTCTGTAAGGTAGTATGATACCTGTTTATAGCACACTGTAATTCTATGGGGAATATAAACTAACTACATGTTAAGTGCAAAATGAATGAAGGGAGGGTCTCTCAAACTACCTCAGAGAAAACCAGTTAAGATGGAGAAAATCACATTCAAAAGAAACAGTAAAATCACAAAAGGGAGAGAAAATCAGAGAACCTAACTGGAAGAGAATGTCTAATAAACAAACAAACAGACAGACAAAGCTAGCTTGCTCCTGAATTACAGTGAACTCCCAGTGCCTGGAATGTCAGACAGGAAGATCATTATCTCAAAGGTAGTCTGGGCTACATGCCAAGAACTTGCTTTGAAACAAACAAACAAACAAACAAAGGAGCTCACTAATCTCCATTTATATGAAAACAAGGTGTCAGATGAATTAAGAAAGAACCAGGATAACAGAATTAGTTTAGCTCAAAACAGACAAAAGACAAGATGAATAGAACCGTATGTAATACAAAGTTGGGGATGTAGCTCAGTGGCAGACTATTTCTTGGCATTCATGAAGCCTTGAGTTCAATTCCCAACATTGCAAAAAAGATTTAAAATAATTAAAATGAGAGAAAAATATGAAGAACAAAACAACCTGATAAATGTTCAAAGAAAACATACTGAATAAAATAATGCCTTAAAATACAACATTATTAAAATGTCTCAGAAATGAAAAACAGAATGCCTAGTTTGCTTGTTTTTTTAAAAAAAGTATCCCAAGATAAATGAATGTAGTATGATACAAATCAATAGATATATCCTAGTAAAGATATTAAACCTCAAATTTAATATTAATTTACTTTTATTTTCTACATATGAGCACTTGTCTGCCTGTTTGTCTGTTCCCATGAAGGCCAGAGGAGGGTAACAAACGCCCTGGACTGGAGTTTACAGAGACTATGAGCTGCCATGTGGATTGAAAGCAGGGATCTGCTGCAAGTTTTAACTTTAGCTACTTTAGCCAACTAAACATGGCTTTATCTACTGTGCCATCTCTCCAGACTTAAATCTCAAGTTTAAAAAGAACTCATCAAGTATTCAGCTACTAAATGACAGGAAGAACTTAAGCAAGCCTCAGATTTCTCAAAACACATTCAATATACAAGATATTTTCTTAAGGGACAAAATGACTCAAGAACAGGATACATAGTCAGATTGTCTTTCAGGTATAAATACTGTGGACATTTGCCATTAACACGGCAAGCATAGGGAATATGACATGAAAAAACCTATTTTTTAAAATTCCACAGGTTAGAGAGATGGCTCAGTAGGTAAAAGTGCTTTCCACCAAGCTTGAGGCGCGCGCGCACACACACACACACACACACACACACACACAGAGTAAGTAAATCCTTGATGACACAATCCAGCTAGCTAAAAAATAAATAAAAATAAAAAACTCAGAAACAGAGAAGCTATAATAAAGTAGTTATAATGGGCACAGAATGCATTTACATACAGAAATGAGGCTAAAGGCATGTAGTAACTATAATTACAGACGAATGTTATAGTCTTCGAAAATGAAGTGAAGACAATAGAATGTAGTAGTCACAGAAAGTGAGAAGAGAGAGGATGATGTGCCAAGAGCGATTATTATCATTGTTTTTCAAAGTAGATTGGTATACAGTGTTGTAGAATTTCCTCTTCCTTGTCTATGGCTATATCACCCTAAACATGCCCAATCTCAGCTGATCTCAGCTGCTAAGAGGACAAGGCTTGGCTAGTATTTGCGTAGAAGAACTCCATCTTCTCTAATGGGACTGTGATGGGATCTGGGCTGTTTTCATCAGCACTGTATACTGGAATCTCGTATTTATTGACTACTCATCATGGTTTATTTCCATTTTACTTGTCTCCCATCAAGTTCTACTTTCTCCAAGTCAGAAGAAGAAAAACATAAGAATTCACCTTGAATTTGGAATGGGTACTAGCATTTAACTACCATACTTTTTCCTTTTCATTGTATTAGCATTAGCATTAGCAAAATACAAAGTCTAAAAATGAAAAGTAAAGATTCTATCTTAGGAAATATTTTTAAAAATACCATGTAAAATGGCCAAACACATATTATTTCAATTTCTTATTACTTTACTTTTGTAAATTTAAATTTTTAAAATTTGAGATTCACTAGACCCTAACTTTTATCCCCAGGACTGCTAAAAAATGAAAATGCAAAGAAAATGGAGAAAAGGGGGAATGAAAAAGAAATCAGAAGGAAAACAGAGAATTAAACATTTCTAATGATGTCCATTACCATAATTAAAATGCGTTACAGTTAATAAGCCTTGCAGAGAATACAGTAGAAGGATTTATTAATTGAAATAAATTTTTCATACTATACCAAATGAACAATTTAATCATTATATTTGACACATCAGCATGCAATAACATATTCATTTACCTTTAGCTAGTAAAAAAGTGATCCAAGAAATTTTTAGCACCAACATAGAATTTATTTCAGTAGATAACCTGGTAAACAAATACAAAGCAAAAAAAAAAATTAGACACTGACAAAGTTTTCCGGCTTTACTTCTGTGTAGTTTGTTTTGTTCTTAATTATAGACTTGAGTTAAATACATACATAATGGGATGCAACCCTCCCTATGTGCACAATTTGTACCTAAACTCAATTTATCCAGTTCATTTGGAGTGCCTACCAAAATATTTATTCTATTCTAAAACTATATAAAACCCAAGGTACACTAATTTGTTTCTAATTACCTTTATACTTGCTTGCTCTGTTTTTCTAATTAAAATGAACAATGTAAACAAAAAAAGATTAGGTGGCTCAGATTTTGTCAACACTTTGCCTTGATAATATTTCTGTTGAATGATCATTCATTAGGATTGACAGATTTATATCAATTAATATATGCACAATTTGCATTTCTATCAGTCATTTCAATGCCAGTGCTTTAATGGGGCAGAAGATCTCCAGGACTACTTGAGCTGTTTACAGAGACGAACACTGACATACTGTTCCAGGCTGCAGTACAAATCTTCAAGAAAATTTAGGATTTGTAAATGAGATTTTTTATGAGCGTGAGTATTTTGCCTGTATGTGTGTTCATTTACTACTTGTGTGCCTGGTGCCTTTAGGGGCCTGAAGAAGTCATCGCATCCCACCCCACAGAACTGGAAATACAAACAGTTGTGAGCCACCATGTGGGGTGTTGAGAATCAAGCGTGGGTCCAGTCTTCTCTCCAACCCCCTAATTGAGAATGTATTTGTTCTTATACAAAAGTATGCAGAGCCTTATTGATAAAATCCCTGTGATAGATCATCAATAAAAACTTAATGAATGAACTGCATTTTCCTCAGAAAAGTGACAGAGAACACTGAATTTCAACTAACTGGTTCTCCTTTGCCATAAAAGGCATACATTTTTAGAAGATAAACAATCCAAACAGGATTTTACCACCTTAACTTATAAAGTAGTATGTTTTTATCACCAAAGTAAACAATATGTTTAAGATTAGTCCAGAAAAACAAATTTTAGTGAAAAATAACATGTTACTTACACACTGCTGGGTTGTGTCAAATATATAAGTTCACATGTTCTGAAAGAAAAAAATAATTTCAGTAAAATAACAGTTTTAAAAAGTTTTTGTTTTTTGTTTTTTGTTTTTTTTTTTTTGGTTTTTTGAGACAGGGTTTCTCTGTATAGATAGCCCTGGCTGTCCTGGAACTCACTATGTAGACCAGGCTGGCCTAGAACTCAGAAATCCACTTGCCTCTGCCTCCCAAGTGCTGGGATTAAAGGCATGCGACACCACTGCCCGGCTTAAAAAACTTTTAAAATACTACTGCAGCATGAATCATTAGCCTTCTAAAACAAAGTTAAAGTATATCTGCTTACTACAAAGTGACATCCCACATCACCTTGTTTTAATGACAAAAAAAAAACAAACCTGGTTTCTGTCACTCACATCTAAATCAAAACCAATGACAAGAGCAGATTGTTAGGTCAGTGGGTAACTAATGATATCTAACTAGTAAGTCATATATATATATCTATATCTATATCTATATCTATATAGATATAGATATATATCCATGTCTTTTCGTCAAATAAAACAAACTAAACTTCCTGAAAATTAAATTTTTCCGTGTTGAAATCATGAAAAACACAAAAGAATACAGAGCCGTTATATCTATATATAGATATATATAGATATATATAGATGTAGATGTAGATGTAGATATACAGATATAGTTCACCCTACAATAAATAAGATTTGGCACTGTAATCTTCATACTCCAGTAAACTGTACAAATAAAACAGGAAAAAGAAACCTTGGTTTGACCCAAAGCCGCCAACATTAAAGCTAAATTATTCCATAATACTAGTCATTAAAAATCTTAAGTTCCTTTTACAACGTGCAGGGTGGCCTTATAAGGCCAAATCAGACTATGTCATTCCCAGTGTGAGAGCATTCAGCAACGTTCCACTGTCTGCTGGGCACAGTCCTAGCTCGCACCTGCTCAGCCCCCATCCTACCTCCCAGACACCAGCAGTTCAAAGCACACCCGGCCACTGTTTTGGTGTGGTGCACATGCTCGTCACATGCTTAACACGCCTAGTTCCAGTCCCCACTCCTTTTTCTTGATACATTTCTAATTCTGACCCCTACTTAGCATTCCTTTTTCTCTTTTTCCTTATCACCAGTACTACAGTCAGCCTTCCCACCTGCTTAAGACACGGGACGAACTGCACCGTTTCTACTTAAAGACCGTACTCTTCAATACAGCATCACTACCATCGCTGCAGTTTTCATGTGTACATGTTATGGCATATACATGCTTGCACTGGTGCACATGTGTGCATGTATGTGGAGGCCCAAGGTTGATGTCAGGAATCTTCTTCAATTGTTCTTTCATCTTATTCTTTGAGAAGAGGATCTCTTGATCAAACTCAGAGCTCATGGATACAGCAGGGTACTAACAGTTAATTCTTGATGTGGTTTGTTAGTTTCTTTGCAACAAAACAGCTGACATATATTTTCTTAAAGTATATTACTTTAAATATTTCTTGTGTAAGACCTTAACGGATGTTAAATGCTGTTATGATTTGTTGTTTGAATGTGAAATATCCCCAACAGGATCACACTTGAGAAAGAGAGTCACGGGGGTGGAGGTTGAATCTTTAGTAGCCAAGACCCACTTCCTGTTCATGCACTCTACTTCCTTGTGATGGATGCAATGTGATCAGGAGCCTCCTGTCCTGCCACCATGCTTTCCAGGCCTGCTGCCACATCTTCCTCACTAAGAGAAACTGTATCCTTCTGGAATTGTAGGTCAGAGTAAATCCTTTCTCCCTTAAATTGTTTTTGTAGGGATATTTTATTATAGCAACAGAAAGTAACTAAGACAAACATAAGTATAAGTAAGTCATTTAGAAAATGCTGAACTCAGTCAAACAGATCTATTCTATCAAACTTTTAAGCACTTTGCATTGCCTTGGTATTTTGTGACTGTCTAAGAGGGCATACAATATGAAGATACAGTATTATGCTGTTTTCCAAGCAGACTATGTCTTTTTTTCTTGCTTTAAAAGCTAATATTTGGGCCTGTGAGATAGCTCAGTGGGTACAGGAGCTTGCGGCTGGGCCTGATAATGTAAGTTTGAAACTGGGACCCACATGGTAGGAGAGAGCCGACTCCTCCAAGTTGTCCACTATTCTCCACATCCGGGCTTTGGCACACATTTGCCCACATATATACACATACACAATAAACTATGTATTATCTCATTTCATACATTAAATACTTAGCAAGTATGTGATAGCTATTCTTTTTTTTTTTTTGGTTTTTTTTTTGAGACAGGGTTTCTCTGTGTAGCCCTGGCTGTCCTCGAACTCAGAAATCTGCCTGCCTCTGCCTCCCAAGTGCTGGGATTAAAGGCATGCACCACCACTACCTGGCATGATGGCTACTCTTGATCATTACCTTGACCTCATCTGGAACTAACTAAAATCCAAAAATCCAGATCTTTAGGTAGAGAAAACACACCTTTAGCCCCGACCTAGTCTGGGTCACACCTGCTGGGAGTCTATACAAGAAGAAGAAAGTTTTTGCTCTTTGCCTGCTTGCCTTCACCTTGCTAGCGAGTCCATTCCTTCCCTGCCATTAGAGCCTACTTCTTCAGGATTCCAGCGTATGCTGAAGACCAGCTGAGACGTCCAGCTTCGTGGACTAAGTGTGCAGTTACTGGATTCTTGGACTTTCCATTCACAGTTAACCATTATTAGATTAGCTGGACTGCAGCCTGTAAGTCATTCTAATAAATTCCTTTAGATATAGATCTGGAGACATAGATACAGGTCCATTCTATAAGTTCTGTTACTCTAGAGAGCCCTAACTAATAGGTATTCTCATTAACTTGATTTAGACATTAGAAAACTAAGTACCCAAGTTAGGTAACCCATTTATCCAAGATCACATAGTATATACTCAAGATCAGGTTAAAATACAGACCTGTGTGACTGCTTCTCCACTAAGCCCTACTATAACCCCCTCTTCTCTCTCTCATACATAATAACTACTGTTTTGATAGGGAAAAAGGATGGATGTGGAGCTTCTACCCTCTCTGTTCTAAGGGCACCTGGGACTTCATAATACAGAAAGGAATCTATGCATATTTACTATAAACAGCTCATTGTGGACACAGTTTAATGGTTGTCTGTGGAGTAGCCCTAATTCAGGTGGTGCTTCAAGAGGAATGTAAAACCTAGCTTCACATAGAGAGATGATACCAAAGGCAAACTGCAGAAAATAGAGAAGCACCATCATAGGAATCCAGACCAGAGGGGCAGGGCCTGATCTGGAACACTGCTCCCATTCCCTGTCAAGTTTGCTAGCTATAGACTACAGGAGAGATACCTTAGGAGTTAATCTGTGGTTTCTCAGATTATGCGTTCTCTACATCAAGTACATCTCAAAGATTCAACTCCTCATTGATTATTGGTGTTTATGTTGATGGTCATCATGAACGCTCATATTTCAGTTGTATTTGAAGGAAATTCTTTGGGAACTGTGGTCCTGTATCCCACAGACTGGACTGTAAATACTGTTGCTTACACTGGCCCTTAGGGAACAGGATACAGGAAGATCCAGAGCACCTCAAAATTGTCTATATAACTGCTAAAGCTTTTGAATTTCAATATGTAGTTATAATATCCTTTTCTATTTTTATGTAATTTAATCAATTCTCTATAATTTCTTCTCCCTGCCCTACCAAACTACTTAAAATTATTCTTGAAAATACAGATAAAGAAAATTCTTAAGACTTAGTAGATTTAAGATTAAAATGAGTATAATAAAAGTGTCAGCTTAATGGTTTGTCAATGGATCACTGTTCTGTTTAGAGAAAAAGATGGTTAAACCAACTAAACAGAATATTCTGTAAGGCCTAAAAATCACACATGAGATTATTCCCTTTTCTAATACCCATTTCTACCTCTCTCTCAACTCCCAGTATAATAAACAAACAAATCCCTGAAAACAGAAGCTGGTATCAAAGCAGAGTACCAATGTCAGATAAGAAAGTAAACTACTTGGAAGCATCCAATTAGAATTATTATAGCAGAAATGTAAATGGGGAAAAACTCACAGGGCCCCACCCCTAGACAAGTAACAGGCAATTATGGAATGATGAGAGCAGGAAGAATAATCTATTTCCCGGGGAGAAGCCCATTAATTGGTTATTCAATACCAAATGGTTAGCTTTTTTTTTTTAATGAAAACACAGAACATACTTAATTTTTTATTTTGAAATTCCCTATTCCCTCTATACAAGAACCTTTGCTGAAACACTTTCCACAAAGGCAACAGTGAATTTTTAGAACATTTTACATTTTTCCCCCTCAGCAAAAAAGATAAATCACAGTGTAAATTATGTTGTTCTGCTGCCATCTTTGGCTAGGGTTAGAGCTAGAAGTTGGCAACTAGCAAACCATCATAGAGAAAAGGTGCCAGTGTTTCTCAGGCCTTTAAGCTACAAACTCAGCAAGGAATGTTTGCATTTAATCTCTTTAAGGTACCGCGCATGGGGGGGGGGGTTGACAGCATTAACTTCCATAACTTTTATAGACAAATGGGAAAAAAATCTACAAAATTAGCTAGTAATATTACACAGCAATACACACATTTTATACTCTATAAAAAACCAAAATTCTTGGTCTTAATGGCAAGTAGTAATTTTTGTTTGAGAATCTGTTTAGAGGAATAGAGTGGGACATAGAGTTGAGAAATACAAGTATTTGCAGTAGGAAGATGTTGGTCATCTGGTGGTCTTACTGTGATTGAGGGCATAGGCTGAAAACCTCCTTCATTGGCTGGCAATGATGGGCTTGATGTCCAGAAGTAAAGCAGGTCCTGTCGTTCTGTCATGATCATTTCTCTACTATTGACCAGAACCAGCCTTTGAACTGGAGGAGCTCCTCAGCATTTTCTCCTGACTCATTATTGAAAGAAGTGAAACTGATCAGCATCTGTACAATGCACTACAGCCGTTCACCAAAAGCTGGAAGTCCTCTGCTGTTAAGTCTTCTATGGAATTTTTTGGAAAATTCTACATCTAGTAGACCCTTTGTCATTACATGCAATGGCTGTTCTGCAACCACCAACATTCTGTGCTCTGCATTTTTCCTTACATACTCATATACATTCTGCAGAGTGACTGGTATATTTACACCATTTGGAATAAGTTCGACCTGTCCTCCACCCTCTTCTTTACACAGGTCAATTACAAATGCCAAATCCATTGCTGAGAAAACAGCATCAGCATCTGAACTCTGAGATGCAAGGATCAGTTGTCATAAACTCTCATATATTACAGGGTCAAAAAAAGCAAAGTCATGCCAGTTGACTTTTCTACCAAGCAACACTTTAATTACATGCCTATTCAATGTGATAGGACATAGTTCATTTTGCAACAGACATAGTCCAAGAATCCTGCCAATATTTCTGAAACAATTCAGCCTTGCTTCTGTGTTTTTGCCAGGTCTTAGCATATAAAACCCTCTCTTTCCAGGTTGGTGAAATGGTTAGCCTTTAAATCATATACACACAAGAAACACTAAACAGACTCAGCAGGTTATAATTACAGATTTATGCTTAGACATGTAACATCAGCAAAGGAAATGAGGAGCAGATTTGATAGGAAGCAGGTACACGATATGGGGGCAGGGGAGGTGTGGGAGGAGTCAGAGGAATAAAGGGGAATAGAGAGAAATGAGGGAATTATATTTTAATAACAAAAATAGAATAAAATTACTACAGCAGGAAACAGTAAACACTGTACACCAAGTCATTCCTAGCCCTCAAATTCTAGAAAAAAATCTGATGGTCTTTTGTTAAAGCACTGATTTGTGTAGCATTTTCTTTTGCTCTTAAAGACTCATTTCATTTTAACTTATGTGTGTATGTCTATCCTGCATAGACCAGATGCTGAAGTTACAGGTGGTTGTGAGTCACCTGACGTAGGTGCTGGGAATCAAATTCTGCAAGAGCAGTAAGCATCTTAACCACTGAGCCATCTCTTGAGCCTACCAGAATTTTTTTAACTGGTTCAGAGAAATTTTTATGTACTCTGTCTATCATGGAAAGGAAACCTCTACATCAATTCTAGCAAGCTTCTTTTGAGTCATTTCATGTGATGCACTAGAGGCATGGATTTTTCCCTTTTGCACTGTCACAATCATAGTGTACTCTGATTTATACACTTAACATTACAAGTATTTTTCACACTGTTATTCCTCATCAAAACTAGCTCATAATTGTTTGATTATAATTACAATATTTAAAATCCAGTTATGAAAAGCTCGTTTCTAACTTTCAGACATCTAAATAATATGACAGAAATCTTTGAATTTTTTTCATATTTGGGGCCAAGGTCTTATAAAAAACAAGATGAAGTTCTGCTCGGAAAGACTGCC
This sequence comes from Rhynchomys soricoides, assembly GCA_019843965.1. Lineage (NCBI taxonomy): Eukaryota > Metazoa > Chordata > Mammalia > Rodentia > Muridae > Rhynchomys > Rhynchomys soricoides. Next base: position 15,263,433 of record JADRCH010000013.1, read on the forward strand.
TCTGAACTCCACGAACTGAACGGTGTGAGCTGAACTGAGCACAACTACACTCAACTAAACTGCACTGACCTGACCTGCTCCAAACTGAACTGAACTACACTCTCTCTCTCCCTGCTCTTTAAGCAGCTTCTCTTTCCTGTCTGTTCTTGTGAGAGTTGGCATATCCTATCACTGACTCATTCTGTCAAATTTCTCTGGTTTGTCACTTTGTCTGCCCCTCAATTAGATGTCACTGTTTGGAATTAAAGGTTTGTACTAAACAACTGTCTGTATTCAAGCCAGAGGGATCAAAGATGTGCACTTTCGAAAGGATTCCAGCTGGATCACATCTTTGGATGTGATCTCTTGTTAGAGCAGCTATGTTGCTGGATTAAAATTAAATTAAAATTAAAAGAACTGATGGGGGTATGGCTAGGGAAGGACTCAATTTCCTTTAATGTGAGATCCACCAGGAGTTTGACCATGCGCCAGAGAGTATATTGGTAATATTTTTTTCTTCTTCTTTTTCTTCTTTTATGGGGAGAGAAGTCCCAAAGTTGGCAGGACTGGAAAGTGAGAGGGCTTGGGGTACATGATATGAAATTCCCAAGAAAATCAATAAAAATATTATGAAAAATGTAAGCCAAGCTTAGCCATGATTTCCAGTTGAACAGTACAGGTGGGGTCTTCTCAACTACCACAGGAAGCACAGATCACAACAGTACAGGTGGGGTCTTCTCAACTACCACAGGGAGCACAGATCACAACAGTA
>JADRCH010000013.1:15264193-15290345 GCA_019843965.1 Rhynchomys soricoides
CAGTACAGGTGGGGTCTTCTCAACTACCACAGGGAGCACAGATCACAGCTTGGTAACTGCTCACACACCTTCTATTGACAATACGGTTTCTTTCTAAGCTGGAAGAAGTTAAAATTTAGATCACTATTTAGAACTACAAGTTCTACTAGACAAATGAGAAGCAAAGGACATAAAAGGCTAGTAAAAACTAATTTGAGGCAAGCATTCAGAATGTTTATAAATAGATGTACAATTTCCTAGGAATTACTAAAGAAATAATAGCAAAATGGATAAGACTAGAGGATACTATTTAATACTTCTGTTAAACATGAAACAGTTCTCAAATTGAAGTAAAACATCAAGGTGTAAAAATAAAAAAACAAAGAATGAAAGTGCAAACGTAACAGGACTCTTATCTTACCGTTCTAATTTGCTGTAGAGTGCACACAGCACGTTATACTTCTTCAGCAGTCTTGACACAGCATTATCAACTTTGGTACTGGTATCAATTTCTTTTAATAAGTCAAAGAATTTATAGACACTACAAAAAACAGAAAAAGAGTGCATGAGTAGCTATCAAAATTTGCTTTCTCTCATTTTCAAAGCATGTGCACTTCAATTCAAATACTGGCAGCTCTACACTAGATCACTGTGTAGTCTCTGGGAGCGCTGTACTTGGCTTTGTGCTTTGTGCTAGCCCATGCCATAGTATCTGCCCCTCACTATATCTATTTAAAGTTAAGAAAACAGGAAAAGCAGGGGCATATAAATATATATGTATGGGTCTTTTAATTAAAATTATTATTAACTGATGCATAAAAGCCCAAGAATTGTACATTCTAGGGGACTATCATGTGATGTTTTTATAAATGTAAACACTGTGTAACAAAGACAAACATACAAATCTCTTCAAACATTTATTACTTGTGAAAAGCAAAAGAAACATTTAAAATACATTCTTTTAGATTTCTGCAATACATTGTATACAATTACCTCACAGTCATCTGTACCTGTACCAAACATACAGTTCATTCTAGCGCTTCCATTTTCATATTTTCCTTTTTTTTTTTTTTTTTTTTTTTTTTTTTTGGTTTTTCGAGACAGGGTTTCTCTGTATAGCCCTGGCTGTCCTGGAACTCACTCTGTAGACCAGGCTGGCCTCGAACTCAGAAATCCACCTGCCTCTGCCTCCCAAGTGCTGGGATTAAAGGCATGCGCCACCACTGCCCCGCTCTATTTTCACATTTGAAACTCTGTCCTTCCTTATTTACTCTTTGAACAAATAGCTAACTTCTACCCCTAAGTCCTTCCGGCCTCCAACAAGCACAGGCTAACTTAATCACACCCTGCTCCCACCCCTTCCCACATCAGGCTGCCCCCCTCATCTCTCTTCTACTATACCTCTCTCCACTACATGCCCAAACACCCTGCTTGGTCTCTGACACTGCATCCCAGACAACCCCTGTCGGGCTGCCCAGCCCAGTCAGGCCCCACCACGTGAGTGTCTACCTCAACTATCTCCAATAACTTTTCTCATCACTTGGCATTTCCTTGTCATATATGCACTAACATTCATTGCCTTACCAAAAGTTTCATGATTGAATATTTAGAGAAAGAAAATGAAAACTGGCTAAAATTTTAAATTGTTAAACAACTTCTAGTAATTCTCTTATCATTTTCCATAAAAATTAATCTTCAATGTACATATCTTCAATAGGGCAGTAAAGACAGAAGTGATCGGATAGATCTCACCTATCAATCATCTCCTCCTCTTCCTACTTGACACAGGTCTCACTACATAGCCTTGGCTGACCATGGTCACTATGCAGACAGTCTGGCCTTGAACTCACAGAGCTCAGTCTGGCCTACACCATCACACTTGACTTCATATATTAATTTCTAATTAGCTCCGTATATAAAATTGTACAAAAGCAGCTAAGTAGAGCAAGGAACAGTCATTACATTACAACTATTATAGGTTGTCCAAAGCAAAGCTAGGTAAGGTAGTACATGTCTGCAGTCCCAGTACATGGGACTCTAAGAAAGATTACTTAAGGCCAGGAGTTTGAGACCCACCTGGGAAGTACAAGGTTACACCTCAAAGTAACTAAACAAAAAAGTCTGAGCTAGTCAGTAGGAGGCAAAAACCATGTGACAGAGGATATTAAAAAGTGTGCATGGCAAGAGGGGAAAAGCGGTCTTGATATGCTATGTGGAAAGTAAAGAAGGAAGCAGGAATGTCACAAGACAGCAGAGATCAAGACGCTGATTGGAAACTGCTCTGAACTTCCATCAATACAGCTTATGAAGTTAGTGAGAAATGTTAAACATGAAGTCAAACATGAAGGACTTTGGTCAGAGAATGAACTGTCATTTTCTCTGGGGTCTTTGGTTTATACTTATTTATGTTGTACTGATTACAAGAAAAGACAGGGGGGGGGGGAGGAAGAAAAGAGCTCATCTTGTAAATTTTAGAATCCAGAAAAAAAAAAGAAATCAACCTTAGAGTAGTGCACATACTTAGGAAGAGCACACCAATATCTGTCCTGAGAGGAACTGAACACCATGGAAACTAAATTGTTGTAGCAAAGTTGTCTCTTTCTAGGGGTAATTTAAGAGACATGATAGAGAATCAGTGCCTGTGGTATTAGAGGCGCTGACTCTTGTGACCCCTTTATGCTATTTATATACCATATATACATATCTCACACACACACAATATGCTTTACATACATATACAAAGCCTTTGCTTCCACACTTTATTTAAAGGTAGTAAAAAAGTGCTATAAAATATAATTTAATCTACTTAGTTTAACTAAAACACTAATTGCGTTGAATTATAGATTAACTCACTGAAGATATACATCTATTTACCAATCTGGTAAAATTATTTACTGCTGTATTTTGTAAATATGTTACACAGGAAATAACGTAAGTCCTGTGAGTTGGTTTAAGATGAAAATCTACAAATTACTAGAGAACAAATTAATATATGTTTAAAGCTTAAAAAAAATGTTAAGAAATGCCTGAGTCAAGTGTCAATAGTGAATACATGGCAGTTTTTATGTAATTGTGTAATTAAAACATCCACTGTGCTAAAGTCTTCAGCTCAAATAAATCTTATCTAAATTTAAAACAGGCACCTTACTTTTTAAAAGATTTTTGGTTTTTTTACTTCTAAGTTTCTCTGTCTCTGTCTCTCTGTCTGTGTGTGCGTGTGTGCGTGCGTGCGCGTGTGTGTGTGTGCGAGTGTGTGTGTGCGCGTGTGTGCGCGCGTATGTGTGCGTGTGCGTGTGTGTGTGTGTGTGCGCGCGCGTGGTGTCTTTGTATGGGTATGTGTAGGTGCCCACGAGCACCAAGGACCAGGGCTAGGTTCCTAGCATCCACATGATGATGCACAGTATCTGTAACTCTAGTTCCAAGGGCTCTGGTGCCCTCTCCTGGCCTCCTCAGGCACTGCACATGGTGTACTTACCTGTGGGCAAAACACAAAATAAAAAATAATAAATTCTTTAAAATAAGTAACCTCCCTCCCAAATTAAGCAAGCATCAACCAACCCCAGCAGAGAATTAAAATTCATTATTGGCTCCAAATCCCTTATATTAAATTTAATTTTGGCATTTCCACCAACTTCTCAAATTGTATTAAAATGTTAGAAGCCCGTTTTAATTTCAGGACTTTTCCATCAGAGCTTTTACCTGGTTTCTATGCTTTTCTGTAGCTCAGTAAAAGTGAATGGCATTTCATCTAGGTCAACTGCTGCAATAAAGATGCAGATGCCCCAGAGTTCCTTCTTCCTTTGGAGATATCCTTCCTAGGAATAAAAAGGTTCAAGTATTTTATTAAATCATCTGCACACTGGATACCATGTTAAAATTGAATTACATATGATTTTCTCAATAAACTTAAAAATGTAATTTTAAATTCTTATAATGGCATATACTTGACAATATTTAATTTTATATTAAAATAACAGACACTCAATTTTATTGTAAGGAAAAAATGACAAGGAGGTTCAAAAAGTTAAATTACTACTTCCTTTGGAAACTCTGAGTAAGTAAGTTATTTGAAAGTTTGTTTTCTCAGTAGTCCAATATCATTATAACGTTAAAAGATTCTAGAATTTTTAACTTTTTTTCCAGGAAAATAAAAGCTGGCTTCCTTTTCAGAGTGTATGTACATCTTTTGCTCTAATTCATCCATTTTCATTTCCCTTTGTTCATTCAAGAATTTTCTGGCCTTGTGCAATTCTTAACTAACCCACTTGTACAAAAGATTACTTTATAAGCTTAAATGAAGCTACGTCCAGCACACATTTAGTAACTGATGAGTAACACTGTAGGTAGACTATTTTTCAGTATGCTCCTCAACAATATATGCTACCCTCTAAATGTGTATGTTTCGTAGGTAAAATCTGGACCATATTAAGATGAAATAAAGTGTCAGATTATCTATGGCGTAATACGCAGGTAGAACTACTTGCTGAGGAAACAGATGTAGGCAAAGAATGAGAGTATCTATATTATCAAATGATTGTGGATAATAAATAATTCACCACTGTCCAACTATAAACTTTTCCTTCTAATATAAAGACTTTAAAATATAACTCTACATCAAAAATAGTTTAAATTAAAACAAACAACAATATTGATGATTGGTAAGGAAGAAGTGTAATAAGACAACTAAATGCCAATGATGAATGGTAAAATGGTTATGACAATTTTGAAAAACAAGTTTGGATGGTTTTTATATATTTAAATACACACTTTCTATATCACTTAGCAATTCTATCCCCAATACTTATGCCCAGAAGAAATTAAAACACTACTAATGAATATAATACCAAACTAGAAACCAACCAAATAGAATAGAAATAGAACCAAACAAATAACCAAACTGGTAATTCTATACACAAGCTAATAGAATTTTGAAGCTGATGCCACCTAACGAAAAGAAAAGGCCCTGATAAATGTAGTAACACAGATAAGGAAAGTTATTATACTGAGAAAAAGTCACCAAAAAAGGAAAAGGTAGACACAGAACAGTAGCACAGATTCCTTCCATACATAGTTCCAGAGAAGGTAAAAACTCGTATTTCGTGTCAGAAACTAGGTAAGCAGCTATTCAAATCAAGAGGTGATGCTCTGGGAGTGACTACGAAGATGGTAAGAGAACCTTCTGGTGTGATCAGAAAGCTTTCTTTTCTATGGGAATATATCTCTGTCAACTTTTTGAATTACATACTTAAAGTGATACAGCTTAATGTAGGAATATTAACTCAATAAATTTGGTTCAGAAACTGCTGCGTACTTCCTACTACGGAATATTTATATACACTGACTCAGCATTATAATGACAATTATATAGTCTAAGAAAATAAAAACATCAACCTTTGCCTACGTCAATATTCTTTGAGATTCTGATATAATCATATCATTCCCCTTCTCTTTCCCCCCTCAACCCATTCCATGTACCCCCACCCCTGCTCTTTCAAATTCATGGCCTCTTTCATTAACTGTATGTATGTCTATGTGTGTTCCTAAATACATAAAAACCTCCTCATTTTGTCCTTTAAGTGCATGTTTTAAGGGCTGACTATCTGTGCTGGGTAACCAATTGGCGTGCTCTTCCCTGGGAGAGACTACTTCGCCTGCCTCAGCAATCCTTAGTTGCCTGTAGATGTAGGGTCGGGGTCTTGTGAGCTTTTCCCTTCCATGTCAGCATGTCTACTGGTGTCCTCCTTGTTGCCTATGCTTCTTAATAAAGTTAATTTCTTAGAAACCACTAAGATATGCAAGTTGTTGGCCTCTAGAAGTAACTCCGTAGTCCACACTTTGGAATTACTTATCCCACTTCCTGTTCGCTTCTTTGCCTCTAGCCACCCTGTTGAACCTAGTAACTACCCTTACTATACCTGCCTATAGTCTTTTCTAAGAAAACTCTCATACTCTTAGTAACTAAAGATGACAAAATTTATTATATTGTTTATTCACTTTTTAAACACTAGAAAAAGGTTTTTGTGTTATGCTGGAAATTGAAACACAGGCTTCACACATACTCGGCAAACAACTCTCTAACACTGAGCTACACCCCTTTCCCTAAAAGCCTCAAGTTTTATTAGAATAAAGCCCTACCACTGAATTATATCCTGGCTGCTTTGTATTTGTGTGTATTTGTGTGTGTGTGTGTGTGTGTGTGTGTGTGTGTGTCTGTCTGTCTGTCTGTCTGTCTAGGCTAGAGGCTACCTTGGGCTATATTACTTAATTGCTCTCCACTTTATCTTTTTGCACAGTATCTCTTACTGAACCTTAAGCTCGCAGCCTCAGCTAGATGGCTAGTCACGGAGCCCCACAACTGGCCTGTCTCTGCTGCTGCCTCTCCCGGCACTGGCACCAGCATTCCTTGCTTGAGTATGGGTAACCTGAACTTGGGTCTTCATGTGTACATAGGAAGCATTTTATCCACTGACTTGTCCCAGCCCTTCATTTTCTTAAAGGTGTATTTCAAAGAGTAGGAGTATTGAAATTTTAACTTAATTTGTTGTTGTTTTTTTTTTTCTTTTATGGCTCATTTTTTAGTGATATCTATGAAACTTATCTCTAACACAGTTTCACAATGATTTTTTATATGCCCTGCTCTAGAATTATATGTCTAGGGTTCATGTGAACTAATTTTTCTAAGTACCATGAGACAGAAAATTAATTACTTTAATTCATATTTATTGGCAATCCACATCATGATGGTAAAGGTTTGAGGTCAACTTGGCAGAAGGTGGTCCTCCCCTTTCACCATGTGGGTTCCAGGGATCTAACTCCAGTTGTCAAGATTGGCAACAAGCACCTTTACCACTGAGTCATCTCTCAAACCCTGTAAATGAATTTACAACCAGATATCCAGTTGTGCCAGCTTCATCAGTTGAAAAGAATAGCCTTGCTCTGCTGAATTACCTTTGAACCTCCCTAGAAAGTGAACTGACAATGCATGACAATGCACATGGTCTCTTTCCAGCTTTTCTACCCGACTGTCTATGTGCCACTGGTCTTTTCTCCAACAACACACTATCTTGATTACTATAGCTTCAAAGGTTCTGGACATTTTTAAACTGAGATTGAGTGAAGACTTTTCTGTCAGCTTCCCCGGAAATGCTGTACTTTTAACTCATAGTTTTAATTTATGTTTGAATGCTATGGCTGAAGAGTAACACTCTAAATATTCTCCTTCAACCTACCAGTGTAAGCCATTTTTCCTTAGCTTCTAAAGTCCTCTAACATCCTTGTGCTCTTTTCCGTCTCTCTGTGTTTAACTCCAGCCATTGCTGGCCTTCTTTTAGTAAGCACCCCGCCCACTCCCACAGCACTCCAAACAGGAACCTCCTCTCATGCTATTTCGTAGCATAGTGACTCTGGAAAGCTCCAAGACGTATTTCCAATCCAACTTACAACTAAATTGAAAACCGGCTTGTCTTTGTTTATTTGCTTTGCTGCAATTTCATAAACCTTTTTATAAAGAAATTGCAAATAAATTTTTTTTTCTCAAAAGTTATAAAAGGAAGGCTGGAAGGATAGATCAGAGGTCCAAAGTGTTTATTACTTTGTCGGAGAATTCAAAATCGGTTCCCAGCACCACATCAAGTGGAGCTCACAACTGTTGATCTGACAGGCACCTCTAACTTCCAGTTTGCATGAGCACCTGCACTCCTGTGCACATGCACCCAAGTACACATAGTTTTTAAAAATCTTAAAAATTGGGGGTTGCAACCCCATAGGAAGAACAACACTATCCACAAACCAGACCCCCCAGAGCTCCCAGGGACTAAACCACCAACCAAGGAGTACACATGGAGGGACCCAGGGCTCCAGCTGCACATATAGCAGAGGATGGCCTTGTCAGGCATCAATGAGAGGAGAGGCCCTTGGTCCTGTGAAAGCTTGATGTCCTAATGTAGGGGAATTTGAGAGCGGGGAGGTGGGAGCGGGTGGCTGGGGGAACACCCTCACTGAAGCAGGGGGAGGAGGGATGGGATAGAGAGTTTCCAGGAGGTGGAAACTGGGAAAGGGAATAACATTTGAAATGTAAATTTTAAAATCCAATTAAAAAAGCTTAAAAATTATTAAAGGGAGCCCAGAACAGCACTTAAAAATTATTAAAACAAAAGTAACTATTTCTCAGTGAAAACAATCACACACAAAAAGGTAAAACTTGTGGAGGAAATGGATAAACACTTTGCAAAACTAAAAGAAAAAACAGTGCCTTTCAAAAACCAGATTCTGCAAACGCTGAATCTTAGAATAGTGTCAACTGACCGACATGCTGTTAGGATGTTTGGAGATATTTAAAAGCTTTCAGCTGTACAGCTAAGAATACATCCAGTGAAAAGCACTGGGGAGTTGGGTCGAGATCCTTGTAACAGATGTCCTAGTAGCTACGTACATACCTCAAACAGTGGCAATCACCTAAACATCTTAAAATAGAATGGCTAAACAATGTTAGAGCCAAATTATGGGATCACACAAAATCCTAAGACATTTTCAAAGAATAGTACAAGCACATGGAAAAAAATGCCCAAGGTACAATGTTTTAGTGGAAGAAAAAAAACTACAAAATTTGTATTTCTTGATTCCAATGTGGTAAAAACAAACAAAAAGGTAAGGAAAGGAGACAACATATCTAAAGTGGGTTCTTAGCTCTAGAGCTATTAGGATCATAATCAGTTTTAATTTTCTTCACTAATTCAAGATACATATTTTAATTAAAATCAACTTCAACAGAGAAGATGCAACAGTAAAAACTGCTAAATTTATGAAAAACAGGATAGAAAAATTAGAAATATATGATAAAATTATGAAAATATCAAAACCTCAATTATATACTAACAATTTAAATTAAAATATACAACCAACACTTTACATGGCTATCTATTATGTGATTTAGTGTTCCTCTGAACCACCCTAAAGACAACCCCAAATTAGTGACCATTTACTTGAGCTTGCCTTTGGACCATGTTCTCACTTATGAAAGAGCTCCACCAAGTGGTGACAGTAAGTATCTGAAAACAAAATGGCAGTATGAGAAAGTTAACTGAAGCCAGCTGAACAGAAATCTAAACTGGAATTTCACAAGGTAAAAGTCTTATGAGATTGGCAGCAGGAAAGGACGCTCTTGCCCAAAGCTGATCCTTTGAGTTTTATCCCCAGAACTCACACGTGCCATGACATGAGTGTGGAAGTTGCCCTCTGACTTCCACACTCACGTCATGCACATGTGCCCCTTCACACACACAATAGTAAAATGTAACAAGTACATATATATGTATATATATTTGAAATATGAAAAAAGAAAACTAGCAACTGGAAATATGTATTCTTCCAGTCAAAAATAGCAAGGCTGCATTAAGCATTAGGTGTGCAGTAGAAAGTCTTGAAACAGAAGAGCTACTTCTTTCTTTTTCTTTTTTTTCCACCCTTCTTGCTCTGGCCCAATGATTTATTTATTTATTATATGTAAGTACACGGTAGCTTCTTCAGGCACACCAGAAGAGGGCATCGGATCCCATTATAGATGGTTATGAGCCACCATGTGGTTGCTAGGATTTGAACTCAGGACCTCTGGAAGAGCAGTCAGTGCTCTTAACTGCTGAGCCATCTCTCCAGCCCCCAAGCTACTTCTTTCTATGCTTAGATTTCCTCTTCATCTAGGTTTGATATATGAACAAAAGAAATAAGATACTAACATGTCAGGAAACCCCATCCTACTTCTACAGCCTGAGCTGGCATCAGTCAGTATTAAAGATTCTTCAATGTGCTCAGAAGATGCAGGAGTGGCAGAGTCACAAAGGAAGGTAAAGGCTAACCTGCCTGACTCAATCACAGTTTGTTTGTTTTTAAAGTTTTCTGGAGACAGGATTTTTCTGTGTAGCCCTGGCTATCCTGGAACTTGCTCTGTAGAGCAGGCTGACCTCGAACTCAAGAGATTGACCTGTCTCTGCCTTCCCAAGTGCTGGGATCAAAGGTGTGTGCCACCACACCCAGCCATTCAGTTTTTGTTCTTGTGTTTTTAAATTTATTTATTTTAATTTTAGTTTATGTATATTGGTATTTTGACTGTAAGGATGTCTGTGTGAGGGTATCGAATCCCCTGGGACAGGAGTTACAGACAGTTGTGAGCTGCCATGTGGTTGCTGGGAATTGATTCAGGGTCCTCTGGAAGAGTAGCCAGAGCTCTTAACCACTGAGCCATCTCTCCAGCCCGTCAGTCAGTTTTAGTAAGACATATTGGGGTAAAAACCAGGTGAATTAATCATCTAGTTACATAATAGATTTGAGTGGGGAGTTAACTCTACTCCCAGGAAAACATGGACTGGCAAGTTCAGGTTTACCTGACCCTATGCCCAAAAGATGAGCAGTCAAGATTCCTTCCTTAAAGACTGGATACAGATCTCAGTGCTACAGCTCTTCCTTGGACTGTGTCTGACTTACTTGCTCACTTTTACTTCTAGCTCAACAAATTTATAAGTGTCTTGAAAACATAAAATTCTAATTTCTATTATACACTCCAGAGTCTAGTATGCTATCCAGCACTAAAATGACACTAAATGTACATATTTTAAAGTTGTGGCAACGTCTATCTATGCCTTAACATAGGATATAATAGCTTCCAAGTTTTCTTTCTTTTTCCTTAGCATGATCAGGAAAGCAAGTCGCAACAGAATCACCCAAGAAAAAGTCTGTTGATTCTACCCTGGTTTCTTCAGATCCAATCCACATTCTAATTGCAAATTAATCGCATCAGCCAAATAACTCAAAGAAATGACTCACGGGCCTCATTTTCTATATAGGCCTAGAATTTAGCTCGTAACATTCATTAATGATTTAAAAAGTATCTATCAAACTACAAATTAAGAGGTATTTCCTCAATTTAATAAAGACTATCCACAGAATACCAGCTGTAAGTCAATGATGACCAAGCTACGATCTACAGAACCACAGAGGTTAGGTACAGAGTAAGGGATTAAGGGAGGGGCATGGATAGTCCTCCCTAGGAAAGGTAAACATCAAAGTTAGGGGGGCAGGACCAGGAGGATCAAATGTAGAGGGGATGAAGGAAGGAATATGGAGAGAAACAGCTAAACTTAAGGGCCATTACAGAGATAGTATAGAAACCTAAAGCAGTAGAAACTCCCTAAAATATACACATACATGAAGGCGATTTAAATAAAATCACCAAGGAATGGGGGAGACAGAGCCCCAACTGGATATCCCCCCACACCCAATGAAACTTCCAGTACCAAGATTGGGTTACATCTAATTGAGTTGTTGGCCAAAGGAGTTCCATGGGAACCCCCAAAACAACCTATTCTGTTGCCAAGACTACAGGTTGGTCTCCACAATCTGACAGCAAAGCCCCACTGCTGAATACGACACCTACACAACTCACTGAACATGGAGAAGCTGAACTGGTGCCTACATAATGTCTTCACCCCTACATCAGCATCTTTGGTACAGAAAGATATTCTGCACACTACCAAAAGAGAAATGTAAACACCCACTCAGTACAAACTGTTTGATCTACAATGGTGTTCTGCCTGCAAGACCTGCTAAGGTTCTGTTCATGTTTGTAGGGGTAACCAACCAATATCTGATTTGACTGAAAGCCCACTCCACGGGATGGAACCTATGCCCAACACTGCTTGGGTGACCTAGAACCTGAGACTAGATAGCCCAGGCACCTAGGGTAAACTAAATATTACTATTCTACTAAAAGAGTATAGCAATAAACAAAACTACTAATGACATTCTGCTATACTTACAGATCAGTGCCTTGCTCAGCCATTTTCTCTTAGAGCAGATGGAAAAAAATACAAAAACCCACAGCCAGACATTATGCAGGAAGTAAAAGACCTTGGAACACTCCAAGGGAATACCTTAAATGGGAAGTCCCCATCAATCTCTCCCCTCAGGGATCATAGGACCCACAGAAGAGGAGGCAGAAAAAGTGTCTGAGCCAGATGAGTTGGAGGGTCAAGAAAACAGTACCCTCTAAATCAACATGATCTTAAGTTCATATGAACTCACAGAGAGTGAGGCAGCATGCACAAGCTCCGCACCAGGCCCTCTGTGTATATATTATGGCTTCCACTTCAGTATTTTTATTGAATTCCTGAGTGAATGAACAAGTGGGTCTCTGATTCTTGTACCTTCTCTTGGGCTATGTTTCCTAGAGCAGAAAGGAAAAGAGAATACCTGTCTCCCATCCCTAACCCAGAAGCAATATGCAACTGATAACTACTTGCAAAAGTAAATGCAATCTCCCTAAGGGACTCACATCTGGGAAACAAACTACTCTCAAAGGCAGGCTGCACGCCCAGCAGTAGGTACCTACAGGAAACAACTCAATAACCACAGGCGGCTCCTTGTCTCATAGCATCATGCCAGGGCTTTTCTTTTTTATTTCTTTTCTTTTAAATCTTATTATTTTATTTCATTTAGTTTATTATTTTATTTATTTTTTCTCTCGTTTTACCCCACGGGTCCCTTAGGTATATATTATGGCTCCCAGTTTAGTGTTTTTATGGAGTTCCTGAGTGAGAATGAATGAGTCTTTGTTTCTCGTGCCTTCTCTTGGGCTCTTTTCCTTCTGTTTGTTTGTTGGTTTTGTCCAATTCTGGTGTATTAGTTTTTATTTATTATTCCTTAGAAGCCTGTTTGGTTTTTAATGAGAAAGGAAAGGGGTGGGTCCAGAGAGGAAAGGAAGTGGAGAGGAACTGGGAGGAGAGAGGGAGGGGAAACCTTAATCAGGATATATTATGTGAGGAGGAAAATCTATTTTCAATAAAAAGGGGAAAAAAAGAAATCTTCACAGAAAATCTATAGCTAATATATTTATTGATGAGAGGATAGAAACATGGTATCAGCATTATCCTTCACCACACACTGACATCATACAGAATTCCAGAATGATGCAATAAAACAAAGAGAAATAAAAGTTGGTTGGACTGAGAAGAAACAAAAATGCCTTTGTTTAAAATTATTCAATCATTTCTATAGACATCCCCAAAGATTCAATAGAGACTATGAGATCTACTAAACATTATAACAAGGACATAGTACACAAGGTTAGGGCACAAAACCCAATTGCTTTGCTATATCCCAACAAATAGACTGCAATTTTTAAAAAATACAATTAATCAGGATGTGGTGCACATGCCTTTGGTTCTTGATTTTTTTGAGTTTACATCCACACCGGTCTACATAGTGAGCTCCAGGCCAGCCAGGGCTACATAGTGAGACTCTGTCTAAAAAAAAAAAAAAAGAAAGGAAGGAAGGAAGGAAGGAAGGGAGGAAGGAAAAAAAGAAAAGAAAAAGGAAAAAATATATAAAATATTACATGAGCATCTAAAACAGAATAGTACATATAAAGCTAATAAAAAGTCTATACAAAATCAACCTGAGGGAAACTATAGAACTCTAATTAAAAAATAAGAGACCTAAATAATCAAGAAGATCTATAAATTCAATAAAATGATTCTAAAATTAACACAGTATTATAATTTGGATTGAAATGTCCCCAAAAGGTTCAAGAATTGGTCCTCAATGTAGCAATGTTCAGAGGCAGAGTTTTCGGCAGGTCACTGGATCAACAGGGACAATCCATCAATGGGCTCATAACTGAATGGTCCATCAAGAAGTGGTGGAAACTGTTGGAGCTGCATCTAGCTGGGGAAGACTGTCACTGGAGGCATTCCACTGAAGGGCATAGTTCTTGCCCCTGGCCCTTTTCTTTCACTTTCTCTATTTCATAGTCAGCATAAGAGGTGCAGTTGTACTCTACTGGACACTCTGAACCATGTTTGGTCTTGGCTCAGCTGGAAGTGATGAAGTCAAGTTATCACAGACTGAAGCCTCTGAAATCATAAACCAAAATAGACATTTCCACCTTTTAGATGATGTTCTCACACATTTTATCTCAGAGACAGAAAGCTGACTATCACATGAGGAAAGGCATTAGACCCAAACTAGCCCACAAGATACTGAAGGACAACAAAATTAAAATAGAATTAGCACCTAAGACTTATGACAAAGTTCAACAGTAAAGATGTAAGGCACTGGAAAAGGAAAAATGGAGAGTGCGGTGGTTTAAATAAGAATGGCCGATTAGGGGGCTGGAGATCTGGCTTGGAGGTTAAGGGCACTGGCTGCTCTTCCAGAGGACCCAGGTTCAATTCTCAGCACTCACATGGTAGTTCACAACTGTTTGTAACTCCAGTTACAGGGCATCTGGCACCCTCACATATAGGCAGGGAAAACACCAAGCACATTTTTTAAAAAAGAATGCCCCCATTAGGCTCCTATATTTGAATGTTTAGTCATCAGGGAGTGGCATTACTTGAGAAAGTTTAGGAGGTGTGCCTTTGTTGGAAGAAGTGTGTGGAGGTGGGAGCTGCCATAGTCATAGTGTGTCTTAAGAGCAACAGAAAAGGGACTAAAACAGAAGTTGGTACCAGGAGTGGGGTATTGCTGTTTGTTGGAACAATACAGAAGACTTGGACTGGGGACTAGAAAAGTGATTGGATGCTTTAAGCAGGGCTTAATGGGCCAACCAAGTAAGAGCCTGGAAGACTACAGGGCCAAGTTCAAGAGGTTTCAAAGGGAAATAACATTAGTAAGTGACCTAGAGACCATTCTTGTGTAATTTTGAAGACTGTGGCTGCTTTCATTGTCCTTTTTGGAGCTGCCTGGTGCTAAACTGTGTTAATGATGTTGGCAGAAATTTCAAGATAGCATAGTACTCACTCAGTTATTCATGGTCACTCTTATGCAGATATATAATGAACAGGATCAAGCTGAGCGAGGAAAAATAGAAAATTTATAGCTTGAAGAGAAACGAGAAGTATCAGGAAAAGAAATGTTAGAGCCAAGTCTAATGCTCAAAGAGATAAAAAGTTTAAAGAAGAGCCTGATGCTAAATGGAATAATGAAAATGTTAACCTCAGGCAAAGACACCAACCAGCTAAGCTTTCAAACTGTGAAAGGGAATTTTAAAAAAAAGCTTAAGAAGAGAAGGAACCCATCAACAACAGAAGCTGATGCAGATGTAACTAAGTGAGGGGGCCATGTTCCAAGCCCAGAAGCAGCAGAACTTGCCAGCTCTAGCCATGTGGTTCTGACTTCAGAGTGGAGTACAAGAAAGGGCTTGTGGAATCTACTCAGCAGCTAAGGTAAGCCACTGAGGCTAGGTGTGTACCAGGGGTATCCCTGTATGGAAGCCTAGAGAGGCAATTGCTTCAAGTTGTGAAGGTATAGCGTGGATTACCCTGGAACCCCCAAGATGTTGAAAATGCGAAGTTGTGGGACACCTGCCTAAGAGAGCTGGATACAGGGTATGGAACCAGTCCAAATGAGAGAAGTACGTTGCAGTCAACAAATCTTAACGTTGTTAGGGATCTGAAGAGCACTTTGACATCAGCTGTGCAGATACAGAACTTGGAGACTGACCTGATGGTTTTTGTTCCTTCGGTCCAGTATTTTCTCACTACTCTCCCTTTCTTCCCTTATGGAATGGTAATATATCTTCTGTGCCACTGTATGTTGAAAGTATGAGATATGATTTTTGAGTTTGCTTTTACAGGGGTTACAAAATTTTCCTTGAGTCTCAGAAAAGACTTTGGACTTTTAAACAGTGATGATATCGTTTTGAAGTTGGATTGAATGCATTTTTTGGCATCATGATATAGCTACAAGCCTATGGGGCCTAGGGAATGGAATGTGGTAGTCTGACTAAGAATGCTCCCCCAGACTCCTATATTTAAATGTTAATTCATCTGAGACTAGCACCAGTCTGTCTGTCTGTCTGTCTGCTGACACAGATCTCAGTTACTTCCCCGGCACTGTCTGCCCGCATGCTATCACACTCCTCACCATGCTACAGTAGACTAAACTTCTGTAACTAACCACCAATTAAGTGTTTTCTTTTAACAGTTGCCATGGTCACTGTGTCTCCTCACAGTGATAAGAGATAGGCTGAGACATGAAGAGACAGTAGAGAATAGAGAGGCCAGAAACCAAGGCACACAACCGAAACCTAGCATAACAGTCTTTGATGAAGGAGCAAAACACAACAAATACTATGGGAAAAGACACCTTTCCAGCAAACAGTGCTAGCAATTATACATCTTCACACAAAAAGAAAAAAAATGTTATAGACTCAACCCTTCCTTACCACACAAAATTAATTAAAAATGGGTCAGAAAGTGAGAAGTAAAATGTAATGTGACAAGGCTAGAGATCTAGCACAGTGGTAGTAGAGTGCTTTCCCACAGTACACAGAGCTTTGGGTTCAATCTCCAATAAAACACACACAGAGGAGGAACTGAGAGGAGAAGAAAGGGCATTTGCCTAACAAAGCAAAAAACTTTGGTTCTGGAGCTGGAGAGATGGGCTCAGTGGTTAAGAGCACTGAATGATCTCCCAGAGGTCCTGAGTTCAATTCCCAGCAACCACATGGTGGCTCACAACCATCTGTAATGGGATCCAATGCCCTCTTCTGGTGTCTGAAGACAGCTACCGTGTACTTATCATATATATAAAATAAATAAATAAAATCTTAAAAAAAAAAAAACAACAACTTTGGTTCTGTAAAGTCACTGTCAAAAGAAAAAGAACATAAGCCACAAACTGGGGGTAAATATTTGTAAACAACATAGCTGATAAAGAATTGCAAAGAATGCTTTAATTTCAATAATAAAACAAATAACCATTAAAATAGGGGAAAGCTCTGAATAGGTATTGTATCAAAAACGACACAAATGGTAAATAAGTCACTTAACATATATGCTATTAGGATGTTCAAACAAGAAACTACTTCCCATTGACTAGAATGGAAAAAGAAAATGCAAAACACAAACACCACAAAATGCTAGCAATGATGTACAGTAATTCACCAGCAGGCTTGGGAATGTAAGATGATTAAGCCATCTGAAAACCGGTTTGTCAGTTCCTTACAGCGCTAAACATACTCTTACCATACGGCCCAGCAACTAGTCCTTGGTGTCTGTCTTAGTTGAGAACTCTATGGTTATGATAAAATACCATGACCTTCCTCTCAGACAGCTACAGCTGGTCTTTCTTTCTTTCTTTTTTTAACAAAGTGATTTAATTTATTTTAATCATATTTATAATGTGAAAGTATAAGATGATGATAATATTGGCTTCTAAAGTTTTAACCTAAAAAGTAGCATTTAATTATTACAGAAATATCTATAAGTAATTTCATAATTTATTAATTCTGTATTTAATTTTCACATGTTTATACTTCAAGTGACAAGAGAAACATTTGTCTATGGGACACACTTGTAGCACCTGCCAATAGTTTAGTCCATGCTTTTACCTACCATGATAGTGGAGCCACAGTCTTAGCAAACGTCAACCACTGATATCAGGTGGCAGAAAAGGTTTCACATGTATATTTGACCTTCGACCATGACAACAGAGGCAGCTTTTTCAGAGCCATGATTCCCCTGTTAAAGCCATTGCTATTGATCCAACTGAAGAGTACTTTGTTACGGGATCTGCAGAAGGCAATATAACGATTTGGAGTCTTTCTGCCTTGAGCCTTCTCCATACTTTTATTAATGAACATGCATGACAATCTATTTCCAGAAATACTGGAACTGGAGTCATGCAGATTGAGACAGGACCAGCAAATCACATTTTCTCTTGTGGAGCTGATGGAACAATGAAAATGAGGATACTGCCGGATCAGTTTAGCCCTTTAAACGAGGTATTGAAAAATGATGTGAAGTTTATGCTGTAACATTTTCACAAGAGGGTATATGATTTATTACCTGTTTTACAGAAGTGGCAAGCAAATGCAATGCACAATAATCACCTGCACCATGGATAAACTAAAGAAAGCTTTCTTGTTTTCATATTGATTTTATGGAGCTTTGCCCTTGATGCACTGATGCCTTAAAAGACAAGTCATTCAGCGTTAGATCCTATTGACTAACAACACAAAATGTTAGAATGTATAAGTAATGCTGTATTCATACTTATTTATAGTATATTTTAGTAAATAATGCCATTGCGTTAAAGGAACTTTGTTTTCTCATTGTTATAAACTCTGCAAACACTGCTGCATGAAGTCCACAGACAGTAAAAACCTTAAGACAGGTGCTGAGATAACACTCACCACTGAATGGTCACCCTCACTTCTCTGTCACACAGACAGCTCTAATTCTTTTCCTGTTACTAATGAAAAGTTTATATACATACAGATAAGACATTGCCACTAAAACTGCTATTGGGACTTTAGCGATAAAAGAGTCCAAGAGTTTATTAGTTTTCCTCTTTCCTTTCTATGACCCAGATGTGTGTATGTAAATGTATTTATGTGTAAGTGTATATGTGTGCGTATGTGTGTGTATGTATCTTACACATCTTACTTGATACTGTATATACAGAATCAGAAACTACAAGTCTTTTTATGTATTTTGTGCCATAACCATCTACTGCCACAAGTATACAATTTCTCTTGCAGTTCTGTGTTTTTAGTTTTTAAAATTATTTTAATCTTAATGTCACTTTTAAGAAGAGTTTTAAGATTATTACTATTTTAAAGATACTGAATCAAACAGGTCTCAGTAGACAATAAAGATGTTGTGTGGCACACAAGGCATTTATTTATAAATTTGTCGGCAGTTTTGATGATCAGACATCTTTGTTAAATTTTGTTTTAAATTTATTTCTTTTAATATGCATTTAGTCTAAAAATTCTGAAAATGTTATAACAGTGTTTTTAGAAACAAATTTGAAAACAGTCAAATTAAGTATAGTATTCACAAATGTACAGTGTCCTACAGATCTACATTGATAAGAAATGTTATATTTTATTTTTGCCAAAATATTATTTTGTTGTAAAATTTGACCAAAATATTTAAAATTTACAATGCTTCTTTCTTAAATATGCTAACCCTATCTCTGTCTGTTTTGTGCTGTATCTTTTTTGATTCAGAATTATAAGAAAACTTGAAAAAATACTCGATTTTTTTGCCAATGAGACTGGCAGTAGAATAAATGTTTAAGGGACAGTTACAAACTATTTAGCTCAAATTTATTTTTAGTTAGAAGCAGAAATGACCATTTTTATGTAATGAAATATGGAAAACTATTAGGAATTGAAGAGTCAAAGCAAAGAAATGAAGGGCTGGTAACTGAATTTTGTCATATCCTCAGGATACTTTTTATTATAAAAGTGTATTATTAAAGGTTTTATAATTGTATTTCATATTTTAAATATAGCAAGTAAGTTACAGTGAAAACACTGTCATTATAGAGTGTATATGCACAGAGTAAATGATACCTATAAATTGTGCAATAGCAATATATGACTATTTTGCCATGGAGAAATCTGTGACATTACAAACACTATTTTTCTTTGATGTAACTAAATTGTTTTTTAGTAATCTCTTCACAAATCAAGATTCAAAAGGCTTTAAACACTTTCCATAAGAAATAAAATTTACTATTATGTTTATTAAAATCAAAATGCTTTGGGGATAAACTATTGAGCATTTTAATTGATAGTTTATATGAATAACCACATATTATGTAAGCCCATATGTATTTACATCCAGAGTCATATTTTATTTTATTTATTTTTTGGTTTTTTGAGACAGGGTTTCTCTGTATAGCCCTGACTGTCCTGGAACTCACTCTGTAGACCAAGCTGGCCTCGAACTCAGAAATCCGCCTGCCTCTGCCTCCCAAGTGCTGGGAATAAAGGCATGCGCCACCATTGCCCGACCAGAGTCATATTTTAAATAAACAATCATGCAGGAAAAAAAAATACCATGACCTTAAACAACTTGGAGAGAAAAGGGTTTCTTTCAGCTTACAACTGTCAGGTCACACTCCATTGCTGAGGGAAATCAGGGCAGAAGCCAGAACAGGGCAGGAAACTGGAGGTAAGAACTGACAGAGGCCTTGAAGAGTGCTGCTTACTGCCTTGCCCCTCTTCAGCCTGCACTATTACAGCACTCTGGAGCACCAGCCAAGTGGTGGTGCTGTCTACCTTGAGCTGGGCCCTCCCACATCAATTATCAACCAAGAAAATACACCACAGATTTTCCCATAGACCAATCAGGTAGCAACATTTTCTCGATTCTATCTTCCAAAATAACTCTAGCTTGGGTCAAGGTGAAATAAAAACTAGCTAGCACAGACTTTATTACAAGAAACAGCTTCTCTGTCTCTGTCTCTCTCTGTGTCTCTGTCTCTCTCTTACACACACACACACACACACACACACACACACACACACAAAATCTGCTTCAATGATTCATTTTGATTGGTTGGTTTGGGTTTTTGGTTTTTTTGTTTTTTTTGTGACTGGGTTCCACTATGAAGTCTGAATAGGAATGGGACCCACAGGCTCATATATTTGAATACTTTGTTCCCAGTTAGAACTGCTTGGGAAGGATCAGGAAGTGTGACTTTGTTGGGACAAAGTATGTGACTGGGGACAGGCTTTTAGGTTTAAAATGACTCTTAACCTCCCAGTGTGTCTGTCTTTGTTTTGTGCTTGTGTCTTAAGATGTGAGCTCCAGTGTCATGTCTGTCTGCCTGCTGCCATGTTGCCCACCATGATGGTCATGGACTTTTAATATTTTGAAACTATAAGCCCCCAATAGCCTTTCTTGTATAAGTTGTCTTGGTCATAATGTCTTATCACAATAGAAGAGTAACTAAGGAAAAACCCAAGCTAACCTCAGACTTGTGACTCTCCTGCCTCAGCCTGAATGTTGAGATTACAAGTGTATGTTTCTATATTCGGTTTCATTTTTGGTCACATTTTAATAATTCTCATAATACTTTGCATTATTTTCATTATTATTATACCTTATGGTGATCCACAGTCTGATCTTTAATATATGATTATAATCGTTTGAGGAGTCATTGAGTTATACCCATATAAAACAATGAACATAATAAATATGTTATAAAATCCAACATACTGTTCCCTCATCTCTCTCTTAATCTCCTTATGAACCCCATTCTGTGAGACATGAAATTGAAACTAGTCTAATTAATAACCATATACTGGTTTTGTTCAACTGAAAAGAAAAGAAAAAAGAAAAAAGAGGCAGATATCTCTTATTCTAACCCACAAACTAAAACTATTAAACTTAAGAAGTGTGTGATGGATAATCTTAGTTGTCAACCTGACTGCATCTTGAATCTACTAGAACAAAAGAAGGCTGGGTGTGGTGGTGCATGCCTTTAATCCCAGCACTTGGGAGGCAGAGGCAGGCAGATGACTATGAGTTCAAGGCCATCCTGATCTACAGAGTGAGTTCCAGGATAGCCAGAGCTATACAGAGAAATTCTGTCTTGGAAAAACAAAATAAAATATAACAACAACAAAACAACAAATAGCTTGGCACACCTCTGAGGGATTTTCTTGATTGGATCATTTGAGATGGGAGGACCCAACCTACACCTGGGTCACGCTTTCTAATGGCAGCCCACATAAAAGGATACGGAAGGGTAACTTTTTGGGTTTTGCCCACTTGCCCTCATTCATACTGGCAAATTCATCCTATCATCTATCCTGGTGCCAAGGCATTTCTTTGATGGTATTAGAGCCTACTTCCACATCCCAAAGTCAACTGAACCAGTTGAAACATGTCACCCCATGGACTAAACAACTACCAGATTCTCAGCCTTTCCTTTGAGAGACAGCCATTGCTGGACTAACCATTAACAAACGGAACAAAGCCTGGATGACAGCATGCGTGCTTACAGCATGGTTTATTGAATAGTAAAAGCCTGCTGTTAAAATCTCAAGGCCTACAGATGAGAATAGAAAATCTTTAAAAAATAATTCTGCTTAACTGAAAATGTACTTGGCCACCCAAGGGCTCTAATAGAGATGTACCAGATAACGTTTTCATGCCCACTGAACTAAAAATCCATCAGCAGTATAAATCAAGGAATAATTCTGACTTCCAAGACAAAATTTAAGAAACATATTCTGTAACTCTATAGCTACCATAGATATTGAACTCTTGAACACATCCGTCTAAACCGAAACTCAAGTTGCTTTATCTCTTTTTAACTATGTGTGTGGTGCCTGCATGAGTGAGCATATGTGTGCGCATGTATGCTCATCCATGTATGTATGTATGAAGGCCAGAGATGGACACCAAATATCTTCCTATATCACTACTTTATTCTTCTGAGACCAGTTCTCCCACTGAGCCTGGAGCTGGTCATTTAGGTTAGGCTGGCTGACTACCAAGTCCCCAGGATTCACCTGTTTCTGTCTCTCAGCTTTGGGATTAGAGACAAGTATTGCAGCTGTGTCAGGAGTTAGGTAGGTAGGTGTAAAGGAGACGACTGAATTCTTAAACTTATAGAGCAAACAATTTACCCACTGAGCCACCAAGATGGTTTGTCTTTTAAGTACTAATCAAGTGCAAAATAAAATGAAATGCTTGACTGAATCTATCTTGTGGCAATTTCATACATGTACGTAGTGTATTCTGACTACTCTCACCCTTGCCTTCTGATTTCCCTCCCACCTCCAGTACACAACTCCCTCCTGGCCACTCAGGACTGACTGTGTTCTCACACTCAGGCCTTTTTGTTTTGTTTTGTAACCCAGAGTTTAACAAGGGATGCCAGGACAACATGAGTTTGCTACCATTCACTGGAGCATGGTGAACTCATCAGGGGTACACAACTGAAGACAATGTTTGCCCCTCCCCCAAAATCCATCAGTAGCTCGTATTTCAGCAGGGAGGGGTAAGACCAAATGGGCCTCTCACAGATCTATGATTGACTGTTGACAAGCCCAGTCCTGTGCAGGCACACTGATGACAGCTGCTGCTACTGTGAGATCATGACTGCATTGGCTCTGTCATGCCCACAAGGTAGCCTTTCAGGATAAGATAGATTTTTGGGTTTTGGTTTATTTTTAAAGGACAAAAAATATGTAGAGTTTGACTCAGTAAATTACCTTGTATATACTTAGTATATGTTAACTTATTTAATACAATGATTCCAAGATCTGGAGATTACTGATAGCCCATTTTATGAATGAGAAAACCAAGGACTGGAGATTTTAGGTAGTTTGTTCAAGAGTGTGGAGTCACCACACGGTTTATTTCAGATTTGAAACAGTTCATTCTGACTAGAAATCTTAACCAATCCTCTCTCAGTAAACACCGTCCACTTTCAAATGCCAAAAAGGGTTCCCCCAACTCACTACATTCCTCTTGTTTCAGAGAACAGACAACTGGGACCACGACAGCTGCTTCACAAACAGGTTCATTCTGCCTCTGCATTTGCTTCTCTGAACACATTCCATTATTCCTAAGCCAACCCTCAGATACTGTAAAGAAAGAGTCTGTTGAATTACAGATGGACAAAAGAACAGTCTTCCACACCCTCCAAAATGTATCAAGTCCTAAAAGTGACACAAGTCCTCTGTTGTCTCCCTCCCCACACAGCCAGGAATGAATTCATATATTCTAATTCCCATCATGACCCCCACTAGGAAGAGATATTTAAATTATGTTCTAAGGAAAGGTAGGAACAACGCCAGGAAGAGAAAAGGGTAAGGCAAGAAAGCAGTCATATTTATTTGTACATATTTAATTTGATAGCCCAAAACAGTTTCTGCGACTAATGGAACCTAAATACACTGCTGATGGGAACGTGAACTAGTCCAGCTAGCCTTACCATATGACATATCCAGCTATACCACTCCTAGATATACCCCCAAAGGACACAAAGTCAATATACTACAGATAACCCTTGCACACCCATCCATGTTTACTGAAGCCCTGGTCACAGAGGCCATAGTATGTTATCAGCCTAGGTGTCTGTCAACAGATAAGTGGATAAAGAAATGGTATACATACACAGTAGAGTTTTAGTTAACAAAAATATGTTGCTTGCTGGAAACTGAGTCATCAGGTTAAGAAAATTAAGTCAGACTCAGAAATATAAACATCTTATATTTTCCCTCATTTATGGATCCTAGATTTTACATACACACAGAAAGATACTTATTTATATATGCTTAATGAGAAATCAGAAAGCTGACTGGGACAGTAAGAGACTAATGCAAGAGGGGGACAAGCAGAGGCAGGAAGAGAGAATAGTGAGGGTTGAACAGTCTCAAAGTATATGATATACTTGAGATAGATTATGTTTATGAAACCCATTCCCATATATAACAAAGACTGGCCAGCAAGGTGCCTTAGTATAATCACAGACTTGTCAGCAAGCCTGACATTCTGGATTCAATCCCCAGGAACGGCCCATGTGGTAGAAGGGGGGAAAAGAGTCTACCCAATTGTCCTCAGACTTCACAAGTGCATGCCACACACATGCACAGCTCCTACCCACAGCCACGTTACCCACATAAACCAGTTCTTCATTTTTATTTTTTAAGGAATAACAGCTTGTCTTACAACCCAAATACCTGGGTTGTATAAGCAAAGGAATTTTCTAGTTCAACTTAAAAATTTAAAGATTACCAGTGTGTGTACGGATGGATGCATGCGTACCATGTGTGTATGGGGATGTGTACATGTAACAGTGCATGTAAGAAGACCAGAAAACAACATTGTGAAGACAGGTCTTTCCTTCATGCTTATATGGGTCCTCAGGAACTAACTCAGGTCATCAAGCTTGTGTAGCACTTTTACAAGCTGACCTCACTGGCCTTTCCTTTTCATTAATCTTTTTCAGTGTGTATATATGGTATACACACATATGTGTGCAAGTAACCACATGCAGAGACCAGAAAAAAGTAATCAGGTGTCCTGCTCTATCTTTCTTTACCTTGTTTCCTGGAGACAGAGTCTCTTATTAAGCCTGGAGCTGCACTGGCAGTCAGTGATCCTCCCATCTATTTATCTAAACACACACACACACACACACACACACACACACACTCACACACACACACACTCCCCTCCCCACCCCGTATATTGGGAATTCAAGTTCAGATCTTCATGTTTGTGCAGCAAGCATTCTGATCCACTGAATTATCTCCCTAGACCCACTCCCCAAAGGAATTTTCTAAGTAAAGTTTGTTGACTATTGGTTGGTGTATATTAACAAATTATATTGCTGAGGTTAATGTTATTAACCTTGATTTTCAAGTTTTCTACATAATTCCCTATTAGTTAAGTTCTGTAGTTTGCAGTCAAGTTTATAGAAGTGATTCATTCAGACTTCTAAGACAGGAGGGATCTTGTCCCTGGAGTTTCCAGGGCCATTATTATTTGCATCAATTTTATGTTTTGAAACTCAATCTACTAAACCAATAATATCAAGCCCAGATAAGGATAAGACAATAAAAGAAAACCACACACCAATTTCCCTGCAATAATTCTGAATACAATTTGTGCAAATCAAGTCCATAGGACACAAAGAAATCCATCCACTCACGACCAAACTGGTTTCATCCTAGGGACACAAAGGTAATTCAACATAAGAAAACTGGTAATCAATATAACCCACACATACACTTAAAGACAAAAATCATGATTATCTTAATACAGGCAGGAAAGGTTTCTGACAATGTTCAGCATCCCTTCTTGATAAAGTTCTGAGGAGAGGCTGACGTGCCTGTTTATAAGCATGAATACCCGAGTCAGATCTTTAGAGTGAATATAAAAAGGAATGAATAAATAAATAAGGCCAAGCACGTGGCATATATTTGTAATCCCAGTATTAGAGAGGCAGGCAGATCCCTGGGGCTTGCCGGCCATCCCGTCTAGCCTATTAACTGAGTGAGCTCTAGACCTGTGGGAAACCTGGTCTCAAAACAAAAACAGTGAAGAGAGAAAAAAAGGAGGAAGGGTAGAGGTACCTGAAGAAGGACACACTGGAAGCTGGCTTCTGGCTTTCACATGAACCTGCACACACATGAACAGACACACACACACGCACACACGAACTCTGGAGAAAGTAGAAATATGAGAAACATCTTAACACAATAAAAGCCACATGCAACCAACCTATGGCAAACACTGTTCTAACTGGGGAATGCCTGAAAGTATTTCCTGTAAAAATGGGGATGAGGCAAAGGTACCCACTCCACTGCTCCCACCAAAGGAACCCACTCCACTGCTCCTACCAAAGGTACCCACTCCAC
>JADRCH010000013.1:15299657-15319657 GCA_019843965.1 Rhynchomys soricoides
GTGGGCTTCAGCTTCAGGTGGGCTCCAGCCTGTGTGGGGTGTGGTTGTGCAGGTGGGCTTCAGTTTTTATAGGGTGTTGTTGGGTGGGATAGCTGTGCTTTTATAACATGCCAGGGAAACTGGAAGGTGAGCTTGTCCCTTGCTACTCAGAAAAAGTAGCAAGCTGTAAGAATGTAAGTATTTATTGTTATTTTCAAAGTCCTTTTCATTGTTTTAACTGAGCCTGGTTTTTGAAAACTTACAGCTAAATTAAGGAAGTAAAAGTTTTGTCATTTCTTTTGGATCTTATAGTAGTTTGTTTTGGTTTTTTTTTTTATTTTTTTAAAAAAATAAAAAAAAAAAGGCCTGTCTCACTTTGTCAGTAAAAGACATACATCTGTAATATATTAGTAACAGTAGTGGTAGATTTCACAATAGTCACAGAAATTATTCCAAATAATTAAAGCCCTATTGGTTTCTCCTGACTTAACTGAGAACTGTAGTCTCTCATTTATTTAGTAGGAGGCTGAGACAGAAGTATTCTACATTCAAGACCTGATTGGGTCCAAGAGTGAGTTCCCAATCAGACCCTCTCTCAAAATTTAAAAAAAAAAAAAGATGGGGCCAGGCTGGGATGTATCTCAGAACACTTGTCTAGTGTGTATGAGCACCAGCTTCAATCTCCAGGACTTCAAAATAAAACTAAATTCAGTCTCCCACTTATTTGTAGCCATAGCTCAAATAAGCAATGGCAACAAAGCTCTTAGCAATGGCAACAAAGGCATCAATTTGAATGATAATTATATGTCTAAAATAGAATCAGTTAAGGATTTGCTAACCATTTTGAATATTTACTTTCCACCAAAATAAGCTTCACATCAAAAATTCACAAAACCAGACCAGAGACCCTGAACTCAGAAATGCACCTGCCTTGGCCTTCTGAGTGTTGGGATGAAAGCTGCATACCATCTGGCCTAGCCAGAATCTCTTTCTTTCACTGTAAAACAATTAAAATAGAGCGTTAACCCTGTGAGCCAGGTTTTGAAACAGGATGGCGATAAAAGACTAAGGATAACATTTTAAAATAAAACATTGCTTCCTTCATCGTGGATAAAAGTTCATTGCCTGGGGGCTGGAGAGATTATTAAGAGCATTACTGCTCTTGCAGAGAGCCAGGCTTCAATTTCCAACACCCACATAGAGGCTCACAACCATCTACAACTATAGGTCTAGGGCTCCAATGTCCTTGTCTGGCCTCCATGGACACTAAGCATGCACGTGGCACACAAACATACTTGGCAGGCAAAAACATTCATATGCATAAGAAAAAAAATTAAGTTTCTTGACTGAATTATCTTCTCCCATTGCCTTCATGCCTTTGAGAGAAAGGTTTTGGTAGTACTGATACTGTTGTTCAAATAAGATACAGAAACAGTTTAGCTATGCATTGCCTTCAAGTAGCATGTCATCAATCTAAGCAACCTAAATGTAGCTAAAATATCTCGTTTAACAAGCAAAGAACACAGCTCACTTCTCATGTTATCTGTATGGGCATATTAAATAATGTTATTCTTGTAATTCTTTTCTTCCCATTTTATGTTTGCCCTAGTTTTATTTGTTGAATTTAATTTTATTTCTGGTTAATCTGAGAAAAATCTAAGTTTATATTTAGTGTGTCTTTATTATTTGTTTTCATTTTCTTTTCCTGGCAATTCTTTGTGGTTTTCTGAGACAAGATCTCATGCCATGGCCAGAGCTGTCCTGGAATTCACTGTGTAACCCTTTGTCTCAAATTCCTGGCAGTCCTCCTGCCTCAGCCTCTCAAGTGCTGGAATTATGCCCAGTTTAACAATTTGTTTTTACTTCACTTTCCAAAAGTATCTGTTCAAGACAATTGGGAGATTTAAAGGAGTGAGCAGTTCCTGCTGAGAAAGCCTAGGAAACAACTGGCCTTTGAAAACCTCCACTCTCTGGAGGTGGACTCAGGACCAGGAATCACTTTCCTCATGTGTGTACTTCTTAGATTCTGTCAGGTTTAAAGAAAGGAGACTTGCTCTGTTCTAAAGGCTGGTGATGAGCTGGGATAGGGTAAAAGGAAGAGAACAAAGGCACAGGAGCCCTTTCTGCATCCTCATGTACTCTGTGATGACAGCAGGTGCTTAGCCAATCTCCACAACCCTGTCCTCACCATGCTGAATGTTACTCATCTTTTCATAGTCAGTATTCCCCTACCCAACTCCCCCACCATGCCACCAGTCCATACACCTCAGTAGAAAAAATAGGATTGATTCTCCTTCAAAGCTGTGGTTTCCATCAGCAGATCCCATTACATCATTTCCAAGGCTCTAGAGAAAGTGAAAAGATAGAATCTCTGTTTTAAAATTATTAAGAGGGCTGGAGAGGTGGCTCAGAGGTTAAGAGCACCTTCCAGAGGACCCAGGTTCAATTCCCAGCACCCACGTAGCAGTTCACAACTGCCTATAGCTCTAATTTCAGGGGATCTGGCATCTTCACAGACATACATGCAGGCAAAACACCAATGCACATAAAAAAGTAAAAATAAACATTAGAAAATAATAATATTCTTTTAAAAAATTACCAAGAATTTCAAGATTGTGACATCAGAGCATTAAAACTCATGCTGTGATCTAGCATGAGGTACAACATGATTTCATAACTCAAGATATGCACAAAGCCAGCCAATCGCTGAAGGCAGATCCACAGCCATGCTAAACAGATGGGTGTATTCCCAGGCCTGGCCTGGCCTTGGCACATGATGCAGAATTTTAAAGTATGTAAATAAGTGACCCTAACAACCCCATTTTAACCTCATTAATCTTATCTCCACATACAATCACATTTTGATTTACACAAGAAGTCAAGATGCCAGCATTATGATTAGAAGAAATACAGCTCAGCTCATAATGTTTGTGGAAGTAATTTTGACAGGGCTCTAAGCTCTCCTCTAATAAAGAGGGTAAATATTTCTCAAAGGTTATGAAGGAAAGCATTAAATATCCAAATGTATCTAACTGTCACATAGGCTCTAACTTGTATCTCAGGGGCACAGGGGATAAAGATGACAGGCAGGCAAGAAAGAAAGAAAGAAAGAAAGAAAGAAAGAAAGAAAGAAGAAAAGAAAGAGAGAGAAAGCCTTTATCATAATGTTTGTGTTGGCCTCACATTGTAACACCCTCATTGCAAGCTCAGCTCTTCCCTGCCAGTGGCAAGAGCCAGGAAGGGTGACCAAAGCAAGCTGCTGGATTACTACAGTTAAAGCCAACGAAGTTACTACACTACAAGAAGAAACAGTTCCACATCCAAGTTACATGGTTTTGTCCCATGGAAAAAAAAAACCCAGCTGCTTGTGGTTTAGATATATCCTTCAAAATTCAGACGTTGGAAACCTCATCCCCTACACTGAGAGCTGAGATTTTGAAGAGATGGTACACCCTTTGATATTTGTCCTAACTTTACGATAGACCAACAACTGGGACTGAAGACACATCCCTTTCCTTACTAATTATTGAT
The DNA here is from genome assembly GCA_019843965.1 of Rhynchomys soricoides. Taxonomy (NCBI): domain Eukaryota; kingdom Metazoa; phylum Chordata; class Mammalia; order Rodentia; family Muridae; genus Rhynchomys; species Rhynchomys soricoides. Next base: position 15,303,168 of record JADRCH010000013.1, read on the forward strand.
TAGCAACCATTCTCGAGCGCACGAAACTTTCCCACACCACCACCAGCCCCTGCCGTGAAGAATGGGAACCAATTCGTTGTTTCATTTACCTGTGGGTTTTTTCACCGTTCTCAATGTGAGATAGGTCCTAACCAAGACAACCAGAAGTAGGGTCTACAGATGGGCCACACTAAAAGCTTTTCTTGCTTAGAAAAACACCACTATTGTTTTAGATTCATCATTTTTTGTTAAGGGATAAAAATATTTTGTAGTTTATTTGATCCCATTGTCTTAATAATTTGATAATCTATACATGTTTCTTTTAACTCCATCATTTCAGTTCATATAATGATTGCCAGTTAAAACTGGCATATCCCCCTCTGCTTCTAATGAATAACGGCTTTCAGAATCACATGACCTCTTTAAGCCCCATTGTTCGACATTGTCACATCAAGGGTAACATTTCAAGCATATGAAATTGTGGACACACATTAAACCACAGCATTACTTTGTCCTCTTGAGAAAAAATCCCTGCAATTACAAGTAGAGGGTTTCTCCTTGTGGTGAAGTAGCTTTGCTCATTGGCTTGGGTTGCAACTGAAGTTGCTGCTTTGGCCTGTCCCAGGCAATGTGAGTGGAAAGAGAGAAATACTGTACTATAAAGTATGGTCTAAAGGCACATAGGTTACATATTTCAGTCGTGTAGAAGGTAACCACAATGATGTTAGCTGACAATAGAACCTAAATATCAACGTATTAAAAGGTCACTTTTACTTCATGTAAATGTCTAGAGATAGGAATACCATAACTAAGTGAAGGTTCTGTTCAGCATAGCCCTTAGGACCACAGGCCCCTTGAACTCAAAGTTTTGCCCTCTATAGATATAGTGTCCGAGGTCCAACATGACAATGAAATGTGAATTTTTTGTGTATGGGTGTTTTGCCTGCTTGTATGCCTAATGCTCACAGATGTCCAAAAAAGGCATTAGGGTTCGTGGAACTGGAGATAAAGACATTCATGAGCTGCTGTGTGTGCTGGGAGTTGAACCCAGGCCTTCTGAGAACAACCAGTGCTCTTAACTACGGAGACATCTCTCCAGCCCCTTGAACTCTAGTTGTTAGAGAATGTAAACTAAGATACTTGGCACAAGGAGAGTCCCACTGACCCTTAGGACACTGAGTAATGCTTGTATGACTGCCCAACGATTTGTTTTGAGAACTAGAATGGGATATTGGAGCTGAGTTACTCACTAATCCTATGACAATAAAGACCCCTGGCACCTTGAATAGTAAGCAGAACTCCCTGCGATATAATTACTAAGGCTTCACACCTTCAGCCAATTGGGATGCAGCGTAAGTAGGAGGTGGACAAGGCGGTGGCCGTGATGTTTGAATAGTACAGGAACAAGCAGAACAGTTGTGAAGTGGGCTGAATTCTGTTGATGGAGGTGTATACTTTGCAAGTATCTCAGAGCAGCTTGTCACTGTAAAGCACTCTTGGAAATCACTAACTTGTACTGGTGATTTTTAATCAGTCTAATTTCCTGAATCCAAAAGTTATAACACAGTCACAGGATCTGATTGTAAGGACAGGCAAAATGAGAGGAAACACAGGTTTGCAGGGTGGGTCTCATAGGTCCACATATGTTCATTGAAGGTGGGGGTTGAGAGGGTGTGGGAGGGTGTCCAAGATAAGATTTAAGAGACATTTGAGTCAAAATGTTTGAAAACATTGAACCCTCACCACCTGAACTATATCTTAGTCAGTGAATCCTCTGATAGTGTGCTATAAACTTTCTAACCATAAAAATTTAATTTATTGGTTCCTTTTTCTTTGGACTATTATTTAAGTCCAACCAACACTTATCAGAAAGTTCACTTTGGATAGCATATGCCAAAGAACAGGAAATAAAGTCTGAGGTCTTCAAGGTCTCATCTGATTGATGGAAGTTGGAGTTGATACTTTCCATGTTCTGAGAACATTTTTTTTTTTTCGATGAAAAGGACAAGTTGTGCCTCTCATATCCTGACACTAAGAACAAGATGATTTCTCAGTAAGCATCTTCAGAGAGTAGTGTACACTGCCTTGGGAAGTGAAACTCCAACTGACTCATCATGTGACTTAGAAAGGCTCCAGTTGCAAATGAATGCCAAAGTCAGGCACTTCTCTTGATCAGCTCCAGACTGCTGTGTAAGCCTGCCAGGCCACTTGATCTATACAACCAGAGCTCTGATGTCAGGGGTGTCTGCAGTGGATAAGTGTTACTTAGCATCTTTGGTAAATTCACATGAGAGGTATACTCCTGGGGCTGCACCTTGGAACAAAGCAATTACTTTTACAACACTGAGTTTCCTTCTTAATTGATTTTTAATAAGATTAGTGTATGTGCATGTGTGCATGCCATGGTGCATGTGTAGTGGTCAGAGGACATCTTTCAGAAATTGGTTCTCTCTCTTCTTGGCTCTGGGGATCAAAGTCAGGTCTTTCACCTTGTGCTGTAGGAGCACTAGCTGCTGAGACATATCACAAGCCCACCACAAATTACTTGTTATTTGAATTACAAGCAGCTTCTAGGAGCAGGGGTCAAACTTTCCTGATATCACATGGGAAATTGAAGTCCTGAGTCATATGACTTCAGGACATTCTGCCAACTACCTGATTTTGGAAGTGGTTCCTTGTCCCAGCTGAGCTGCCCTGTGAGAATTCATTCTAAACTATTGTCTTAATTGGAGCCTTGAAAGGGACCTATTAAACTGTGCCCAGACCCACATTGTGAGGTTAAAAAAAAAGTGTGGTTTAGTCTGTTTTGTGGTGGTGGTGGTGGTGTGCTTCTGGTTCTGCTGGTGCTGCTGGTGCTGCTGGTGCTGCAGGTGCTGCTGGTGCTGTTGGTGCTGGTGGTAAGATTTCTACCTAGTGAAATGGTACACTATCTCTAGAAAATGGTTTGACTTTTAATAACGTTAAATACAAGCCAATAATGTGACCTCACAACCCAAAAGAAGAGGCAAACAGGTTATCTGAAAGACTTGTATGAGTATATTCATAACAACTTCATTCCTAATAATTAAAAGTCCTTTTAAAAACCAAATTGTAATACAAGAATGGATGGAGTCACTCCCACACCCGGGGTAGAACAGAGGAGCCCTGCAAAGTCCAGACACCCCAGGAACACTGGCTCCCTGGGGTGGTGCGAATGAACACAAAATGTTCTCTCAAGAAATGGAGCCGGTGGCCCTGAGGAGCTGGGACTTGGAGTGAAATGCATGCGCCATCTGCAGGATGCGGGTGATGGAGGTCCGTCTTGGATGTCAAGCTGAGAAACAGAGGGATTGTGTTCGGTCTAGGGAGGAGAGAACCATTCCCACCATAGCTGCTTTGTGTCGCTGAAAGTGAGACAACCATCACTGCCCTCCCTGCCAGCGGGATTGCATTTCCCTAGAGTCTGCGATGTTACGATGTGATGTTCCGGGGTAGTGACGTTTTCCCCATGCAGGGGTTTGCAACCCTCGTAGGTCTTGAGGCAGAAGGCTAGACAAAAGCTAGACCACACCAGTGGACGATTCTTCAAATAGAAAGGATGGATCTATGGTCTTTTGGGACTTCCCAAAGGCATGGCTTAGCATAATGTCAGTTTCCTTTTTGGAAGCTCTACAATTAAAATAATCTATTAGAGATGGGTTTTTTATTGTTTTTGTTTTTGTTTTTTTTGGTTGTTTTTGTTTTGTTTTTTTGTTTTTGTTACCTCCTCTTAGAAGTGCCATTTAAAAATAAAAAGGAGAGAATGTCAACACTTGCATGACCTTTATCGTTTTCCTCTCAGTGCACAGGGCCTGTGAGAGCAGTTGCATTCACAGAAGAACATTTGCATATTTATGCGGGATTGGTTTCTAAAAAGAACATTACAGCAACAAATAGAACTCAGTTTAAAACCTGCCCCGAAAAGTAAGGAGGAAGAAATTCTGACATTTAATAAAATACAAAGAATACTGCTGTAAATGGAATGAACTCTTGAAACACTCCAAACATGGATAAATCTAAAAAGCTTGCTAAACCACGAAAAACAGCACAAAAGGAACATTATCCATATGAACTCATTTATAAGACACTCTAAGACAGACCAGCACAGCCTATGGTAAAAGAAACCGGACCAGTGGGTGCAGTGAACAGTGGAGGCCAGTATTGCTTTGGAGAAGGCAATAGTGGGCTTGCTTTGTGTTTGAGGTACTGGTCATACAAGTATATGTCTTTGCCCAAACTATTTATTTTTATTATTTTTAGATTTTCTGTGTGTGTGCACGTGCGTGTGCACATGCACATACACACATGCGTGCACAGGCACACTCAGAGGTCAGAGGCATCAGATCCACTTAGAACTGATGAGTGGTTATGAGTCACCTGTGGGGGCTGGAGAGATGGCTCAGCCGTTAAAGGCTAGGCTCACAACCAAACATTTAAGAGTCACTTGGGGGTGCTGAAACTCAAATTCTAGTCTTCTGGAAGAAGAGCAAGTGCTCTTATCACTGAGCCATCTCTCCAGTCCCCCTGTCCAAACCTTTGAACTAGCAAATCTTGCTCCTTACATCCTCAGCATGCTCATGGATTCCTAGTCATCTCCAGCATGTATCAGGATGAGTTTTAACAAGCTGCTGAGTGAGCTCCAATCTGCTGATCAATGAGATGCTGCTCTATTAAGCCATTCAACACAAGCAGCTGCAGAGACATAAAACACAGAACAGCCTGGGGCAGTGGACCTCGAAGTCAAGTCCAAGAGGGATGCCTGGAATCAGCTGAAAGAAAATTACCAAGAAAGTTGAGGGAGGGAGGGAGGGGACACTGCCTAGTCAACAGAGTCATACCACCAATGTATTGTGACTTTCTTTCCTTTGTTAGCATAAAAACTTCATGGAACATGTTGGAACATTGGAACATGGTCTCTGGGATGGTCAATTATATTTGGCTCCAGGATAAACTATGTACCTCTTACCCTTCTTTGAGGTGAGAGTTGTGTTTGTGTTGACAAAGGTGAGAAACAAATCTCAGGTGTCCATCCTTCCCTTGACTCCCACCTTATTTGTGACAGGGTCTCTGTTGTTTTCTACACTGCGCACACAGACTAGCTGACCCTCAGGTTCCTGTGGTTGCTCCTGTCCCCACTTCCCAGTTCTCCAAAAGAGCACTTGGGTTACAGGCACTGGTGCTGTACACATTTGGCTTTTACATGAGTTCTGGAGATTCAAACTCTTGTTCTCCTAAGTGCATGGCAAGCGCTTCTACCCACTGAGCTATCTCACCAGGATTACCACTGCTTTTAATATTTTGTATGTTATTTAGCCTGCTTCTCTGTTGAAACTGTTCATCAGTTCTAAGAGTTTTCTGCCGGTGTGTTTAGTCTTTTATGTATAGGATCGTGTCATCTGCAGATGGGTAATTTGACTTCCTCCTTCCCTACTTGTGTGCGTACCTTCTGTTATCTCTCTTGGCTTATTGCTCTTTCTAGGGCTTTAATAATGTTATATTGAACGCAAATGGAAAGCATAGACTGTACCCTTGTCTTGTTCTGATTTTAGAAGAAGCTTTCTCATTTCCCAACTCAGCACAATGGTGGTTATGGATTTGTCATAGCATTTATTGTGTTGAAGTATATTCCTTCTAATCCTACTATCTTCAAGGCTTTCATCATGAATAACTGTTGAACTTTTTTGGTGGTGTCTGAGCACTGATGGAGATCAAAGGAACATAAGCCTACTTATGTATACTTACTGATTTGCATATGTTGAACCAAATTTGTATCTCTGCAGTAAAACAAACTTAGTCATAGTTCTCTTAGCACTTCCTAATGTGTTCTTGAATTTGATTTGCAAGCATTTTGTTAAGAATTTCCATCTATGCTTATCAGGGAAATTGTGTGTGTGTGTGTGTGTGTGTGTGTGTGTGTGTCTTTGTCTGGTTTGGGTATTGAAGTGATTGTGGCTTCAGAAGAATCTAGCAGTGTTACTTCTCTTTCTGTTTTTAAAGTTCTGTTTACATATATATATCTATATATATATATATATATATATCTATAGTGTGTGTGTGTGTGTGTGTGTGTGTGTGTGAGAGAGAGAGAGAGAGAGAGAGAGAGAGAGAGAGAATGAATAATAGTGTGGGTGCCCATGAAGGCCAGAAGTTATCAACATCAGATCCCTTGAAGCTGGACTTACAGGCAGTTTTGAGCCACCTGACATAGGTGCTGGGACCCAAACTGGGGTCCCCTGGAAGAGCACCAGGTGCTCTTAACTTCTCAGCCATCTCTCCAGCCCTTCTCTTCTATTTTATGGAACAGTTTAAGGAGTGTTAGGTCTTCTTTAAGTATATGGTTGAGAATCCATATCTATTTGTGGCTTCTCTGTCTGTCAGGGATCTATCTCCCTCTTCCTCCTTCAATCTGGTATTATGGACTACAGCTATGTATTGTGTTTCTGTTGGATGCAGTCTTCTATGGTTATCTGTTAAGTCCATGTGCGAGCCACTATGAAAATGCTACAGCGGAAGCCATTACTTTGTATACTAATTTTAAAATCTAAGAGTCAGGTAGTGGTGGCACACCTTTAATCTCAGCACTGGGAGGCAGAGGCAGGCCGATCTCTGTCAGTTCAAGTCCAGCCTGGTCTATATAGTGAGTTCCAGGACAGCCAGGGCTACATAGTGAAAACCTGTTTCAACAAATAAAAATAAACATAAATAAATAAAAACTAAGAAGAAAACAAATTGCCCTTCTGATCACCATAGGAACACCATAGCACACAAATCAATGTAGTAAAAATGTTAAGCATTTGCTGTGGTTGTGCAAGAAACGTGGAAAATTACATGTATTCTGCATGAAAATCACAGTGAAAACCAAAGTCTTACTGGACATCCAGTTAGCTCTTGCCTTCTTTTTTCTTTTAATTATCTTTTCCTTCTAATATTAAAGATGCCATTTCCCACCCCCACTTTCTTCTCAGAGGAAGACACCATATTCTTCCTCTAGGTCACTAAGACCCATGTATCACTAAGAGTTGTTTTTCCAGAGCTGGGGAGATGGCTCCATAGTTAAGTGTACTCATTGCTCTTGTAGAGGACCTGGGTTTCACCCCCCAGCACCTATAGGCAGCTTACAATCATACACACACACACACACACACACATACACACACACACACACACACTCAAAACTAAAATCTTTTTAAATGCTTTTTAACACCAATAGAACTAGGTTAGTGATATAACAGAAGGCTTACTCTGACCGTGTACTACGGGACACATGTTAATAAGGGAAATTAGCATTCTGAATCAAAGGTTTATGTAGTGGTTTCAAATTTCAACCCTCAAATCATCCTGTGCAAAAATTAGTTACTGTTTTTCTCTATATTCTTTTTCTATTTTACAGACTTAATCCCCTGACAACAAGTTAAATTTAATCAACATACATCAGAGAGATATATTTGATTCGTGAGATATCAATACTGGGATATGGGGCACCTGGTCTCCAAGCGTCCGTCTTCACCTCAGCTGTCATTCGGTCATCGTCTTCTTATTTAGTACTTACTGATTTGCCACAGAATCATCGGCATGGCTTCAGGCCACGCTGTGACATGCAGGACTCTGTAAGCTGTCACAGACTCATGTCCGCCACCCAACATTCTTCACTGAGGTGTGTGAAGGGTCTTAGGTTGAGAGCTCAGTGGGCACACTGAGGCAGACTGGCCTCAGAGATTTATTAGACAATTAAGTCCATGGACAGACAGACAGGCAACAGCAGCATGAGGGGGACCCTGGTGAGAGTTGACATCCATGAGGCAGAGGAGGGGACCTTCTTGTAAGGTTCAGAGGAAAGGGGCAGTTGCACATAGTCAGGCCACGTCTGAGTCCGGGGCAGCAGAGACAAGGGAAGGAATGCTGGAGTAGGAATCTGTAAGTCCCAGGATGTGGAGAGGATCATATTTGTTAAAGTGTGCCTATCCTGTGGATGGGAGATGTGACATCAACAGTACCCCTCTGATGTGGCAGGAGCCTGGCAACCTGACATGTACTTCCATGGGAGAAACAAGAGTGACACCTGCCATTCTCCTAGACTCCAGGTGCCTGGGAAATCTATTTCCAGATTTCTAGTAGAATGTCTCTCCTTGCTGCAGCAAGGATCCCAGAATCAACCTTAAGAATGTGAATAGAGGCCGGGCAGTGGTGGCGCATGCCTTTAAGCCCAGCACTCAGGAGGCAGAGAAAGGTGGATTTCTGAGTTCAAGGCTAGCCTGGTCTACAGAGTTGAGTTCCAGGACAGCCAGGACTACACAGAGAAAACCTGTCTTGAAAAACCAAAAAAAAAAAAAAAAAAAAAAAAGAATGTGAATAGAGAAGGCTGCAGGTGGGCATAACTTAAACAGTGTCTGGCCTGGGAGTGAACCTTTCCTTCCAGCAGCTCTGGTGCCCAGGGAGTCTGCTTCAGGTTGACAGACAAGCTCTTGGTATGGTTTGTCCACAACTGGGAGGCTCGAGAGAAAAGGGGAAGCCAACTTCAGGGAAATGTGGCCTGATTAAACCCTATCTCAGAATTCAAGAATCTGGCATCTCCTTGAGTTCCAGCTTGAGAACATTCTAGATTCTAGATGGCCTCTCCACCCAAGTTCCACAAACAGCTGCTATTTCTGTCATGTTCTTTTCCCCATGGGACATTCTGAGTGTCCCTCTCAGCAGCTTGTACGTTTGCTCCTCACTTCTGTCAGCTAGCCCTTCTCTTCCCCTCTGAAGGCAAGAATCTTCTCATTGGCTCAGATTACAATAGATCCTGCGTGACTCTGCTGAGTCCTCCTCAGGGTTTATGAGGAAAAGAGATAATTACCAAGATGCTGCTCACATGTGAGCTGAAGTTAGACATCATCACACAAAGGCTTCTAAAGCCACAGAAGTTTGCGAAAGTCATTTTCCATTACAAGGATCATTTCTGAGTCATTTCTCTCATAGGAAAGGTAATTTTTCTTTCGTAGTTAAAGTTTTTACCTTAAGCAAGTAAAATATAGGTTTACCTTCTTGTTTACAGCCATCAAATGATGACTTTATCATAGGATGTGAAGTATAATTACAGAATACACTGGAGTGGGGCTAGAGCTATACCTCAGTGATAGAGACTTGCCAAACAGAGATAAAGCCCTAGGCTCATTCTGCAGTGCTAGAGAAAGTAAAAATGAGTGGAAAACGATGTTCAATTGTGGAATAACTTATGCACGAGTTAGCTCATTTCTTTTACTTCTCTTTATGAAAACAATAAAAAATTGACAATCATTTCCTTTTCTTATCCCCAGGTGTATGTATGGGGCAGGGGACAAAACCAGACCCACCCACTTTCTCCCCAGGCATCGAAGGGTCTTTTTAGGAAACAAATTCCAGGGACTGTGGTTAAGAGCACTCTTCCAGAGAACCTGGGTTTGATTCTCAGCACCCACAGAGGACCCAATGCACTCTCTGGCCTCTGGGGGGATTCATATAAATAGTACACGGACATACACACATACACACAGGGAAAATATCCATGCACACAAAAATAAAAAAATAAATCTTTAAAAGAAAAGAAACTCTCAATGTTAAAGTGAAAAGTTAAATAGTAAAATATGGGGGTGGTTAGAAGACTGCCCCAAGGGATGGGCTCCCCCCCCGTGTGTATGTGTGTGTGTGTCTCTCTGTATCTGTCTCTCTCTGTGTGTATGTGTCTTTGTGTGTCTCTCTCTGTATGTGTCTCTGTCTGTGTCTCTCTGTGTCTGTCTATCTCTCTGTCTCTCTCTCTGTCTCTGTGTGTGTCTCTGTCTCTCTCCCTGCCTAGCCCACCCCCCACAGTCCTTATACTTGCTGGGTGAATGCTCCATCACTGAGCTCTATTCCTCAGCCTGATACAGAGTTTTAAAGACTTTTGGGGTTCTAAGCATGGTGGCACTGCCTGTAATCCTGGCACTCAGGAGAGAAACAAGAGAATGGCTAGTTGAAGGCCAGCCTGAACTACATAGCAAGTCTTTGCCTCTAAAACAGGGAAACGAAAACCAAGTGTGGAATTCAAGAAGAAAGAGTACCAAGCCCCCTTTTGCCATTTACACTATATGTACAGGTTGTGATGGTGTGTCTCTATCCGTCTGTATCCATCCTACGGTCTATCTGTCTGTCTTCCTCTCCCTCTCTGCCCCCTCTGTGTGTGTGTTACCCATGTATCTATTTTGGGTGAGTCAGAGAGGAGGAGAGACTGAGGTCAATGAACAAGTGGAGTCAGACGCCCACTCCAGCAGCTGTCTAATATCTGCATGTCACACAGGAGGGGAAATATGTCCAGCTGTCATACATGTCACAACTATGAAACAGCTATTGAAAGTACAGGGAGTTACAGAACTACCTTAGTACTCACCAGCAGGCACAGCCTGTGCTAAAAACTCTTCTGCATTTATTCTTGCTCATTTATTCATCTAAGAAATATTTACCAAATTCCTATCCTTCGGGTACTCAGGATCCAGAAGGAATGTGTGTGTGTGTGTGTGTGTGTGTGTGTGCGCGTGCGTGTCAGTGTGTGTGTGTGTGTACGTCTGTGTGTCTGTGTCTTGCCAGGAATCAAAGGCATGAGCTAAGGAATGGTTGATCACTGAGCTACATTCCCAGCCCCCAAAGGAACCTACATCTATGAAGACTATAAGCAAATAGGGCAGGCAGACTTACATGATAATTACTCAAATTGATCATTATAAACAGTGAAGGAATGTCTACTGAACTAGGAAAGGCATAATCTGGGAGTGTACTACTTGGAAAGCTCAGCAAAAAAACCACTTTGCCACCAAGCCTGGTGTCCTGGTTCCAATCTCTGGGGCCCACATAGCAGAGGGAAAGAAACAACTCCAGCAAATTGCCCTCTGACCTCCACATGCATGCCATGGAACACATGGACACACACACACACACACACACACATCTAAATAAGCGAAAAGTTTGAAAATATCCGTAAGAGATGGGGACCTCGTCAGGTTTGGAATCAGTCCATCCTATAGAGATGAGGTCTCCTTTGAACCATAGCGGTAGCAAAACTGATTCTAGGATGAGGGATAGAATCCTTGGATATGAGATGTCAGCCTCAAATACTTGAGACCCCCTGGATGAAGAAACCTTGGATTGATGTCAATGTCCATTCTGGAAGCTTTTATAGTCTAAGTTGGGGAGCAACTGCTGCTGCTGGCAGGGGGTCAGTGAGTGGCTCTAGAAATTAGTCACACAGCAAAGCTTGTACCAACCTCCAGCTGAATCCAAGAGGTGAGAGTTCAGAATTATGGTGAGTGAAATTACAGACTGCTTACCAGTTCTGGCAGGTCACCGAAACCCGCAAAAGTCTATGCAAAGGTAGTGGAGGACTCCACTGGGGTATCCTCCTATGTTCATGAGATGATAATGAGCTTCCTCTTCCCATGAGAGGATTAGTTGATGGTATGTGTAACTTGGGCCACAGCTAAATGATGAAATCAGAGCAAATAACTCCTGTCCCTATTTAGGGCTTGAATGTTGGCAGTTTAAGCAGTAAACCTTGTGTTAGAAGTACAGGACCTATAGATAAGTGTTTTCTTTGTGCTGACAAAGAACTTTTTTGTGTGTAGTTTAGATGTGCTAGTCGGGCCTCTGTAGTTTTTACCCCCAGTGAGGCTCAGGAGTTGGAAGGTAATGTAAGTTTTTGACAGAAATGAGACCTGGTATCAAAACAAAAACAAAAACAAAACAAAACAAAACAAAAACAGATTTAAATAGAGGCAAGTGGCTAGAGCAGTCTGCTCTCCAAGAAGCGGAAGAAACAGGTCTTTGGATGCTTCTACACTAAGACAGAAGTTGACATACTAGAACTACAATTCTCCTGGACACTGAGGAGGAAGGGTAGCTAGTCTGATCCCAGCACAGGCTTCGAAGTGACCTCAAGGCCAGGTTGTGGCTACATAGTGGGACCATTTCCAAAAGAAAAATATTCTAATTTTCCATAACCTACTCATTAGTTTTTATCGAATTAAACTCCTTAACACCGGACATTTTGAAAAGAAATCTATTTAGTGGGTGTTTGGATCAAACCCAACACTGAGAAAAGAGACCACTGTTTTTCAAACTTCCTGTTTTCGGGCAGCAGACCTTCAACCTGACCTTCCATCTGCACCTGTTATTAGGCAGGAGCTGCACAGGGTAAGAGTGGGTTCCAAAGCATCGTATACACAGTTGAGATGGGAACCTCCACAGCCCCATTCTTGCTGTACCCTAGGTGTGTCCACCATGACACACTGCTTCCTTTTGATCCTCCTGCCCTAGGGCTACCTCCTTCCACGCAGGGGAACTACTCAACTTAGGGAAGCAAGGTTTAAGTGACCAAAGACAAAAGTCCCTCTCCCTTACTTTAAACCAAGCATCAACTCATCTTTAGGGTGTCTCTTTCTCAAGGAAGTTAAACAAGCTAGTTTTCACTTTTCCAGACTTTATAATTAGGTCATCATGGTTGTCCAACAAAAACATCTACAGGAGAAAAAAATTCAGTTTTGTAGTTTTGTGTTTGCTTTTTAGATTACAAGTGGGTCCAAGTGCATTCAGGATGGCATGGCTGTAGACTGCTTTTACTACCACAGATCTGTTATTTAGAATAAATCTTAATAGAATAGCGAAGATATCACATGCTATACTGGCTTTTAACTTGAAGAATACTTGCGGTGTTTTCCTAAATCTTCAAGTCTAAATGATAATCATAAAAATTATGTATATTATAGTATTTTGTCTGCTTATATGTGTCTGTGTACCATGTGAGTGCCTGGTGCCCTAGAAATCAGAAGAGGGTGTCTGGTCCCTTGGAATTGGAGTTACAGGTGGTTGAGGGACACCATGTGGGTGCTGGGAACCAAACCTGACCCATCTCAAAGAGTAGCCAGCCTTTGTAGTGGCTGAGGCATCTCTCCAGCTCATATGGAAATTTTCTTTTTGCTTATTTTTTATTTCTATTTTGTTTATTTTTTGAGACAGTCACTGTATAGCCTTAGCTAGCCTCTAGATCAGTGGCTCCTAAGCTGCAAACTTAAGTGTGTTTTTTTAAAAAATTTATTTATGTATGAGTACACTGTTGTTGTTTTCAGACACACCAGAAGAGGTCATCAGATCCCATTGCAGATGGTTGTGAGCCACCATGTGGTTGCTGGGAATTGAACTCACAACCTCTGGAAGAGTAGTCAGTGCTCTTAACCACTGAACCATCTCCCCAGCCCAAGCTGTGAACTTTTAATACAGTTAGTTCTTCATTTTGTGGTGATCCCAACCATAATAAAACCATTTTAAAAATTAAAGAGGGATTCTCAAAGAATAAATAAAAATATTATATATATATATATATATATATATATATATATAGAGAGAGAGAGAGAGAGAGAGAGAGAGAGAGAGAGACAGAGACAGAGACAGAGACAGAGACAGAGAGACAGAGAGACATACCAGGGCTGGGGAGGGAGGAGACTGAATCAGAAACTTCAAGCATACTACATAGTTTTTGTCAACTTGACACAGCCAGAGTCATTGAAAAGAGAACTGAGAAAATGTCTCCATCAGATTGGTCTGTAGGCTAGACTGTTGGGATTTCCTTGATGGATAGTTAATATTGGGGGTGGTATGCTAGGGATGCTGCCATCCTGGGCAGGTGTCCTGGATAAGCCATGGGGAGCAAGCCAGTAAGTAGCATCCTTCCATGGCCTCTGCTTCAGTTCCAGTCCCCAGGTTCATGCCTTGAGTTCCTGCCCTGGCCTCCCTCCATAAACTGTGATTTGAGATACATAAATCAAAGTAAGCTCTCTCCTCCCAAGTTGCTTTTAGTCATCGTGTTCATCCCAGCAGTAGAAATCTAACCAAGATACCAAGATAGTCTGTGTTTTAACAAAACAAACTTTCCAAGTAGTTCTAACTTGCTGGCCTAAATAAATCCTAAATCATAGCATTCATGGACTACAAGACTAAATAGCCTCACAATATTAGTTATCTCAAATGTCTATTGATAGATGAATGAATAAACAAAATATGGTAATTCATACGATGGAATATTATTCACATGGGTACACATTGATAAGACTGTTAAGTGCAATGAGCCAGACATAAAAAGACAAATAATGTATGATTGCCCTCAAATGAGGTGCTGAGAATAGTCACATTCATACACAGAGAAAGTGATGGAAGTGTGAAGTGGTTCAGCAGCTTAAGACACCTGCTGCCAAGCCTGACGATCCAAGTTCCATCCCTTGGTCCCACAGAGTAAAAGCAAAGAGCTGCCTCCCACAAGTGGTCCTCTGCGGCACATGCACCTCCATGTCTACACACAAATAAACATGCACACCTACAGGCCTACACACAATAAATTTATTTATTATCAGTTTTATTTTATTATTAATCTAAAAAGAAAAGGAAGTGGTTGCCAGTGCCTGGGGAAAACAGAGAATAGAGGGAGGTTGTTAAATAGACTCAGGCTCTCTGGTTTTCAGGAGAAAAGGTTTATAAGACCTGGTTGTGTAATAGGAGTGTACTGCAGAGCACCAAAATGTACACTTGAATGCTGAAATGGTCAGTTTTAAGTTTTGCATATTTTACAATTAAATTTAATGTAAAGAGTATCAGTAAAAAAAAAAAAAAAAAAATTACAGCTGGGCAGTGGTGGCGCATGCCTTTAATCCCAGCACTTGGGAGGCAGAGGCGGGTGGATTTCTGAGTTCGAGACCAGCCTGGTCTACAGAGTGAGTTCCAGGACAGCCAGGGCTGCACAGAGAAACCCTGTCTCGAAAAACAAACAAAAAAAAAGTATCAGTAAATTTTACTGTATGGGTTCTATTGGATATTGATTCAAATATACAGACTTATATAAACTTTAAAACTTTAAAAAGGAACTGAAGCCAGTTGCAAATTTCAGGAAAAAAAATTGAGGGTAGTTGCATACTTAATGATATTAAATTATTACTGCCTGGCTTTTAGTTCTTATTTTAAGGATTTATTTTATTACTTATTTATGTGTTATGTGTGAGTCTGTGTGTGTGTGGCTGCTCACACAGGCTGGAGGAAGCTGTTGGATCCTATGGAGTTGGGGCACTGACATCTAAACTTTGATCCTTTGGAAGAATGGCCAGTGCTCATAACCACCAAGCCATCTCTCCAGCCCTTGTCTAATTTTTTGGTGTAGCATAGTGTTGTTTTGTTTAAAACTTAGCTTTTATAGATGAATACAAGGATAAAAAATGCTTAATGAATAGAGCTGGGTTTACCGTCCTCAGTGGATGGGACATAGATAAAGCTGGTTAGGAGTTGACAGTAGCTGACGCTGGTTTATGGGTGTGTTTGAGTTTCTTTTTCCTCAACACACCCAATACATATATGTATTATGTACATATTACTATATGTACTACACAGCCCACATAATAAAATGAATTAATAGATAAATCTTGATTATCATTATACTAGGCTTACAAGTGGGAATAACAGAGAACCGTGTGTGTGTATATGTGCATGTGTGTGCGTATATATATATTCATATGTAATTCAGATATACAATACTATTTTGCTTGAATAGGTGGCATTTGACTTCTAAAAATTTTTATTTTTATGTGTAGAAATGTTTTGATTGCATGTATGTCTATGTACCACATGCATGCTTGATGCCAGCAGAGATCAGAAGAGGGTGTTGGATCCACTGCAACTGGAGTTACAGATAGTTGGGAGCTGCCAGTTGGGTGCTGGGATTTGAACCAGGGTTCTCTAGAAGAGCAGCCAGTGCTCTTAACCAGAGCCATCTCTCCAGCTCCCGACTTTTATCTTTCCTGTTAGCTACACAAAGAGCAGAGACACTCCTTTGATGTCTATTTATTCTTAGCTCACAATGACATGCTTGCTGGGTGGCAGTTGATGTTTATCTTTAATATTAAATATTCAAATAGCAAAGACACTACATTATGTCAATTTATTCTCAGCTCACAATGGCTGCTTGCTTTCAACCTTGTCTTGTAAATCTGTTTCCTTCTGTCAAACACCATGGAAATAAATACCTACTTGCACTTCAATTGCTCATAAGCCAGAGTAAATAGCCGTGTACCCCATGGCACCATCAGTTCCTGTACCTAGTCCAGAAATAACATTGGGAAATGGGTCGCTAATGCACATGTCTGTCTGCTGAAAGATATCCTGTAAGTCACAAGGTGTCAAAAACCTGTGGTCTGATTATTGCTCTGCAAACAGGACAGCAGTGGAGACACGGAGGCTGAGTGTAAGGTTAAATTTATCCATGAAGGAAACAGCCAGGCAATGTTTATGAGCTGGTAGGAAACTGAAGAGTGAGCCCATCATCAAGCTGCTTCAAACTATTGTCCCAGAGCTGTTGCTGAAGAACAATTAGCTGTTTCCTGCCATTTATTTCTAACCTTCAATCGTACAGTTTGAAGTAGGGCATCGTGGGGGATAATTGGTTCTTTTGGTTTTTTGTTTTCCAAGACAGG
>JADRCH010000013.1:15320724-15339707 GCA_019843965.1 Rhynchomys soricoides
ACAGTGGTGCTGAGTTCAAGTCATGGTGTGGAATCAAAGTAGCTGAGGTCAGCTGACAATCCCTCAACCCACTGGGGCTCCGTGCTCTTCATTCTGCGTGGAGACGCTTCTGGCAGAGAGTCTTTAAGGTGGCTTCCAATTCTAGGATCTTTTAAACTCGCTCATGAGTGTAAGAACTGGTATGACTTAATATGACTGGAGATACACAGATATTCCAGAAGCCAACATCCTTCGGCACAGATTTATTTTGTCCTCTTTTTCACTGACTTTAAATTTAAAACACTAGCAGCCAGTACAAGACATGATCAAGAGTAAGAGACGGGACGAGGGAAGCATGCCAGCATCTTCTTTTTCACCAACAAAAATGGAGCGCTTTCTATAATTTTTTTTTAAATGCCCAAATGAATTAGCCTGGTTAAATGTCAACTAAAATCTCTCAAGAATTTTGAGCAGCTGAGTTTGTGAAGCTCATCAAGTTTTTCTTAACTGAATACAGAGAATGGTCTCATTTGATGTCGGCACCACAGCATTTGGGGAAGACGTCAGTAGTCTTAGGACTTTGAACTTGTCGTCAGACTACCCCAAACATCAACTCTGAGAAGTCTCAGGCTCAATTTCCTTTGTATGAAGTGGGGGTACGTGCCTCTCCAACAAGGTCATTGTGAAGATGCTTAAAAAACGAAACAAAACAGAATAACAACACAAAAAACTTTTATATAACAGGAAAGCTAACTGCTGTGGTGTTTGCTACTGCTACTGGGGGGGGGGGTGAGGCAGGGGAACAAAGAGTTTTCAGCTATATGACAAGTTTGAGGCCAGCCTGGGCTATATGAGACCTCATTTCATAAATAAAATAGGTAAACAAATGGCTGGAAGGTGGGGAAAGAAAGAACTCAGGGGTTGAAACAGACTTAAGAATGTATGGCAGTCAAAGTGGGTAAAACGAGACAACCAGATATGAATCCCAGTTAACAAAAACCAACTATCAAAAGTCAGTTTTTAAGCCAAATGAAGAATACTGGCTAAAGATTTTAGTATGAATTAGCTAATTTTTATTGCATAGTTTTTGAAGATAGGAATAATATCATTGTGATTTTGTTTTAAAAAGCTTATGTATGGCAGTCCATATGGGTGAAATGATATTTTAGAATAATGAAGCAGATGCATAAGGAAGTCTTCATAAAATGAGAAACAGCAGAATATTAACTCATAAAGGTAAGCAAGTTAATGAGAACTCTGTAATTGTGTTTTCTTTTGTGCCTATGTTTGAATATTTTTCCAACAAAAAGAAACAAGTACCTTTATCTTTAAAAAGCAAAAAGGAAGTGATTAGTAGGTAAAAGAAGCTTTCTTTTTCACTGCTTCTGCTGTGTGCTCTGCCTTGCCTTGAATTCAGCTGATAGAACGCTGTGTAGTCAGAACCTTTTGCTCAAGTTCTCTAATTCCTGGCAGTGATGGGGGTGAGAAGTCAGGAGCCTGCATTGCCCAGGGACATTAGTGATATTGAAAACTGGTTTTCTAAATCCTTGCCAAGAGATCAGAAACTTGTAACAGTCTTTGCAGGAAGCTAAAGACTTCTGTAGAACACTCCCAGAGAAACAACTTTTTATTTCTGAATACTGATGCTTTGAGAGATATCAGGCCATCGGGTCATAACGGCTCCAGCTACTGTTTCAAGTGGACTATGCTGATGAAATCCCCAACGTGAAGCCGGGGAAGTTCATGCTTATTATCAGGTATCTTTATATGAACCTGGTGGTGATTTTATATCTGACCTCTATCTGTGATTTTCTTTTTTTTTTTTTCCAGTTCTGGTTTAAATTCTCTTTGCTTGCAATGCCTTTCCCTTTGTGATTAACCAGAGCTGGCATTCCCCGTCCTTGACCCAACTCCCTGTGCCTAGAGTTTAGGAAAGGTCTTAAAAGATTGTGTGTGTGTGTGTGTGTGTGTGTGTGTCTATGTTCCGAAATGAGCAGGCATAGTATCGAAATCAGTAGTATGTCAGTCTACCAACACCAAGTAGCCCACCAACATATAACATAATAAATGCTGATTCCATCTTACAGAAAGGTGATCTCCAGCAGTCTCAATAGTACACATCTCTTCTTGCACTGGAAGCAATTACCCACAAAGGCAGCTAAGCTTATTGCTCTTGTTTCAAGAGAGGATTTGTAAACTCCTTCAAGGCAGAGCTTATGCTTGTGATCTGCACACATGGGTGCTCATTGCATGTTACTTATTGACCACCCAAAGACTGGATTTTCTGGGTCAGCTGGTAGAGAATATTTTACTCTAGTAAGCAATGGTTTTGAAAAAGGTTAGTATCTGGGCTGGAGAGATGGCTCAGTGGTTTGGATCTCTTGCCACTCTTGCAGTGGATCCAGGTTTAGTTCTCAGCACCCATGTGGTGGCTCACAACCATCAATAACTGGGTTCCAACCCTCTCTTCTGGATTACACAGGCACCAGACATCCATTCAGTGCATATACATACATGCAGACAAATACATATACACATACACACAAAATAGTACCTGATACACATGACATAATAAAATTATTTCTCGGGATGGATAAATGAGAAAAGGCTCTCCACTGAGTCTGCACTATGTATAGCCAATTAACATGCTAAATGTTCTGGATTTCAAGCGAGCCAGCCTTCTCACAGAATGCCTTCTCTGGGAGGACCTTCACTTGTGAACTGGCCTGACCCTCAATGCACTCTGCCATTTTTTTCCCCTCCAAGGTGATTCAAACTACCACATTCAAGAAATCCCACATGAGAAGGAATGCAAACTTCAAACATTGAAATTAGTAGCAGATTTCTTCTACTGTGTGCACTAAAAACAGAACGTTGGTCTTGCTTAATATGGCAACATAACTAGTGCCAAGTCTGAGGTGTATGTGGCCATTCCAACCCCTAAATAAATTCTAAGACCAAAAGGAAACAAAAAAGCCCCAGAAGAAGGTTTAATTTGCAACAGCCTCTGAAGTCTACACAAGGAAGCCTGTCTCAACGCACTCTGCCACCCCACCCTGCAACACTGACACAGAGGTCTCACAGCCCGCACTGGCTTCAAACTTACTAGGTAGCCAAGGATGACCTTGAACTTCTGATCCTCATATCTCTACAACCTTCGTGCTGAGATTACAGCGTGATACCACACCTGGTTTATGAGGTACTAGGGATTGAACCTAGGACTTCCTGAATGCTAGTCAAGCACTCTATCAACTGAGCTACACACCCCTTTCCACATGAAGCCAATTTCTTAAAAGGAGACTACACAGGACCATGTTAAGTAATTGAGCAAAACTCAGTAGGCAAATATTAAGTACTTATTATGTGCCAGCTGTTGTTCTCTGAGGTGAGAACAAGAATAAAGTTTCAGGTTTCGTTTAAAGTCGCATTTTACTCAAGGAGACATGCAATAAGCAAATAAGACAATGTGTGTGCAATATTTCAGGTGGTGGTCAGTATAACAGAGAAAAAGGACATAGTATGATCACGACTAGGAAGGCCTCAGGAGATTTAGTGAAGACCATAGCCACTACCTCAAGAACACCTGGGCATGAGCCTCATCAGACTCACAGTGCAGCAAGATGGCAAAATAGCTTGGTTTGGGTTGTTGAATGGCGGCCTGTGTGAAGAGGGGGAGAAAGCAAGAGTTCTATGATGTCCTTTGCTCTAGTGGACACAAGCTATGTCTGCCATGTAATCTACGGAGAGACCAAAGTCCTAGGACACCCACTCCCCGATGAGAAATCAAGGGAGTTGGGGTAAGCTTGTCTTCACACTCTTAGCTTGCCTGGTCTTTGAGTTTGCACTACCTACTTCAGAAATTTGAGGAATGAATAAGTGCATACAGTTTGCATCAGGACCTGAATCCAGGGTCTTACTCGTATTCTACCACAGAACCACACCCTTAAGACTGTTCTAGGAAGCTTGAGACAAGGCCAAGTCCTGGTGCTCATTTTTGCCCATCCTCTAACTTGAAGCTGTCTTTGTGGTCTGGCCAAGGTCTGGCAAAGTAAGAACATTGTGAAAATAGAATTTTCCACTGTTGCCAGTGGAAGGGGGAGTCTGTTTAGAAAAGGTGATCAGAGGAGGGATGTGGTGACACATGCCTATAATCTCAAAACCAGAGAGGTAGAGGCAAGATTTCTGTGAGTTCTGGGTTATCCCCAAAATCCCAGGATAGTCTGAGCTATATATTAGACCCTGTGTCTTAGTTAGGATTTTACTGCTGTGAACAGACACTATGACCAAGGCAAGTCTTATAAGGACAACATTTAATTGGGGCTGGCTTACAGGTTCAGAGATTTAATCCACAATCATCAAGGCAGGAACATGGCAGCATCCAGGCAGGCTTGGTGCAGGAGGAGCTGAGAGTTCAACATTTTGTTCCAAAGGCAAACAGGAGAAGACTGGCTCCCATGTCATTAGGAGGAGGGTCTCATTGCCCACCCCCACAGAGACACACTTCTTCCAACAAGGCCACACCTTCTAGAAATGCCACTCCCTGGGCCAAGCATATTCAAATCATCACATTCTGTCTCAAAATAATAGTGGAAGAATAGAGGAAAAGTTTATCACATGAGTTTACCATGGAGGCTCTGAGGCAGGAATGGTCTTGGTATGTTCAAAAGCAAGTGAGGCAGCCATGTGATGGTGAGAAGGACAGCAGATGGTGCAAGAAAGGCTTCAGGAGGTGGCAGATTAAATATGGTTCTATCTTAAATGCTAGAAGGAATTTGGCCTTTATGTTCAACAAAAATACTGGGATTTGATCAAAGGAGTGGCGTGGCATTGTTTCCATCCGGGAAGGTTCACCAGTGGAATCCTGCACTGATCTTAGCAAGAAAAGATGGATGGCAGCCTTGGTGTTGTCTTGGACATCTGCAGTCTGAAGGTAGAGTGCATTGGACTAGCTGATGAGACAGATGTGAGGCCTATGAAAAACCATCGTGATAAGCAGTATTTTTAGTCAGATCAATGGAAAAGGGAGTTGAAGAAATCCCAGGAAAGCTAGTGGGGTGGGGGGTGGGGTTGGAATAAATTTGGCATGCCAAGCCAGATAAAGCCTATTAGGCAAGCAAGATGAGATTTGAAGAGATCATAGCCTATGCTCTGTAGGGGGTTAAATGAGGTGGTATCTCAATTGCAGCTACTTGAAGGCACACATTGATTAGGCCTTAACTCCAAGGTAATGGGGAACATATTTATTCGTTGGTCTTAGTGTTTATGACTGTGAACCTAATACTACTTGGGAACTGATGTAGACTCCTGTCTTATTTACATCAACCACTCCAAATAATAAGGTTTACAACAAAGGTAGTTTCACAGTGAAATTGTTACAGATTTTAAAATTTTATTCAATTTGGGGTGTTTTGTTGTTGTTTTTACTTTTGAGACTGAGTTTCACTATATAGCTCTGGCTAGCCTGGAACTTACCACGTAGACCACCCTGGCCTTGAACTCACAGAGATCCATCTGTCTTTGCCTCCTGAGTACTGGAATTAAAGGTATATGCCATTGTGCCCAACTTATAACAGACTTTTAAAAACAAACTATCCCCAAAGACTTATATGTGAATGTTCACAATAACTTTATTCATACAAGGCTGCTCCAAATTGGAACAACCATGACTCTGTGATATAGTTATGACAAGGAAATCGTGGTACACACAAAGGCGGAATACTCAGCACCTGAAAAGGCACCACTCCACATGATTGTCAAAAGCATTGGGTGGAAAAGGGACCAGGAAAAAAGATCACATGGTACATGTGCCTGTACGACTC
Source organism: Rhynchomys soricoides (assembly GCA_019843965.1). Taxonomy (NCBI): domain Eukaryota; kingdom Metazoa; phylum Chordata; class Mammalia; order Rodentia; family Muridae; genus Rhynchomys; species Rhynchomys soricoides. The sequence goes on from JADRCH010000013.1 coordinate 15,326,523, forward strand.
CAGTCTAACAGAACTCAGGAACAGCCTGACATGTACTGTGGCTATAAAAACCACAAAGTCGCTGCAGCAGAAGAGGGGATAGAGTAGAAATGGGAACAAGGGAATTTTCTGGAATGATGAAAACGTTCTGACAGTTAACGTGGATTATGAAACTGCCGAAATTTTATTGAATACTTATGATGTGCTTTTATTGCATACAAATTACATCAAAATACACAAAATATGTGAACCCTGATGAAAATGGTCTATGTTGAAATGCTAGGCTAAAAATAACTTGTCTAAATTAGGAACAAACTCAGTGTTGAGTTTCCCATCCACCAAAGCAAAAGGGGAAGAAATAATCTAGCTACATAAACTGTTAATCTAGCATGCCTAGGCAAAAACTGTCACTTCAGATAAGAAGTTCAGTTCTTCAGTTCAGAAAAACTGTCAGTTCAGATAGTTAAGAGTATTGGAGAAGAAACACGCACTTTTGTAAGTTGAAGGAACGTTTTTGGCTCGTGTTTATCTATCAATCTTCAACACAAGGGGAGAATATCACACCATTGTTCAATGAAGGCCTTCCTTTGAGGACTGAAGACAGGGATTTAAGACAGAGGGTTTTTGGAGTACAGCTAGCTGCAGAGAGCATCTAGATCCATCCCTATGGCCTAGGAGTCTCAGATTTCACAGGCTCCCTCCCCTCTCTGGAGGTCTCAGAGTTTGTGATAGGAGTTGAGAATTTGGTAATTAGGGGTTCAAGTGTAATGTTCTCTGGAATTGATTAAAGCTAGGTAACTGAGTTATAGCTCCTGAACTTGCACTTTGCTAATTACAGGTGTTAAGGACTGTCCTAAAAGCTTGCCATATTTATACCCAAGTGGGAAAACATGTCTCCTTCTACTTACTGGGCTTAATGGATACCTTTCTCCCTGGCATTCTGAAAGCTCTTCTGGATCTCTCAAAAGCTCTGCAGCAGACACATACAGAAGATTAAGATGGGGCTGACATTGGGCAGCAGGACTCCTCAGTGTTCAAGCTCTTGAAATTACTGGGCTTTGCAACATCAATACCCTTTTGACTGACTATGGAAGACCATGACTCCACATATCACTTTTGTGAACCACGGAGACATAAGTTTGAAACATCTGCAGACAGGTATTCTCAGCAATCCACAGCTGCCAGAGGAAAACCTTTAAGAGGTCCGCAGTGAACATTTTAATTTGAACAAGACTTAAGTCGTTGTGTCATAAACCTGGGGGATGAACAAGAGAAATCCTTGCCAGCGGAGTTGACCCACAAGATGGAGTTCGTTTGTTCATTTGAGAAACACTGAATTGCTTCACAGCAGAGCTATGATGGGCAATTTTGGCAGGGCACGAGTCTGCTTTACATGACTCCGTACTTTTAAGATTGTTTCCCAGGGTTAGTGGAAAGGTTCTGCTGGTAAAGGAAGCCTCTGTGGGTAAAGGTGCATGCTCCCAGGCCTAGTAACCTGCGTGTTTGATCCCCAGGACCCACATGGTGAAAGGGGAGCACTCTAATAAGTCGTTCTCCGATCTTAAAACACCTGTAAGTAATCTAAAATAATAATAATAAAAAATGTAACTGCCAAAACAACTTTAGTCTTAGCAACATCCATGGCATGTACTTCACTGAGTAGGATAGCGCTTTATTTCTGCCTTCAATGTTAAGACCCACTGTGTGCCAAATATTGGAAGCACTGTGGTCAGAAAGCTCTGCTTATGGTCTAATGAACACAGACATAGGTTAGAAGATAACCAGGGTGGTATCTGTGTATCTGGAGGATGAAGACTTGCCTATGCGTTTTGTTTCCACAGCACAAGGATGGGGCCGAGAGAGAAAACTGTCTCAGCCTGGGCAAGCAGCTCATATTTCAATCAAGTCATAGAGATGAAGACATGGAAAACAGAAAATGGCAGAAAACATTAGTGGGGGCAGAATTTCAGGACTCAGGAGATGGATTTTCTTACATATAGAAGAACAAACATCAAGACTTAAGGGGGTAACCTACATTTTCAGAAGTAGACTTAGGAAAATTACTTGGTGTGTGCACATTGGGGGTTCAAGAAGGTACAATTCATTCAATAAATAAGAGTTATGTGCAAGACACTTTACTAAGACACTGGAAGCTAGGAGCTGGGAGTGGAGTGCATGTTACAGCATGCGCTTATCAGGCATGAAAAGTGTCAGCATCAGCAAAATAGAAAAAGATACTGGCATCTTGGTGTTAATATATTAAAATGTTTATCATACTAAATGCCACAAAAGAAAAACATGTTGTGCTAATGACACCATATGTTGTGAGAGACAAACATATGGTGCTAATGACACCAAGAGACAGGATGTTTACTATTGGTCCACAAGGAAGGAAGGTGAGCAAACCTCGAAAGTTGAAGTACATGCTACCTCAAGAGCATGGATTTGAGATGGAACCATTGTTCTTGGGCAGAAGTTCCTTAAAAAGCGGGATGTTAACAGGGACATGAAACATCAGGGTGCTCTAAGGGTATATGAAACATTCCAACTTGCAGGGAAGCACTTTAAACTCAAAAGGGAACAACTCACTAGTCTCAGAAAATCCCTGAAACTGATCATATTCACTAGGCTCCTCCCTCCCCAAACATCTACAAGCATTTAGGGCTGCTAAGAAATACTCTCAGACCAGCCAAGCCACCTTAAAGGGATAGAGACCAGCTGAGCTCAGACTAACTAAGCCACCTGGAAAGGGCACTCTCCAACCTCTAAGGTACCTGTAAGCTATGTAGTGTTTCAGGTTCCCAGATTTTGTGAGCTGTCGCCCATGCCAGAGTGGACATGGGTGACACAGCTGTCTTGGAGTCATTTCTGCTTCTGTAAATAATCCTTCACCCATATTCTTGTAAGAAACCCCAATAGAACTTACTGGTTTAACATGTAGGACTTCGGTGGTATCTTTACTTTGGTCTATTGTCAGTTTCCTATCTGCAGTGAGTAGACATTTGTTTCTATCTCCCCAGGAAGAATGTCACAGAGCAGAAGGGGAACAGATGGGAAACAGCTTCAGGGAAGAAGAACATTTACCAAGAAACCATAAGGCACCTTATAGCAGGGTGGATGCTCAGGGCAAAGGAGAGTTTGATATGTGGCCAGAGTATTGGGTGGGACTGGATTGTACTGGCTTTCACTATAGGAACCAGAGGCTGAGACAATGTTATAAACAAGGGCAGGTATAATGTTAGCAATATTAAATTCATGGCTTGAAGATTACTTTGTAAAAAAAAAAAAAAATGATAATAGCATGCTTGTTGAAGTGGACTGAGCCACAGCTGCTGGAGCTTGGGAAGTTCTTTGGAGATGGAGGATTCAGTGACTATCCTAGGATGAGTTTTCTTGCTTGGTCTTTTTAAGGATTAACTTTATGTGGATATGACTATTTTGTCTGAATGTATGTCTGTGTAGCAAGTATATGCAGTGCCCCAGACCAGAAGAGGGTATTGGATCCCCTGGAAGTATGGTTCCCATAGTGGTTTAGACTGTTGTGAACCACTATGTGGGTGCTGGGACCTGACACAGGTTCTCTGCAAGAACACAGGCATGCTCACCTGCTGGGCCACCTCTCCAGCCCTGGCTTGGCCTTTTAAACATATTTCCAGTTTGACAGTAGCAGGATGCCAAGGTATCTTAGAGTTATATCTTAAACTGTTAACAGCCTCCTTCCAGGACTGGGGCCAGGACTGAGGAGCATGATTGGTGAACACAGAGTAGCATTCACCTCACCCTTAGTATTTCTGATCTTTTTTTTCTTAGTAAAAGTGTATTTCCAAGTAACAGTTTGATAAATAGAAAAACCCATGAAATTGTGTATGCAATACAAGTAAAAAAGCCAGGGATTGTCCAACTTTGAGCCACTGTTCTAGATTTGTAGTTCTAGAGAACCCACTCCTGTCCCTTTAGTTTACACTCAATCTGCCACATAAAGTCAAAAGAATGTGAGTCACATCCCAGCAGACAAACAGTATCAGAAAACATTTCCATTCATGGCTTCAAAGCTCAGTAAATAGTTCAAAAGTCTTGGGTGTTCTTACTGATGTTTTCAACATTACAAAAGCTTGAAATGATCAGTAGGGAACAGACACTGAACTATGCCTTACTCAAAAAAGCACTAACTACAAAGACCAAGAGAGAAAAACCGTGATAATGTCTTTGAGTAATATAGCATAAAGGGCAGTCCTTTTTCCAAATAGACACACTGAAGACCTTGTTTAGGAAACAAAGCCTCAAATACTTGAAGATGCCAGAATCGGAGCCCAACACAGAATAATTTACAGACACCTGGACTACAATCCCTGTTCAGTGAAAGGAGTCTCAAAAATACTAAACTATTAAAGGTGTACTGACCAGAATCCTAAATTCAGCCAGCAATAGCTCCTAAGCATACTCACAAGTAGAATCTATACTGTTTCCTTCCAATAAACCATTTGATTTTTGGTTGCATTATTAGACCGTCTGAGTTTCTTTATGCAGTATACTCCTACTGCTGGCATTTGAGATAAATATCACTCAGATCACTGTGTGCTTTTCCCCTTCATCCAATTTACTAAAATTGGTATATTAAAAACAGTCAGTTAAGAAATGCAATGAAAAACTCAACACATTTAAAAGAAAAATCCTCATTTACTTGCTCATCATAGTAGTGCTGGGGATAAAAACCAGCTTGAACTGCCAATGATTGTACAGTTAATACAAAACATTTTAGTCACGGTTTAGCCAGTCACCTCTTGAACCGGAGAGTCTCTCATTCCTGTCACAGATGAGCAATCACAGTCCTAACTGTTTGTTTTCTAACCTCTGTGCTCTTTCTCACACAGAAGCAAACAGGAACAGGTCTAGGCTCACCTTGAGCCTTCATACACAGCTATTTAGGGTACCTCATGACTGGAACCGTATCCTTCTGACCTGGCCACACCCAAAACTCATGTTGAAATCCTAACCTCCAAGATGTCAAAGGCACTAGGGGAAAGGGCCTTTGTGTGGTCACATGGGTAGAGCCCACATGTTGGAACCAGTGTCCTTACAGCAGAGGGTCCAGAGAGAACAGTAGGTGCTTCCTGTTGATGACCTTGATTTTGGACCTCCAACCTGCACAGTTTTAAGAATCAAATTCCTGTTGTTGATAAGCCACTCACTAGTCTGTATCTCACTACAGCATCCCACCTACAAAAAGAACTCGAGGTCCAGGAAGGACAGTAGCCCTCCACTCTCTAGCTTTTTCAAGGCTCTATCACAGAACCTGAGATCAAATGGCATCCACCAGAACCACAGCTAGGAATTCTCAAACTCCTGGGAGGGAGACACCTGGCCAAGCGTGGGTGAGAGATGATTCTTCTTCTCCCCTTTCTTTCTTTAAAGATCTTACTCACCATGTGGTTGAAAGTCACCTGGAACCCCATGTTGTTTACACTGCCTTGAACTCACAATCATCCCACTTCAGTTTCCCAAGTGCAGAGATAACAGACACACACCACCACTCCTGACTTGGGTGCTCTATTTGATCCATGTAATTGTAATTGAAATAAAATCAGGGACAACCTGCTAGTCCGATCCAGCCAAATTAACAGTTGTAAATGGTCTGTGCTATCAAGTGTTTGACAGTATGAAATTCTTAAACCATTCTAATGAAACATTAAGCTAGAGCCCATCGAGCTGTGTGAAGTCAGTGAGAAGCTAGGGCTGTTGCCTCAGCCTGCTACCCGAGTGGACACTACTATAAATGGAGGAACAAACTAACAAGCCTCTTTCAACTACAAACCCTAAGGAATGGCCATGGATTCCCAAATGACAGCCTGAAGGCGGTATCTAAGGAGGATGGGACTCTCCCTATCTCAGGGACGGCATTTGTCTAGCACCTTCAGGGGCTTTGATTCACAGATCATAAAAATGTTTAGATGAAGGTCTGTCCAGTAATTATCATACCAAACTAACGAGCTGACCACTCATTACTCCCGTACTGGATTATAAAGATCCACAGATGTAACACTTTTTATCCCTTTGAGTGGAATCTATGTCTATACCTAACTGTATGTGTTGGCCCAATATGGGACTCAGTATCTGCTCTTGAATGCTCACAGGCCCCTGAAAAGCCATAAAAATTTAAAGCCTGGGAGGAAGGAAAATGTAGTTCTCAATTTAGTAAAACCTCTCTTCTAAAGTAAGTTCTCAACCCCTAAATATCCACGTAACTGCACTAAAGCTCTGGCAATATTATTGAAATAAACCTGAGAGGTGGGAGTTGCAAAACCTCCTTCCAAACAATGACCGGTCTCCAGACCAAATCCTTTATGGACTTTTGAAACGTTTTGTTTCTTAGAGTTCCTTCTTTTCATTCATGTGTATGTTACATTGTGTGCAGGTGACAGTGGAGGCCAGAAGAGGGAGTTAGATGCCCAGAGCTGCATTTACAGGCAGCTGTGAGACATGCAAAGTGGGTGCCGGGAACTGAACTTGGGTCCTCCAGAACAGCACTAAGCACTCTTGACTTCTGAGCCATCGCTTCAGCCCCACTCTTGGGTGTTTTACATGTAGTGGATTCTGAAATTCTTTCAGGTAAGAAACAACCTTGGAGATAGAAGCTAGGTGTGGTGGCTATGCTAGTAATCCTAACAGCCTGGAAGCTGAGGCAGGAGAATCATTATGAGTTTGAGACTGGCCTGATTAGATTCGTTCCAAGTCAGCCTAGTTTCCAGATTAAGACCCAGTTTCAAAAAATTAGTAACAACCAAAATCCCATCTCTTTCTTGCCAGGTTCTATGTCTCTCTCCCTGCTACTAAAGACTGATGCCTAGAGATTATGCCTCAACAGCACCGTGAGATCATGTCTGAGGAACTGAGAAGAACCATTCAGCTCCACATCTTAGATTTGATAATAACCGACCACTGAATGACAAGACCCACTTCCTATCAAGCCCATTGGTCAAGTTCGCTCGGTGTCACTGGAACAGCATCCACAAGGAATCTGATTTAGTAATTAATGGCTTATTTTATTTTCTTTTTTAAAAAGCTGATTTTTATAACTGTAACTAGACTTTATAAAATAGTTTCACTCTTTATGTATGTGGATTACCTTAAAATGTGGAGAACCAAATTGTTTCTTTGGTTTTATCTTAAGGGAAAAACAACGCACAGTCTTATCACATGGCTTTTCGATATTTATATTCCATTGCACAGATATGGGCTATACAAATTAGTAACATGAGTTGTTTCTTAAATTCCAAACATTTGTCTAAAATCTTATTACAGCAGAGGCCTAGGATATTAAAACATCACGGATGAAATCCTCGCAAGTAGTTAAAGCAACACTAAGAATACTGCACATTTTAATTGAAGTAATATATTAGAAGGTGACCTCAAATGCTAAGACTAGGACGCAGGGCTACTAGCATCTACAAGCAAGTCACTGTGGTCCTTTAACATAGGCGAATGACTATTCTTTAGGTATCCTTTCCTCGAGGAAGTGCAGAATTAACACAAAATCCAGATCAGTGATTTCAAGAAATTTAGATCCTTTCTAGTATGTAAGCTCTATGGAGAATCGAATCTTTTCTTGGAAGCCGTACATTAGCTAATTCAAACATCAAAGACACCACGCTTAGAAAAAAAGAAAGGTTTTGTTTTCTTTTTTTAGGATAATGGTTTTTAATTGAATTATTGAGATGAAGAGACAATGAAGCCCTGTTTGCTACTTACATGAAAAGAAGATTTTAAAAAACAATCACTGCACAAAATACAAAGGGGCAGGGCGTGCTGTGGCACTGAATTTCTCCCCATGTTTTTTCTTGACTTCTCAAGAACAAATTAAAGTTTCCACAGCAAATTTGTTCTCAAAATGCCGAATGGTGAAACAGTTACTGGCTTCCCGCTTCTGAATACCTGTTTGGAAAGAAAAGGGTTTTGTTTTTGTCTTGTTTTAGTTTTCAGTTGTTTAGTAACAAATCCACACCAATCCTCCCTGTTACTTTTTAGACATGAAGAAGCACGCAACTACTCTATCCATCCCATAATTTCCACATTTTAAATTTATTCTCCACTGGGCCTTTTTATATACCCTAGCAGCTGGTAACAGTGCTTTACAAACAGCTTACAGATGTGCTGTCTAGTCTTGTAGTCAACCTGACACACAAACTAGAGTCATCTGTAAGGAAGGAACCTTAATTCAGAAAATGCTTCATAAGATTCAGCTGTAGGGCATTTTCTTAATCAGTGATTGGTGTGGGAGGGCCCAGCCCACTGTGGGTGGGGCCATCCCTGGGCTGGTGGTCCTGGGTTCTATAAAAAAGCAAGCTGAGCAAGCCATGGGGACAGTAAGCAGCACCCTCCATGGTCCCTGCACCCGTTCCTGCCTCCAGGCTCCTGCCTTATTTGAGTTCCTGTCCTGACTTCCTTTGGTGATGAACAGCAATGTGGAACTGTAAGCTGAATAAATCCTTTCGTCCCCACTGTGTTTTTTGGTCATGGTGCTTTGTTGCAGCAACAGAAACCCTAAGACACAGATATGTGAGCTCAAAGGCTTGGGAAATATTCTAGTTACATATGGTGGAGTCACATTGTCCATATGCGCTTGCAGAACTGCACACCGGGAGAGACAAACTTCATTCTGTCAAACTGGTTTTAGAAAATTATCAGCCAATATAGTAACTTAAATGTAAGAAATCAAGAGTAGGTTTCATCAGCCTAAGGTGAGAAAAATGTCATTACAAGTATTGGAAAAGACCAGGAAAGCACTTTTGCTGGGTGAGGCAATCCCACAGAAGTCAGGATGCAGCATCACCGATGGCACTGGGCTTTGTGTACCATCACACGCACTTTTGCTTTGCATTTATAATGGGCACATGCTGCTATTCTTACTGTTCAGGGGAAAACCAAGATTTAGTGACACAGAGCTGCACAGGTCATGTCAGGGCTCTGGACTCCGTATCTACATGTCTTCCTAAGTCATCTGGGTATGACTGGCCTCAGCATGATCCATCCACAAGGTGAATGGGCCTGAGAACTGAGATCCCTAAGAGTCCAAGTGTGAGGCTGAAGAGAGAGACCTCTTGAGAATGAGACCTCCTCTCTCCTGTGGCCAGGCCACAGTGGGGATGAAAAGTCAAACGTGACTTTTCTACATGCAAACTGAGGGGTGGGCATCTCAAGGCAATGGCATTTCATGCTGACTGATCGTTCCTAGCTGAAAAGAACAGGTTTGGGATTTTGATGATTCTAAATCCTGGAAATACTAACCAAACGTGACACAGGTTCCCTTTAATTTCTCACCCAAGTGTCATAGGAATTATCTGACTCTCTTTACCTCTAATGGTTTCCCTGCGCTGCAGTTTGTAGGTTTCCTTGCCGTGACACAGTCGGTAAATGAAGAAGCCCAGGTTGTCCACGTTTTCGATGCGGTCAGTAATCACCATGTGCTCATGGATGAGGTATGACTGAGGCAGGTAGGTCCCGGCCTGTGGGTGAAAGATGTGGCATGGAACTTTCCAAATGTGCACTGAGCAAACCGAAAGGCAGACAACATTCTTAGGTGACAGTTTTAAAACAGGGTTTATGGATATTTAACTGTCTGCTTTTATAAATATAGTCTTGGTTTCTGTATTGGAATCTCGCTTTGTTGGCCAAGCTGGTCTTCAATTCCCAGGCTCAGCTGGTTGTTTTGCCTCAGCCTCCCAGGAATGACTATAGGCATGGATCACCGTGCCTAGCAACACAATAAGTTTTGTTATAATACAGCCATGCCCAACTTGAGGCATCGGAATTAAGTAGCTGGTTAAGTTATTTTCTAGTGCTTTAGGAAAATTTAAATGTGATAAAATTTTAACATTTAAAAACTTTCCATTTTATTTATCATTTACTATGTATGTGTGTGCATGTGTAGTGTCTGTGTGTGGTGTGTGCATGTATAGTGTGTGTGTGTGTGCATGTGTATAGTATGTGTAGGCCTGAGCATGGATGTCAGAGGACAACTTTCTGGACTTGGTTCTCTCTGTCCACTGTGAGTTTTCTGGACTGAGCACACAATGTCAGGCTTGACGGCAAGCACTTGTACTGCTGAGCCATCTCTCCAGCCCAATTTTGAATGTTTTTTTTAAAAATGTTATTTATAAAATTTAAAGCATTGCAAATAAAAAGAAACAACACACAAGTTTCAGCGCTTTTTTTCTAAATCCCTTGGCTACACTCTAGAAGGGTGAGCTCCAAGAATGTTAACTTTTAAGACCCTGTCCCAACATCGTTAATCTGAAACAGCAAACACTTGATACCTTGATGTTAATAAGTAGCTCCAACAGGTTTCTGGGTGGCATAACAATGGAAGTGTTCAGAGGAATCACGTAGCACTTGTCCAGGTTAAGGTCCAAATAAGCAGTGAGTTTCTGGAAAGAAGGACATGTCTCAGACAGGTCAGCATGCCTGATACACAGCAACTGGGCTTCGAAGAATTGTACCCACAAGGTGGGCTAGCTTTAGAACTTATAAATGATTTGAATTTCAACAAATTAAGAACTTGGTGAGATCAAGCGGCAAGCCACAGGCAGCGGGGCGTGAGAAAGCTGAGCCTCACAGGGAGAGGAACCTAAGTCTATTTTTGTTTATCTCATTTGAGTCAGCACTTGACTACATAGACCAGGCCGGCCTCAAACTTGTGATCCTCTAGTCTTGCCCTCCCCGGGGCTGGGATGAGACGCATGCATGCATGGGGTTTCCAACTCTCCCCTCTCCTCTCTCTTAAGTGAAAACTAAACCCTAAACCGAAGAATTTAGCAGCTACTAAAACTGTAAACCCCCACTGAACCTGCACTCTTTTCACAGTCCTGGACACTGGCTCACCTTGTTAAAGTCATGCACAATGTTGGCAGGGTCACTGTCCGCAAACTCTGGTACAGGCACGCTGATGAATTCAACTGCGTCTTCCTCAAAGATCTTAATATTCTCCTCAATTGTCTGGTAGCGAGCAGCCGGGGCCTCTGCAGAAGGCTCACTCAAGATGACGTCATCTTTGATGTACTTGAGTCCACAGTAGTATACGTCATCCGGCTATAGAGTTGGAAACACCGTATTTCAGCAATCCCGCAGCAGACAGGTTTTTAAATGTAAGCCTGGCATTTAACTGCCACCCCTACCTAAATCCTAAATAGTATTTTGCTTACAAACTCTTACTTTCCAGATGACAAGTCAGGCAGTTTAATTACAGAGGTAAGCATATTCTTTATCAGGTTCTGAGTTGTCTTTTTTTTTAAGGCTTTTCAGAAGGAGAAAAGCAGCTGTTCTCCTCTTTACTCTTTGTGGTAGATAAGAACAGAATATGAAAGCTATCTGGTGTTAAGAAAATCTGAAGAAACATGCAGCCCTGCTCCTACCCGTAGGCAGTTTCTCACAGAACACATTCAGAGGCAAGCAGTGTTTTTCTTTTCTTTTGAGATAGGGTTTCAAGTAGTCCAGGCTGCCTTGTATCTTGATATATATATACACATACATACATACATACATATATATATCTCCAAAGATAACCTTAAACTTTTGATCCTTCTGCTTCCAGCAGGTGAGAGCTATCATGCCCAGTTTATGTGGTACTGAGGGATTGTGCCCACTCACATAAATAAGTAAATAAATGAATGTAATAAAATATTTTTAAAGTGTACATATATAAAGACTGAGGGTATGTAACAAAATATTTTGATACCAAATGTTTTCTTTGGCAGTGGAATTGAAAATTATTATTATTTTAGGCACATTGGTGTTCTGGCTGCGCATATGACTATGTGTCAGATCCCCTGGAACTGGAATTACAGACAGTTGTGAGCTGCCACGTGGTGCTGGGAATTGGACCAGAGTCCTTTGGAAGAGCAGCCAGTGCTCTTAACCGCTGAGCCATCTCTCCAGCCCACAAATTTTTTCTGTATCTTATGCTTCTTATAAAACAAAACAAAACAGTACATTTAAAAAGACATACACAGGACTGGTGGTGTTACATACTTAATTAGCACATGAGGCAAAGGGAGCGGGGGTCAAAAGTTTATGTCAGACTTGTCTAAGCCTATTTTAAAATAACAAAACCCACTTTTACCCTATTAGTTCAGTAATGTTATCAGTACGCCTTTATCTTGACTAAAAGTGAGCATGGACTTCATATAAACTCTGGAAGAAGACTTTAAAAATAGTTTTGAAATCCGGTTTTGAAGCATTTCTCCCTACTTGGAAACAGTAAAACATCTGAAGTAGTCATAAAAGTGGGATTGGGGGTGATATCATAAACTATAATTAAGTGGAATCAATGTCTTAACACACTGAGAACACTATAAACACTAAGCTACACGCAACTTTCACCAAAAGTGACATGTCATCTCTGCAAGTCACCCAACTCTCAGACAGAGCAACAGCAAGGACGATCAGGTAGTAGCCTGAACTGGCTGTCCAGGGACGGGTCTGTCAACATTGTAGTTTATATATTCATACAAGTGGCAATTCATGATATATCTCTTTACTATTAACTGTGGTAGGAAAATGAAGAAGTCCATTTTGAAAAACCATCCACGACCAAACACTGTCATTTGGCTATAGACAGAAAGCACATGCTGGGAGCAAGGAGGAGATCACATTCTAATTCACAGGAAAAACGAAAGAAAAATTCAGACCAAAAAAAAAAAAATAAAAAAAATTCCACAGAGCTGGCAAGACTGCTCAGTGGGTAAAGGTACTAGCTACTAAGCCTAATGATCTGAATTCAATCTCTAGGACCCACACGGTAACAGGAAAGAACCGGCTTCCCAAACTGTCCTCTGACCATGTCCCCTCCCCTATAAGTAAGTAAATAAGTGTAGTAAAAATCTTAAATGTATTGTCCTACTTACCTGAAGTGCAAAATACTTGTACAGGTACGCTCCTCCGAGGATGACACCAGCGAGCATGAAGGCCAGTCCAAAACACATGCACCAGCACCAAGCTCTTCTCTGTCCGATTGGAACCACTGCATCGGGGTCCTAGAACATAAACACAACAGCCACTTAATACTCAGGGAAACAGAAGGCTTGGGGTTATTAATGAAGATAAAGACCAAAGGTATTAAGGCTCTGATCAAAACTAGCCACGGAATGAGGAGCGGGGCACGGAGACCCCCCACGCCTCCTCAGCCAGGGATGGACACTGGTCCCCACAGGGGCA